>VZTB01002866.1:523213-575806 GCA_013397245.1 Thryothorus ludovicianus | reverse complement strand
CCAGCCCCAGCCGTGGGCCGCGGCACCGGCGGCGCGCGCCGGCCGGGCTCCCGAGCAGACGTGTGCGAAGATCTAAACGGATTCTGCCAGGCGAAATGAAATTCCCATTATTTTTAATTAATCCTTAATTAAAATATATTACTCCGCAGATTCCGCAAATCTCTCTTAATATGCAAATGCGGCCCATTCAAGGATATTTACATATCATTAATTAAAACGGCACATTCTTTCAGTCTAACAAGCTGAGAGCCGTGTCTGTNAAGAAGTCCAAAGCCCCGCCACACTGGTGTCCACCACGTGCTGGCCACAGGGCCAGGAGAGGGAGGTGGGGGCAAAAGGCATGAAAAATAAATTAAAAAAATAGAATTAATAATGGAAGGGCTGCTGCAGGCTTGGTCAGAGTCTGAAAAATGCAGCCTAGGGTAAAGAGAAGGGGCGCAGGGAGGGGAGGCGAGGAGGAAGGAGCCCGGCATCATCCCCAAGGCACATGGCCAAAGCTTTCCCTGTTTCACTCTGGACTGCACTGCTCAGGACCCAAAAGGAAAGTGGAAAGTGAAAAGGGAAAGCAGCAACACTGAAGTAATATCGCATGTGCAGCCCAGAGGATGGAGGGAAGAAGCCAGGAGGACGGAGGGAAGAAGCCCGGCCTGGTGGTGGCACTGGTCCCAGCCCAAAAGCATCATGGAAAAATTTTAAAAATTTAAAAAATAAATGTCAGTAAATAGGGGGAAATGCACCCTCACCAGTATGAAATACCAGAAAACATTTCACAAAGCTGAGCGTAGAAAAACAATCCAGTCTGGTGGGCATCAGAAAGAAGTCGCTGGAGATTTCGGTGTGATTGGGGAGGGAGTGATGGAAAGATAAGGGGAGTGATGGAAGAGGGGGGGAGAAGGACAGGGATGAATGTAGAAAGCCTGTCCCCTCCCCCTGCACACACAAAGTTTCCCTATATTTAATGTCAACGCTCTGTAATTTAAAAGAAAAATTCCATTTCACTCGGCTAATCAGAATGGTTAGAGAGACCATTACCACAAACACTGGGAACATCTGAAATTGATTATTTTTTACTTGGTGCAGTTAATGAAATCCTCCAGCGACCGCGGCGGAGGGGTCTGCGGCGGCGGCGCCGGGGACAGGAGGGGGCTGCGGGGCCGGCACCGCTGACCCCTGCGCCCGGGGCGGCGGGGGAGCGGCGAGGGGCCGGGCTGGGCTCCCTGCCCACCATTTTGTGAAGGCTGGAGATATTTAGCATGGGCGGCACATCCCGTAAGGAGCACCACATCATTAAATGTCTTGGGCTGGTGCGGCGCGGAAGAGAAATGCAGGATGTCACTGCCTGATAGGGAGAAGACTCGGAGGTTATTTATTAGCGGACACTTACCACAAACTGCATTTTCTCCATTTGCATTCGGTATGCTGCAGCTGGCTTAGCGCCGGGAAAAGGCAGGCGGGATGGAGGGAGCAGCACCCCCACCCTTCCCTGCTGCTCCCCACACACCTCAAGCCCTCAAGAGCCACCCTGCTCCTCACCAGTCCCACCAGAGCCACCTGTCTATCTGCCTGGCTCGGCAGTCAACTTCCCCAAAGAAGGCACGAGGTTTCCCATTGATGCTCTCCAACACCATGGTTCAAACAACCAAGCAGCAGGGTCCAGTCAAGGTCCCCAGAGCTCCCCAGTGACCTCTCGGCCACTGATGCAGGACAAACCCTTCCAGCAAGGCCACCCACAGCAAAATGCCAAGTAGCTCACTGGACACTTGGACATCCAGGTAATAAATCCCTCCTGGAAGCATCATGAGGGCATCCCAAAGCATCTCTGCAAGCACATACAGGGGGCCACTCTCCCTCCACCCTGTGGCCACAGCCTCTCTCCCACCTCTGAAAAGTGGCCGAGTGCAATTACGCAGAAAGCTCCTCTGGAGCTATATCAATAAGACAGACGTCTGTTGTATCATTCTCTCTCAGTAAAGCATTTCTTCTCCCCAATTGCTCATATAGAATCATAGCCTAATAGCATGCTATTAACATAATTGCCAACACAACTAGTGTTCCGTGTCTCACAGCCATTTGCTTATTTTGCCATAAAGAATATAAAAAAAAAGAACCAGCCCCAAAAAGCCGCAGCCCGGCCGTGTGGTGGCCGAGGGGCCCNTTAATCCTTAATTAAAATATATTACTCCGCAGATTCCGCAAATCTCTCTTAATATGCAAATGCGGCCCATTCAAGGATATTTACATATCATTAATTAAAACGGCACATTCTTTCAGTCTAACAAGCTGAGAGCCGTGTCTGTTGCCACACTGGCAAGAAAGCTGGGCCTGGCACTGCCAAATTCATCCAATTTTCCATGAGAAAGATGTTCGGTGTCGTGGCAGGGGTGTGAAAGCATGGGACAGGGCTGGGGGAAGGAGGCAGATCCCAAGGAGGACACAGGTCCAGAAGTTCCCAGTGTGCAGCAGAAGAGCCCCTCTGAGCCTGGCTGGAGTGGGTGGATGGGAATGCACATTGGCACCACCACAACCAGGGAGGAAGCTGGTGCTACAGCAGAGCCAAGGGGATGGTCCAGGCTCTGATCACAGCATCAGTGCTCACTCACACATTACATTCGAGGGCAGCCAGCTCCCCAAGGCCTTCACTGCCAAGGGCTCTGCTGTCCTACCAAGATTTGTCACCAGGGCGAACTTCTGCTCTTCCCTAACTGCCTCAGCTCCTGAGCATGGAGATCTCCCTGCTGCCAAACTATGGGATACATCACCTTCAACAGTCAAGTTCCCAGCTCCAAATTCCCTCTGGGCTGAGGAAGACAACCCACCCCAGACCCTGCAAGGCAAGTTGATGCTCCAGCCTTTCAACAGGATGAAAGCACAGAGGTAATGTGAGCTGTCTGGAGGGAAGGAGGGCCTTCTGTCCCCCAGCAATCTCTTCCATGGCTCTCCAAGAGGAGTCTGTGCCTCCTTCCCCAAGGTGTGGGGGACAGGCTCTTCAGGCAGCGTCACCAAGGTTGACACAGCACCTGCAGCTCCCACCCCAACCACCCATCCAGCAGTCCTGCGAAATCTGAAACGCACGTGAATCCAACCAGAGTGTGAGACAGCCAAGAGGGTCATTGCTGCTCCAGCACGGGTCTCATAGCTGCAGAGAATGTGTTTTAATATTCTGGAGAGGCTTTCAGGTCACCGAGTCAGGCACAAATCCAGTCTTCCAAAGAGCCATCAGTTTTGCACAGAGTGTCAACTCCCTGTTTCTGCCAACAGACCTGTGTCTACATCTTCCATGGGATGGTGTCAATATAAATGGCAAGCATCCAAAATCAGGCAGCAGCTCCAGCTCAGAAGAGGAAGGCCACCAAGAGCCAAAAAGTGCCCCTGTCTTCATGGTTCCACTGGTACCTGAAAGGAAATGCTGGCCAAGGCTTCACAGTGGCATGCCAGGACAAAGCCACTTCTCCCTTCACAACCTGGACATACTACCCCCAAAAACCTGTAGGTTTTCAGCCTTCAGGACTGATTTCTGTGAGAATGACAGCCCCACTCTCATCGTCTCACTACTGTCACTACCTTCTGCTAGGAAGAGCAGACAGCAGAAATTCAGCCAGCAGCTCCTCACGTGGGACTGACAGATAATTCTCAACAACAATTAATAAGCCTCTGTCCTTCTCCAGTGCTTTTCATCAGAAGACTTCAAAGTGCTTGACTGAACTTTTCTCCACTGCACTCCAGAGCAGAAGAAAACCTATACCAACCCCTGTGCCCAGATGGGGAAACTGAGGCACAGTGCAGGGGACCTGTCCCCAGCCACAGAAGAAGGTTTATACACAGAGCAAAACAAAAGCCACTCAAGCTGGGTGAGGGAATTTGTGGTAACCATCGCTGAACACATTGCTGCTCACTGCTGGAATGTGGGACACCAGCAAAGGGGAACTTCCCTCTGGCTCTGTCCTTGCTCGGTCCTTCCCCCAGCAGCTGCCACCAGGCTCTGGCACAGCTGGGTCCCCCTTCAGCCTGGCCCAACACAGCCACCCCGAGATCTGCACACCACACAGGTTCTTGCCATGCAACACCTTCAGGCTTTCCCAGAAAATGATGCCGTGCAGACCTCCTGAGCCTTCACTCTCCCAGGTCTGAGGAGGAGGAGGAGGCAGTTGCACCATTACCAGCCAGCTGAGAGGACACGACGTGAACCACTCATATCAAGATGACTTGGCTGCATTTCAATGCCTCCCATGGCCAGGAAAAGCAGCAATACCTCCACAGACCAGGCTGATGCTCATGCTGAGTCCACTTTGGGCCACACTTACCCCTCTTGCCTGCACAGTAAAAAGAGGCACATACACTCATACCACCTGTGACTGAGGCTTTAACCAGAGAGGCATATCAGACAGAATGCTTGCTTTTATTTTCTCTTGCCTTTCTTTAGGATAGTGCAGGGAAAACATTTCTGCTTTATCTCAGACTGCCCCTTCTGCAGTTTTACACATCACTTAATTCTTCTTCAGATCTTCAGTGCCATACCAGTCCAGGGAGCCTGCCAAGGCCCATGCTAACTAAACATGGCAGCTGGCAAGCCAGGTTCTGCCAGAGGGGCTTGTCCGGCCTCCACAGCATCTTTGATCCAAATTCTTCTCAAAAAGCAGGCGCAGGGAGAGTCTGAGCTGGGCTTGAAAGATCCATTCAGCTCCTGCACTAACCTGCTGAAGTGCCCAGTGTACCAGGAGCCACAGATCAATCCATCCCAAAACGCCTTCCTCACCAGCAGGCAGCTTTGGAGAATCTTCCACTGACCCTCTAGCACCACGTGGTGGCCTCAGGAGCTGCCCAGGCCACTGGCTTTCACCTGTTTTCCAAAACAGCCTCAAAGCTCCCCGAAATGCTGCCCCCAGTCCGGAGCACCCGGACCCTGTGAGGACAACACACCAAGAGGTGCCAAATGGCTGACAAATTATGCCAATTAATACTCCTCCGGAATCTCCTGTGACAGAGAGGTGTTTGAACCTTGGTGGTCTTGGCCCAGGGCCAGCTGAGGTGATTAAATCGTGCCTCCCTCAGCTCTCCCTCTGCAGTTCCAATTGCACGTGAAATTGCTCCTCACCTCCCTGTGCACCCAGCTGTGCTCCGGACACCAGCACAGGGTTAAAAGCCACTGCCACCAGCACAGGGTTAAAAGCCACTGCCACAAGCACAGGGTTAAAAAGCCACTGCCACAAGCCACAGCTCCAGGCCGTGGGTCCTGAGCCAGTTCAAACAGTCCTGTGTCCAGCAAGTTGTGAGGACAAAGAGACAGACACTTCTGCCTTCTCCCCACTCTGTGCCCTCTTCCTTTCATTCCTTTCACCCAAAATTTGCTGCTGTAGGCAGTGGAGCAGGTCTGGGGTCTCTCCTCTGTTCTCCAGGCTGGGGGACCAAGATCCAGGTTCCCCAGGCAGGCAGTGACAGTGCTCCATCCCATGCAGAGGGACAAACCTGTTGTCCCCTCTCACCATGTGCCCCCCATTCAGCAAACAAGACAAAGCAAAACCAAACACCACAGACTATCACAGCTTCATACCCAGTGAGGGCACCAGGACAGGAGGTCACTGAAGGGACCCCAGGGCCACTGTGTCACCCAGGCTGGGGTTCTCCAAGGCAAATCCTCCCAACAGCATCCACCAGCAGCCCTGAGAAGCCAAACCTGGGTTGCAAAAGGGCCCCAGCCCCCCAATATCCTTGAAAGGCCCTGTCCCCCTTGGCTCTTGCTCCTGTGTCCCCAGCAGATCCCAGACTCAGCACAGCCTGTGGTCACTCCTGTTTGGGTGGAGAGGGCTGTCCCTCCCTGTCCCTGCTGACACACGCTCCACCATGGCTCTGATCCCATATTAATATGCTCCCCACAGTTGAAGCAGCCGACATAATGAGAAAGCCCATCCACGAGGAGATAATTATATTACAAAACTATTTTAAATCAATGAGGGCCAAGATGGATGGGGCAGGGGGGGTGCTGGGGACAGGCTGCCATCACTCCAGGTGTCCTCCATGGTCCAGCCATCTCCAAAGGGCTGGACTCCCTGATTTAGAAGGGCAGGGAATCCCCAAGCTTTCTGTGCCAGGAGCTGGGCAAACCAGGGATGAGCAACACTAAAGAAAAGTGAAACACAGCCCAGCAGAGCATGGCCTTGGAGCTGATGGGAGACTGCCAGTGGCTTTTAGCACCCCTACTCTCAAAGCAGACAGGAGCTCACTTCAAATTCACCAGCTCTCACAGATAGGGGATGGCAGCTTTCATTTAAAACCACTTGCAAAACTCATCCCAGCTTGAGGGCACAGCCCAGGAGGTGGAGCAGGAGCTGAGAAACAGTCACTTGGTTTTTCAAACAGCACTCTGACACTCACTGCTGTCTCCTGTGTAGAGAAGACAGAGCACGGGCTGAGGAATCGTAGAATGGTTTTGGTTGGAAGAGACCTTAAAGATCATCTCGTTCCAAGCCTCTGCCATAGGCAGGGACACATTCCACTACACCAGGCTGCTCAAAGCCAAGATGTACTCCAGAAACCATCCCTCCTCCTACCCTCGCAGAAGAGGACTCAGGACCAAGGACAAAGTCACCACCTCTAGTGTGACAACACATCCAGCCTCTAAGTGAAACCCCAGCTGCAAGGGAAGCAGCTTTAAAGGAAAAATAGCTGGGAAAAGGGGAAACCCTGGTATCAAAGGAACCCCTACAGCACACATCCTCCCCCTCCCCTCCTCCTTTTGCGCCTTGTTCCCGCTCTCCTTTCCCCGGCCAGGTTTAATTTGACACCTTGAGCTTTGGTAACGAGGTGGGGAGAGAGGAGCCACAGCGGAATTCATTAGGCTGAGCACTGCAGGGCCCGCTCTCGGCGCGCTAATGACATCGGAGGATAGGGAAACGAGACAGCCACCACGCAGGATGAAATAAACATGAGCACTGTCAGCACTGACAGCAAAAGGGACAAAATAAGGCAGGTAGAGACCTTTCCCCAGCCGCGCAATGCGAAGGGACAGCTTCCAAAGCCCCCTGCCCGCCGAGCCACTCTGCCCTCAGCCTGGGGAGGGGAGGGCGGCTGAGGAGGGGATGGAAGAGAAAAGCAGCAATTAAACCACCCTTCCCCAGGCAGACACACCTCCTCCCAGCTGGCCTGCATGCTCCCAAACCCCGTCTGGTCCCTGGGAGGGGGTTCAGGGGATGCTATCTATGCCCGGGCTACGCTTCTCCCTGCTCCAAACAGCACAGGGAAGGGGGCAGCAGGATGAGACAAGTATTGCACAAATCCCCAAGGCTCATGGCAGCAGCAGCCAAGGGGGACAGGAGCAAGCTCCAAAGTGTCAAGGGTTGGTGTCCTGGCTACAGGAATCCATGGCTCTGGCACTCTGCTTCTGCCCTCTTTGATCCTGGCAATATGCAGGCAGCCAGCACTTCACTGACTTGCAAACCCTTACCCCAAGTCCATGAGTACTCAGGTACATAATTTCTACCAAGGCTGTGATGTTTGAGGGGCAATATGCAAATTGCAAAGGGCAGGAAAGCTTCAGGATCTAGAAGAAGGATTTCTCTCTAGTTCAGGGTCCAGCACAGCTCTTCTTGATGCCTTTGCTCTGCCCATCATTTCTCCAATCCATCAGCCAGCTCAACAGCCAAGTCAGACTTTCCTGCGATGCCCCTGATGCTCTGCAAGGTGAAATACTTCTCAGCACAAGAGCAACACAAGAGTTTCCTTTCCTCCAAAACACTGACCTGCCCCATCCCTCTGCGCTTCCCATGAACAGCACAAGAGCCTGATGCCCAGCAGATCACTCGGATTGACAGATGCTCTCTTCCCATCAGAAATCTGAATTTTCTGCTTGGGTTTGGGGGCAAGTTTTTCTGGCTGGGCAAAGTTTCCAGAAGGCTCTTTTACAGCATTTTCACTCCACTGCTTTTAGCGCTCCCAGTTGTTGGCTCTGCTCCCAGGACACAGCAGCATGCAGGAGGGAAGGGCACACGAGGGAAAAAAGGCAAAATTCTGGAAAACAAGAGCACCGAGTACTACTCCTGTATTGGCTGTTGGCCTGTACCCAGTCTGAACAAGTCATATGTGCACACCTGACTCAGTTTCTCCATCTATTTAAAATACCCAAATCCTCATCTGTCCCTCTTCTTCTTTGGATATTCCACACCAAAATGGCACCCACCAACAGATGCACTGCTAGATTTGCTGCATCTTTGCCACCCTGATTTTCACTCCAGCAAAGAACCCCCCACGTTGATGGGAATACAAGACCCATCATATGGTTTAAATGACCCAGGGCTGTTTCCCAAAGTCCACTTAAAGGCCAGGAACACTTCCAGGCTCAGCCACTCAGCCACTGCTCCATCCTCTGCTTTTATTCCCTCCACCCCCCTTCCCCCAAGCATTCCTTGAAAGCGAATGGCAATTGAGTTTGTAAGTCCCTATTCATCAAGGAAATTAATTCCTTATGCATAATTCATTTCTTTTGTCAACTTTTTTTTTTTCCCCCAAATGCTCCCAAAAGCATCAGGAGTGGAAGCAGCAATAGGAGAATGGGAACACAAGAGGCTGAGGAGGGGAAAAAACAGCCTTGCTTAGAGTTGACCAGCACATCACTCCAATTCCCAAAGTGTCTCCTGAGTCGTCTGAGGAGGAAGGAGGCCATCACAAAGTCTGAGCTACCAACAAGCAGTGAGTTTGCTGGTGGGATAAAGACCTTGTGTGCTGGAAGTCTTTGCTGTGTCTATGTTGTTGCCTGTACCTAGAGGCAGTCAGGCTGAGGATGGTCTCGGTGTAGCTGGGCAGCATCCTGAGTAACAACTGAGAGCCCAGAGAACAGACCCAGGCTGGCACAGAGCAGAGAAACCAGGATGCCCAAAAGATCAAAGATGGAGAGAGCTTCGACAGTGTGAAATCAGTGTTCTGGTCGCTGCCTCAGTGTGGGTGGCAGCTCTGCTCAGGCTTTCTACCCTCTCACAGCAGGTTATGCCAGCCTTGTGATGTTCTGGATGGACATGTCCCTTGTCCAGGTCCAGAGCCAGCTCTCCAGCCTCCACCACACGTCTGGTCTGTAAGGAGTATCCTGTCTGGGTTATTTATGGAGGAGAGCTCTGGAGCAGTGTCAGAGCCCTGCTGACTGCAAAAGCATTGCACATAGCTTTACCTTCTTGCAAGCTCAAGTCTGGAAGGAGGCCTGGAGGTAGTACGCACACCCTGCCAGCTCCCAAATGCACAATGCAGGGAGATAAACCCAGCTGCAAAAGGAGAAGCTGGCTGGAGATCAGCAATGCCTGCACTCAGAGAGGACTCTGAACCCTCAGTCCCTCCTAGGGTCAGGATGGGCCCATGCCACCAGCAGCACCAGATTATTTCTCGGCACCATGGCAGGAATGGAGCAACTCTCCCCGCCAGCTCCACCCTCCCCAGGCGAGGAGATCCCGGCTCACTGCAGCATTGGCACAGCCCAGCTCAGCATGGGGACACCACTGCTGAAACTCAAGCTGGAAGTGCTGGGGCCACGTCCATGGCCTTAGTCCCAGAGAGATTGGGCACAGCAGCAGCTTGGCTTACAGGGCTCAGTTTACCAGTGACCTATCGACATTTACACTCGCACATGGCCAGCAAACCACCCCCAGATACCTGACCAAAAAAAGACTGTGGCACTTGGCCCGTGCTGCTAATCCCCAAACTTGAGGAGAAGTTCACACACAGCGCCTCACACCCACGTACCACCACTTCCCACCCGGCAAGCTGGGAAACCCCACATAAATAAAGCTTAATTGCTGCTACTCCGACACAGCACACGCAGGCAAAACGCGTGGCAGTCGAATAAACAGCAAAGCCCTGGGATTTCCTGACTCCCCCACAGACCAGACCCACCAGTTAATGTTCAGCTGAAGCCAACAGGACCATTGCCTGCCTTACCTGCACACCTGGAATCACTCTTGAATGAATGTTTCCCTCTGCTAGGGAGGGGAAGGCATTTTTACAGTGAAGCTGAATTTGTTTACTGCTTCTGTGCTCCTCACTCTCCACGGTGCTGAAGAAAAGGAGGAAATCAAGCCATGTGCTGAGGTGCCACTGCCATCTTTGACTCTCCACAGAGCAGCACAGCCCGGGCTGCATCCCACCCCAGCCCATGGAGCAAAAGGCAGCGGATCATGCTGTTCCCAGCACTACATTTGGACAGTAAGCAACGCCACCCTGTCACAGGGGTACAGAGAGTGTTTGCAACGCCCCATTTAACTGCACTGTACTCCTATCCACAGGCTTCATCAGCATATTTCAGCAGCGCCTTGATGGATGAAGATAGATGGGAGAACATCATCCTTGGTGAAATCACTGTTTTATCAAGGTTAAACCATCCTCACGCTGCACCACCTCCCTTTGTTGCTTCATTTCCAATCACAGAATTAGCGGCAGACACAACACAACATTTGCATGGACTTTATTTCTCACTCCACAGCTCATCTCTTCCTTCTGCAGGATGGAGAGGAAAGAGTAGCACAGGGAGACATCTCCCACCTTCATGCCTATGCCTGTCCAGCTCTGTGGGCCCTGAGGACCCAACTAAAGCCAAAACTCTACAGATTTCACCAAGCTGCCCCTGCAGCATGGAACTACGTTGTCCATTAGTGCTCTCCAACAGCTCTCACCAGAGCCAGAGGACCACTAGCCCCTCTCTCCTCACCTTGCACAACACACCCGCTATCAGATTTCTCTGGAATGAGTGCTAAAGCCAGGGCAAGCAGAGGATGAGGAAGGCAAGCTTGAGGAAGGTAGGCTTTTGGCAGAGCCAGATGGTCTCATGGTGAAGGTACCGAGGGAATGGGATGCAGAAGGGCAGCAGCACAATAAGTGATCTTTTTCCATTGTAAGCCCAGTAGGATGCGGGTTGGAAATCCTGGGCAATTTGAGGAAAAGGGCACAGGAGCCAGGGAGGGAGGGGAAAGGCTTTTATCTCCAGGTCAGAAGTTCAACCCCAGCCCAGGTCAGCAGCGACAGAAAGCTGTCGCCTTCTGACACCTCTCCAGCAGCCAGCTGGGCAGGGTGATGGATGTCCCTGCAGCTCCCAGCCCCAGCCCTCCACACATCCACCTGGCAGGCTGGGCACATCTCCTTCCAGCTCCTCCCAAGAGCTTATCCTTTCACACTCGGGGGACATGGCCTGCAGCAGCTGTGCTGGGCCACCAGGCAGAGTCAGCTCCCCTCCACACCCCAAGCACACTCAGGAGCATGAACCCTCTCCACAGATCCCTCTGCCAAGGAAGGCCTATGCCCCCACTCTATCAAAAAGGAGAAATGTGTGGCCTTGAGCTACGTCCCCGATGGATCACCCCGTTTTTCCAAGATCACACACAGTACACTTGCTGTGAAGACCTTGTGCAGGGCCAAGACTCCTATCCACCTTACACAAAACCATCCAACGTGCAGCCCTTAAGCCAAGTGCCTGTCCTGCTGGAAACCCTAGACCACAAGCTCCTGAATCAGTTCACCTCATTTTGGAGACCTTTTGGGGCTGAGTCATCCCTGCCTGGAGGAGAGGCCCCAGCAGAGGACAGCACCTGTTACCCCTGCGGCCCCGAGCCAGGCACATGGAGGAACATGATCCCAGTGGCTCGGGAATATGTAAGGACAGACAACCAAGGTGGGCAGCAACACAGCTTTTAAACAATCCACAGGACCCCTCTCCGTAGCCCCGGGCTTCTAAATACCTTTTAAAAAATCTGTACCCCCCTTTACAGCACAGTTTGACTCTGCAGGGCGCTATTAAGTTACAAGAATATCTCTGGGCCCAGGGCCAGCTGCCGTGTTGTGTGGTCCCCATTAAACACAGATGGGTCGGACTGCCTCCTGCAGGGAGACCTGCTCCAGCAGTGGCTTTGGATCCCTGTCAGGAAAAAGTCAGCCTTGGCAACTAGGCTTTCGATCTAGACCATCACTCATGGCTAACGTGTTGCGCAGGCTCCCTTGGCACTTTTCAACCAACTCTCAATGGTGTTTCGCACCAAGAAAAAGGGATGAGTTGGCTTGCAAGATCATTTGCTTTACATTTGGGGAAACTGAGGCACGGGCAGGCCTGGGGGCCAGCTCAGGCTCATGAAATGCTGCACTGACCTGCCCGATTGCTGCACAGCCTCTCTCCTTCCAGAGGAGCTCCTCTCACGCCTCCTCTGGACCAGGTCCAGACACAGCCGGCCCGTGGGGGATGCCAGCCCTCCCCTCCTCCAGCAGGATCTCTCCTTTGCTCTTTCAGCAGCAGGGAAAAGCATCCTTGACACGCAGCTGAGCAGCCAAGTGACCCTGGCAGGCAGTGACCTGGGAGAAGGTCACTTCTGAGCGAGCTGATGCCCTTGGGGGGGCCGTGGGCATGGGCACACACACAGACACCCACAAACTCTCTGGGCCAGGTGTCTGGTTTCACACCCCAGCTCCTACAGGGCTGCTTCCTACACCAGCATGCAGCAGGAGGGGGCAAGCCTTGCCCTGACCCCCCATCACCCCCTCTGCCCGTTCCTGCCATCCCAGTCCTGGTGCAGGCAGCTCTCCAGTTTGCACATGCCATCACAACAAGTCTGAAGGAGAAGGAGCTCAGGAGGAGAGGCTCACTGGGAAGTTTCTCCCAAGCTCAGCGTGCAGAGCTTGGCTCGCACTCCAAAGCACTACGGTTTATAGCCCTTATAAAAACATTTATATAGAAGCTGCCTGTCCTATGCATATAAGGCCAATGGCTTCAGACTTGGGCAGGCCCCAACGCAATGCCATATTCAGCTGCAGGGAATAGCCCAGCTTCCCAGTGAGCCTAGCACATCCAAAGCTGGACAGAAACCAGCCAGCATCACAGAAAGCCTCTCCAAGAGCTATATATGGATTCTAAGTCCAGTCTGGCTTACCCCGGGAGAAGAGGGAGGGAAGGTTGTGCTGACCAGTGCTCTTGAGACACAACTACAGGCAACATGCTACCAGACTAGAGAATGGGTTTACAGCAGTTAAAAGCAAAAGCAGAAAGTGGAGATTTCCTCCACTTCAGCCCATTCCAAAGCAGCAGAGTAAATGAGAGCATGGATTAAAGAGATGCAGCTTACACTAGATCCTCAAACAAAACAAAAGCAAGACTTTCTGCAGTATAAATATGTCACTAAACACCACAGCTCTCAGTAAGAGTACTGCAGCATCAGATCTGGCTTAACACAAGACATGCTGGAAAGAAAAAAACCAGCACCCAAATCTTTCAGTTTTGCAACAATTACAATTCATGCACAGCAGGCAGGACCAATTTCCTTTCCCTCATTTTTTACTGGTTGCCTCCAAATCTCCTTGTGTATCCCATTGAGGGCAACAGAAACACCATCCCAGAGTTGATACTTCCTATGCTGCCACTAAGGAAACACTTTCTTCCTCAGTTTCCCCAGGACCCAAACAAAGTGCTCACTCCCATGGCTGTCCTGGCCTGGCACAGAGCCATCCCCAAACAAACTTGGCCCCTCTTCCCAATAAAAAACAGTTTGTTACAGACTCACATAGCTTTCATTAAGAGCTCACTGATCACCCTCACCCCAGAACTTCTCCCCCAGCCCTGACCTGGGCTGTCCTCTGCCATTGCAGTGGCAGCACCTCAGCCACGGGGCACTCGGGCATCTGTCCAAAGTAAAAACCTTCTGCAAAGCTTTGCTGTCTCACAGGCACAACCTCTTCCAAGACTCAGATGTGTGGATTTCAGTTCCTGGAGACAATAAAGAGAAATAAATCTGGTTGCTTTAGCCTCAGCACTGGAGGGGGAATGATTTTCCCCAGCACTAATGGAGGTGCTTTTCCTTACATATATATCAGCTGAGATGATGTCAAGGCAGAACATTAAATTAGCCAGCCTCTATTAATTACAGCTCTCCTATAGCTCTTCCCATCTTCCAAGTGCTTTACAAACAGCATTAATTCCTACACATGTTATCTCCGTTCCAAAACCTCCCTGAGGAGCTGGCAAAGCCCCACAGCCTGGAGCAGCCTAGAAGCAAGCAATCCCCACACAGGCTCGTGGTCCCACCATCCAAGCTCCCACCGTGCCTTTGCTCCAGACCATTGTTTGGTGCTGGAGTGGGAGCCTGGATAATTTATAAGTCATCAAAAGAGCCAGGACTTGACTGAGAAGTCTGTCCCTGGCCAATCTCCCACGGGCTGGGGCTTACTGCTGTCCTCCCATCCCTGAAGGCTGCTGGCACTCCAAGTTCAGCATCTCTGCCTCGCCTCTCTCCCTGGCTGGAGAATTTCTCCTACCATTAAAATTAACGAGGTGGGTTCGCAGAGACGAGCCGGCTACAGAGCCCCCTCCTGCTGTTCCCGGAGTTTGGGGTTGTTTTTAAATTAAGTTGCAGTCCTGTAAGTGCAAAGTTATACCAAGCATCATTTACTTTACTGCTCAGCAATGAGGAGCAGGGAGGGAAGCCGGGCTCTCCCCTCCAGGCCCGGCGCGCGCAGATGCCGCCTGCAGCTCTCCTCTGCTCCGGGCCGGCAGCGCTCCCCGTGCCAAGAGCTACAGCCTGGAAAATGGCACTTGTGCTAAAGTGCCCGCATTAATCAAATCTTCATTCACACCAGCAGAGAGAGAGAGGCAGAGAGAGACAGGGGAAAAGGCAGAGGGAGATCCCAGCAGCTCCGTGAGCCTGGCCTTGAGTCCAGCCTGGCCGGGAAGGAGCTTTGCCAACCAGTAGCCTCTGCTTGATGGCACGAGGGCAGAAAAGAGCAGCAGAAGCCTCTGTGTCACAGCCTGCACAGACCTAAGTGTACCCAGGGAAAAAGGAGAAATCACAACTTTCCAAACTAGATTTGGCAACAGGACATAAAGGACCTACAGCAGGAGAGGGACACGGAATTCCCGGCAAGATCATTGAGCTCTGCTTTGATATGGGAGACTGACAGCAACTTCCTAAATGAATCCCAGCCCTCACACTGCTGATCCATCATCCATAGTGTGCTACGGAGACAAGTTCAGCCACAGCAATGAAGACATTCTGTGCTGGACCCCCAGACAATGCATCCAAAAGAGCAATCTTTAGACTCAGGGTTACCCTTAACACCATCCAAATAAGGGCAACCTCAGCGTGCTACCCACGACTGGCAGGAGCAGAATGGATGGAAACCACATCAAAACACCACACTGACCCCTCCCACTCCAAATCAGCAGTGGAAGGGCTGGGGCTGACACCTTGAGAGTGATTCTTTATCTACCACTGGAACAAGAACATCCTTGATGGGTATTTTAAACTGTTATTAGACATCCACTGCAAAGCTGAGTTTACCACCTTCCCAGATGGATTTACACCTGCACACAACCCGTGGAAGAGGTTACTAAGGAGAGCAAGAACCACCAAAAATTATTTTGGTCTGCCCAGGAGCCTCACACACTCCCATCTAGGGGACTGTAAGACAAAGTCTTGTCCAAGCTTGCAGCTATGTGGCCCTGGAAAAAATAAAACACAGACTACCCAAACTCCAAATGAGTGCTCTATGAGACAAATCAGGGAAGAAAAAAGCATTGAACACAAAGTGCAGAAATTTCAAGGTGGAGGAGGAATTCCCCTTGTCCCATTTTAATAACCTAATGCTGCAAGGACAGGAAGAGCTCTTCAAAATCACATTGAGCTGGGCACAGCAGCATCATGACCTTCATCGGTTTTCCGCTCATCGGAGAGGAAATGAATACAACATGCTCCAGTTTCTTCCACTTTTCTGCCTTTTTCTCTTCCCCACAGACCCTCCAGACAACCAGAGAAGACAAATGTAATGCTCAACAGCAAAGCCAGCATTATCCCACCAACATCTTGAGAAATCAGCCAGACTTCAGGTCAGACCTGTCCTTTCCCTGTTCCAAAGTGATTGCAGGAAGCAGTACCTCAGTGACCTGAAATGAGCCACAAATCTCCACAAAACCCTGCCACCCTACGTGTGCCAGACACTCATGGCTTCAGCATCCCTGCACAGGAAATGGGAAGAAGCCCTATGGGTATGCTGTGACCTCATTCTCCCAATATCCACAGCTGGGCTCAAGGCTCTTCCCCCTCCACGCCCATCAGGGGGTCTGGGGCACAGGGCATCAGCAAGAGCTCCCCCAGGCTTCACTTACAAAGCAGCCTGCCAGCCAGATTGCAGAAGAAGGAGGATCCAGTGCTCAACTGCCTGTCCCCACCAAAGCCATCANATTGGGCCATCCAAGTGTCCTCTGTCCCTTAGGACCTTCCCCCTGTACCTCGTTGGTGTCACCTGTGTTCCTTCCCTCCCCTCTCCCCTGGTTCAAAGACCTGGCCAGCCATGTGGTCAGGAGTTCTGGTGGAGCTGTTGCTGAATTCACAGGCCTTTGGGCCAGGAATAAAACTCTGAGTCCAAACCCTCCATCAGAACCGGCTCCTTTCCTTCACCATCACCTTGGAACCTCTCAATGAAAGGTGACCCTGAGCTCCTGCAGGCCTGGACTCACCTCCAAGCCCTCAACTGCAACATCCAGCAAGCCTGAGGGACCACTGGGGTGAAAACACCACAGAGCTGCCAGACAAACAGCAAGGGCCAGCCAGCTCAGGCACAACCTCCTGGGAATATTGGATCTAACCCCAAAACCATCCCCTCCCAGCAACATGACGAGCCAGCCAACACGGCCACAGGCTTCCCTGAGCAGGGTGCACGACACCTTCGCTCAGCACTCACAAGAGAGAAGAGGAAGAAGAGTCCACCTGAAGGCACTTTACAACCGGCCTTAAAAAGTTCATGCAGAAACCTTCCCAAAGAGTCTGGCTAGAGGAGACACCGGCCTCCACTGAATCAAGATCTGTTATGTTGTAATATAATAGATGTAAATTAAAACAGAAAATCTATCATGCCTCTAATGTAGCCTGATAGCTGAGCGTGTGGATCCGTACAAGCAGAAGCACAGAGAGGAAGGGTGATATATGGCGAAGCTGGATGGAGGGTGAAAAGCGTGGCGAGACGAGCCGGAGAATGGCGCAGCCCGCTCTACGCTCCTCAGACCCAAGGGCAAGAGAGGAATAAATGTTGATTAGTGTTGATTTTGTCCGACGAACGCTTGTCGAGTGACAGTTGGACTAAGCTGCTCTGAAAGAGAAGCATTAATCTTGGTCTGGTTTAAGTAGAGTATATTAATTTGTGTCATTTTTACTAAGTCGTACTGAGAAAGGCTTCTTACTGCTTTGCATCTGACTGCTTTGGTGGTTTAGCCTACTTTATTTTTTTTTTTCCTCCTTTTTTCCCTCCTTCTCCCTTTTAAATAGATATGGCGGCAGCAGCAACATATTCAAATAGCTCAGCAGGAGAGCGGGGGACCAAACGCTTCGCTCCTGGATTAAGAAAATAAACTCCCAGGGTGTTGGCATAGCAACAGCATTTCAGATGAACTGCTATATATTCCGTGATTAATAAATTAACATTTTTTTCATATGGTTGTTTCTCCTTTTCTTTCCCTCTTTCCGATGGAAGGAAGGGGGGAGCGGGTGGGCAAGAAGAGGACAGGGGAGGCCAGATGATGTCCCCATGACCTGCACAAGAATGGTGACGAGGTCTCCTTTCCTCTCTGTCTGCCTGGTCACAGAACAGAGCTTTTTACACCCTACAAAGGCATGTGAATACAAGAGGGACGTGACGCTGCACGTGTTGGGGCCACCGAGAAATGGGCCTCGGGTGGAAGAGGATGGAAATGCAGAACAGCCAAGGGGCAGGGCAGCCCTGGTGCTGCGACAAGGGTGGTTTCAACTCCCCTTTGAGGGCTGAACAGCCCATTCCAGCTCTCAGCAGGACCGAGGGCTTGACAAACAGGTTTATGCCCCTTGCTGGTGGATCAGCCTTTTTGCAGCCACTTTCTCCTCTCCACTGCCTGCCTTCCTTTTTTTCTTTTACTTACTTTTATGGAAAAGGGGCTAGAGGGGGAAGCTGGCAAAAATACCATGAATTAAGAGCAAAAGACTGCAAAGTTCCCCAGAGCAAAATGCATGCGCAGAGTTAATTTTCCATGGCTGGAGCAGGTAACAAGAACTCCTGCACGTTTCTCAAGCCTTTCTGAACACAATCGAGCAATCCCACTCTCGTAAGAACAAGAAATCAGAGCCTCCCTGAGGAGCACTGGTGAGTGACTGACCCAAATTCAAACACTTTCTTCCTCCTGCCAGCACTGGCAAAGTGACCGGTGCTGAGCTGTAGCTGCCTTTGGGCCCTTGCTGTGCTGCACTGATGAGAGCCTGAACACGGGAGGCAGAAACTCAACACTTGACTTATAGTCCCCCAGAAAGAAAATGTCTGGTGATATGCTGAGCCAGGAGAGCCCTGCCAGGATGGCAGGCTCCCCCCTGGGGTAAAGGCGAGGGTGATCCATGCCATCTTTTCAAACACTCATTGCAAGCACTGCATGCCATGAGATCAACAGGATAAGAAGATTTAGGCTTGGTCTATGTCCTGCTCCTCTGAACTCCAAAGGTTTGGGGTTTTTTAACAATTCTTATTGCAGTCCACCTGTTTTGCATCTGCAAACACGCCCTGAACACCTCCATGCTGCTCTCAGCCTCCCTGGCACTGCAGCAATCCACCACCCAAAGCTGCCTGGCCTCGGGCACCAACCAAAGTTGAAATGTTTCCTCTTCTTACCAAACTCCAAATTAGTCAAAGTTTTGTTAAAGCATGAAATCATTTTGACAAGGTTTGAGTTACATCCACCACAGGCTGCACGTGCACATAGGCACGCTGTAGGCACGCAGTCTGCACACTTCTGTTCAAAAATTAAGATCCTGAAGAAACACCAATATTTTTAAAAGCATTTGAGCTGGTCAAGACCCCAAGCCTCCTTTTCAAAGCTGGCTAGGAATCCAGATTCCCAGCCTCTCCCAAGAATAAGATTTGGGAAACCCAGGAACATTACCAAAGGGGTTCAAACACAAGCCAAACCCAGCAGTTCTGCGCTTGATGCCCCACATGCAGCTGTGGGCACATGGCAGAAAAACAAGATGAGTCCCAGCTAGTACAAATGGGTAGAGCTCCTCTACCATCAGCAGGAATAGCCTGGTTTAAGCCCACTGTCATTCCCTCACTGAATTTCTCCCCTCTCCTTTCCAGCACTGCCCCTCTGACCATTGCAAAGCTCCTGCACAGGCTGTGCCATCGTGACAGCTTCTGTCACGTTCTCTATGCTACAGCAGGGTACACCAAGGTGTTCACCCTGAGGTCACCTCTAACCCAGTAGGACCTCTCTCTGCTGTCAGCAATCCTAAAGACATGGAAAACTTTAAAATTGGAGCCTTTGGGGAAAGGGAAGCAAGCAGGGCTCAGCAGCACTTTCCTCCTCTCCCTGCTGCTGCTGGGGATGGCAGGCGAGCATCGCTCCGTGTTCTCCCCTTAACGTTATCTTACACCCCGAAGCACAAAGGACTACTTAGAAAAGCCTCGCTGGAGCAATGCTGTTTCTCAATGACTTTTCTTATGGATCCTGGAGGATAAGCCGTGTCAAAGCATTTCCACAGCTGCATACAGAGAGCTGGGGTAACCTAAGCCTTTTATTTAAGCAACTGCAGCCTCTAACCCAGTACTGGTAGTTTTTAGTGTGAAGACAAAAGGGTCCATGGTGGCACGGGGATGCTCAGCACCAAACTTCTGAGGTGTCTTTAGCACATTCTCCATCTAGTCCTGTTTGAAAACACATGCTGAGTTGCAATGTGTTTATTAAACAGACCAACAATCAGTCTGCAAGTAGGGACTGAGCCCCACATCCCAAATACGCAGAACCTTGGATTTGCCTACACAGCTCAAGATGGGAACGTGCCTTATCCCTCCCAAACACCTTTCATGAGAGCTCACGTGGAGTCACTGCAGCATCTACTCTCCCCAGTCCACCACTAATGCCTTCTATCGTACCCAAGACATTTTTTAGAGTAAATCAATCCATAAAAACACCGAGTCTGAGTGTCAGCCCTTTCACTCAGGAGTAAAGGGCAAGACCTCGTCAGGCAAAGTCTGCACACACGTCACAGCTCATTCTCCCAGGGCTGAGTGGAGGGAGCCAGCTGGGAAAGAGGTACAGTTCCTGTTCTCCAGGGTGCATGGCGTGGGAGAGAGGCAAGAGGGCACTGCTTGGCCACAGAGAACCAGTGCCATGACTTAGGTGGCTTTTCCAGCAGCCTAAAAAAGCAGAGCAGAGATTCTGTTGGCCCTACCTTGTTATCTGAACACTGCTGGACACAGAGGCTGCAACCCTCCAGTGAAGAGCCTTGCCCCCTTTAAATGATGAGTCCTTAAATTGTTCTGCTGGACCACACGGTTCTCAGCATCAAGCATGAGATCTCCTCTTAAAAATGTACAACCAGTCAAGAATGGGATGGGGAAATGCTCAAAGAAATTTAATAACAATAAAAAAAAAAGAGAAAAAATAAACCAACCATTCTCCTGGGATATGTCCATGGTGATCTGCTGGTTATTCTGCTTCCCTCCATTTCCCCAGTTTAAAATGAACTTTGCCAGGAATTGGGATTTTGACATGGAAGAGGAACCGTGTAGAACAGTGCCAACCACACAGCGTGCTGCAAAATATCTCCAGCCCCTCACAGCTTTTGCCCCCCACAGTGTAATCCCCTGCAATTCTACTCAGATCCTGTTTCTGGCCCCATTTTTCAATTCATTCCTTGTCCATCCAGAATTTCACCACCCAGTTCCTAGTCCAGGGGTAGATCTATGTTACTCATTCAATAATTCCAATAATACTCATTCAATCTGACACCTCATCAAGTTGATCCAGAGAGAAGTAAAGCAGCAATATTTGCTCCTTGAACTCAGCAAGAAGGGGGCCTTCTTTTTTTGGGGAAAAAAAAACCTCTTTAAGTATCCCCAAAATCGAGGGAGAATTTTGGGTTCAAACTCAGATGGAGAATCCCAAATAGAGCACCAACTACTGCACAATGCTTGTGCAGCCAAGAGCACGAGAGAGATTCCTGTAGAAGGCCTTCTGTTGCTGCTACTCTTTTGCTTTCACAAAAAAATCCTATGAAACTCTGGTGCTCTGCAAAGAATCAGTACAAACAAGTACAACATCATTCCTCCAACGAGCTTCTACTCAACATCCTGGTGCTCATTAATTGATTTTCTTGGTTTCTCTGCATCCAGGTGTTTCCTACCATGTGCAAGCACCTAACATCCCCTCGGAGAGCAGCTGCTGGTGGGTCTCCTGCTCTGCCACAGGAATTAATGAGGCTCCACCACGAAGGGAGAATTGCTCTCTGTAACTTCCCAGCTCTGATTCCATACATCTGGAGCTCTTGAAACTCCCTCCATTTCACCAATGTTGTTGCATTAATAGGATGTCTGGAGACACACGCCATACCCAGTAAGGAAAAGGAACTAAGATCTCTCCTGCTCTATCAAGTGTGGCCTCTGCAGCCCAGAAAGCCCACTGCTACCCTTTTTGCCAAACCACACTGCAAGTAACACATCTAATTTGCTCTCCGCTGTGCTCCTTAGGTCTTTTGCAACATTACTGATTTCCAAGGGCTTTCCTCCCACTGAATCTTTCCGGTTTGGATCGCGAGGGTAGTATTTTGCAATTCATTCCTCACACATTCATGAAGTGTTGCCGTTTGCCACTAAAAAGCCACTTGCTGGGCTCTCCCCCAAAGGCAGACGTGTTGCGATGGTCAGGAGCTGATCGTACACGTTCCCACACCAGGAGGCAGGGAGAGGCACGGACTCATGTTCCTGTCTTGCCCACACGACCCATGCTCCACGCAGAGAGGTTTCTGCAGAGGAGAATTTGGGGATGGAGGGAAGGAAGGCACGGGAGCGAGCGATCAATAGGCCATCTGCAATAGGAGATCAATCGCTTCCATTCTGCAAGGTGCTAAGTGTGACGGGGATTGAATTAAAGCCAAGAACGTAAGAGCGGCTATAAGTTATGCCTTTCTCCTTCCCCCTCTTTTTTTTACCTTTCAAGAAACAAACCCATAAAGTGGTACTTTTTCCCTTTCTTCTTCCCTGCCCCCTCCCTTTCCCCTCTAAGATTTTCAATTAGGTGAGTGGAAGGACGAATGGAGCAAATACATTTTGCTCTAGTTCTAAGTGCTTTTGAAACCCCCTGTCAAAGCATTTAGTAACGCAAGATTTAAGATGCCCAATTAATTTTTCCCCAACAAGGAGCCAAAAGTAGATGCAGGAGGAGGTTAAAAGCTAAGTGTTTAATTAATATTAAATTTATATGATTCTTTATCACCGAAAGCATTGTAAAATTGAAAAAGCAGTTAATTTTATGGTCACTGTGTATTCCTCTGCTTTGATCTTTGATCCGTGGAATGAAATCGCGGAGTGTAAAGATTCTCCTGCTTTATTATACCTGTCTCGTGGCAGGAATATTGGGTGAGGTGAGCTCATCAGAGCCCCAGCTCTGACTAGGCAGGGTGATACCAGGGCACAAAACCCCCCCGGGCTGCTGGGGGGTGCAGAGTTTGCACTGTCCCCCTCCCCAAAGGGAACTTTGTGCCATTTGGCCGAGGACAGCACGGAACTCTTCCGTACGCCACCGCTGCGTCGCCGCAGCTCCTGGCCTCCCCCGTGCCTATCTGCCAGCCAGACAAAGAGCTATTATGCAGAACGGATTGCACTGGAAAGGAAAAAAGGGGGGGAATCATTTCTGCAGGGGGTTTTATATGTTTTTTTTTCTTTTTTCTTAATATTTTTAAATCCCACTGGGAGGCTCATTATAATTTAGTTATTAGCAGGGGGAAAAGAAACCAAATAAGTAAAAGAAATTTAACATCTTTTTTTAAAAAAAAATGTATTTTAAAGGGAGGAGAAAAATCAACGGGATGAAAGTTCTCCGAGCTTCAAAGCAGTTGTGTATTCTCAATTCAAACATTTCAGGCAGCCCCACTGGCAGTGAGCTGCTCTGGGGTCAGATTCCCATCACAGATCCGTCTGTGCTCCTGGGTGGAACAGGCAGTGTCCCCCAGATCACAGACCAGCAGACACCTGGGATGGGAGCACGCCTCCACTGAGAGCAGGACCATGTGATCCTACTCCTCTCACCCAGCTCTCTCCACCTGGAAATCCTCTGAAAGGCCACGCACATCCTTCCCTGTCCCTTCAGTTCAGCACCTCCTTCCAGAGAGAGGCACGGCACACATAGTCACATAATAAGAAAGTGAGAGTTTTAATGGGATTTTAATATTATTAAAGTACTGATTTTAGGACAGGTACATAACTCATACATGTGAAGAGGCACAAAGTAATGAAATGGTGCCAGTCTCAGGATACAGCTGGGAAAACTGGGAAGTCATTAAGGACAGACAAAAATTAGGCTTGGTATCATGAAATAAGATCTAATAATTGGCACTGTTTCATAAGCAATGGGAATTAGGACTGTTAACCCTTTGTCCTCACTGCTGTCAGACAAGGACAGTCACCTCCTCCCCACACGAGAGGCTCCAGCACAGCAGCAGTGCAAGTTGCCGCAGGTCATGCGGCAGTGATGGAGCAGAGCCTGGAAGAGAAACCAGGTTTCACCTCTCCCATGGGATGCAGGAAGGCAGCTCCTTTTCTGCTAAGAGAAGGAGAGATGCCCGACACACAAAGAAGCAGCCTGTAACCTCAGGAAGGCCGAAATGGGATGGGTAACAACCACCTGCTGTCGTCTCCGCTCCCATCCATGACACGGGAAGCATGAGACACAGATTTGTGTTTTTCACATCCCCACTGGACAGGCACCATAATCCAGTTCTCAGAAGTGCAACCAAATCACACCCTCCAGCTGGTACTTCTTCAAGACTATATCCAGACTGGCTTTTTTAGAGGTTCAAACTACCTTTGGTCCAGCCAAGACTAAACATCGGATTTCCAAACACTCAGCACTGGTCTCGAACCAGGCAACCAGCTTTCAAAGCTTGCACAAAACACATCAGCCAAAACCATCTGAGAAATATCTGCACTGCCCATGAAGGTTTATACTGCCAGACTACTCTCCCCACTGTTCAGGGAAGAGAAACCAAGGAGGCCACCTCCTGCAAAGGTTCACATCAAAGGTGGTGCTTTCAGGACCTGCCTGACCCGAGTCCTGCACAAGTTGTGGGTCTCTCCCATAGCCCACCAGTCACGTACCCTCAAGCATGGCTGTGTACTCATCTTGGGAAGAGCTGCCATTAAATGAGATGTTCATGAGGCATATACAGCACACGAGATCTGCTCTGATGAGTAACTCCTCTGTGTCCTCCTAAGAAGTGAAGAACCATAGCTCTGGCCGTCCCCAGCGCAGCCTCCCCGCGCAGACAGACCGACTGTATTTTATACGTGCGCGTGCAGATATCGACAGATGGAGAGAGAAAATTACTGTGCCCATAAATTGAAGCTTTGGTCACGTCAGTTCAAGAAGCAGAATAGAAAATTTAGAGCCAAGAAAGCAGCTTGTGTCAGTCAGGCTGACGAGTGCAGGCGCCAAGAAACACACCCCTTAGCATGGGGAAGAGAGACGCAAGCACCCGCACGCATGCAGAGACCCCGCTCCTCTTCATCTATTCTCAGCAACTGTTTGTCTGAGGCCACATGCAACTGGATTTGTCAAGCCCCCTTTTAACAACTTCTTGTCACAGTCCATTACCAAATTGCATATAGTTATATATTCCACTAATTAGGCTTCTAAAATATCATTAACATGTCTCTTGATCATTAGCATAACGTATGAGGCGTCCTCGTTAGGCACGACTCGAGTTTGTTAATGCGGTAATGAAAGGCACGGGGCTGGTACTGCAGGAGCCGTGCAGAGATAGGAGGCTGGGAACATCAAAAGCATCAGTGCCAGGCTTAAAAAAAAAAATAACAACAAGATCAGTGAGAAGCAGGGGCAGAAGCCAATTGCTGGGAAACCAGGGTGATGTGGAAGGTGAAACAAGCATCTCCAGGCAGGCAGATACTTCACACACACTGCGTGTCTTTCACAGACTAAGGTAACATTCCCATCATCTGGATGCAGCACAGGTATAGGGATGAGGCAGGATCACAGACCTGAACCATTACCATCAGGATCTGGGTAAAATGGGAGCAATGGCCAGGGTCCATAGGAGCCCCACGGCACAGATCTGTTTTATATGTTGAACCCTTCCTGTCTGACTGACTCCAGGACACCTCTCACACCTATTCAGGCCAACTCTGCCCCCTGCAAGGATAGTTTGCACCCAAAACCCAGCGCAAGACATACATATCTCACCCTCCTGAAACCAACACTAAGCTCTCCCACTCCCAACATAAAACTGGTCTGAGGTAATGCCAAGCACCAGCCTCACCCCAGCAGCTCAGACTGCACAACACTGAGGATGGAAAACCACCACCCACCAGCATTACACAGCAGGAGATGAAGGGTGCTGGACACAACAGCCTGGGATGGTACAACAGTGCAGGACCTTGGTCAAGAACATAAAAGAAAAGCCAGAGAGGTCTCCAGTACCCAAATGGGACTTCCAGACAGCAGTATTTGCATAGGTGCTCCAATGCATCCTGGGGTAAAGATGTGAATTAACAGGCAAAGCTTTGACCAGGACAGATGCTTCCATGCCCAAGCCAGCTCATGTATCAGTGGTTACCACCGTTGCTATAAATAAGCAAGGGCTTTTTTTTTTTTTCCTTTGAGAGAATAACTCAATAAGTCACCGCATGAAAGATATTGTAAATAGGTCCAGCAGAGTGCAAATCAGGGCTGCTTCCAATTAGCTTTCACTTACGCTCCCCCCGCCTGCGCCAAGTTTGCGGAGTTTGTTCCCAACACGCTGCTCGCTCGCTGTCTGGGGAGAGGTGGGGAGCAAACCCCGCTGCAATCCGGGCCACTGCTCCTCCATGGCAGGAGTGATCTTTTCATTAAAGCTGCGAAGATGCCAAAGCAAGCGAAAACAGCCCACATATGCATTTATCTTTGTCCAGATGTTAATGCAAAGGTGGGGGGGAAGGAAACAACCAAGAGCTTTTCTTCAGCTGCTGAGAGCAAACACCACCACCACTGCAGCAACAGCTTGGAAATGGGAAGCAGCACACAACTTTCATTAGAACAAAGACATAAAACAAACTCGGCAAAGGCAGCCTGGGGGCTTTTACGCACTCATCTGGAGAGACCCTCACAGGTCCCTAAGGAGCGGAGAAAACGCATCCTTGTGGGCAACACCACTGCCAAAACAACAGGGGGAAGATGGATGATTTTGTGAGTCTTCATCAAAAAATTCCTCTTCCATGAGATAAAGGCGGTGTTAAGACTCTTTCCAAGTTTCTCCTCATTCATACGCGCAACCTTTGCATCCCGCACATGCGCGTGCCTCCACACAGCAGCTGGTCTCGATATCAGAGGAGCATCACAGCCAGGAAACTATCACCAAGAAGATAAAATACAGGGCAGCAGAGTGCAGGGTGGTAGCCTATAGGAATCCTAGGGAAGGGGCTTAATTCCCTACCACTCCTGTCTGGGAATGGTTCTGGGAAAGTCACAGGGTGTTCGTGCCTCATCTTTTGCCATCGGGAGAGTGTCAGAGGTGCCTGACCTGTGCTGGGAGATGGAAGGGCACCAGGGAATCAAGACTTGACGATCTCATCATTTCAGCCAGATCCCTCTTCTTCAGTCACCACAAAACTGGGTATCCAGGCTTTTTGCAAGGAGGTCAGCAACACCCCAGAGAAAGACCAGGGGGTCTCCCTAAACAAGCAGATGTACTTCTTCAGTCCCATGCAGACCCCCTGCCCTGCCATCCCAACCAGAACACCACACTGAAATACAGACACTGGAAAGCATCCACTGTTTTGGGGAGAGAGGGTTATGGCAGTCAGCACAGCACAAACTGCTTTTGTTGGCTTCCTGCCTTTCAAGCCAAAAGCAACAATCACAAAAAAGAAAAACCACTAACATTTGATAAAGCTTTTCAATTTGAAAGAGGTCAGGAAAAAGTTCCAGGAAAGGGAAGAGAAACAACCTTCTTTAAAACCCTTTAATGTGGTGAGAATCAGCCCTCAGAGGTTACAGGTTTATATTTTTTCCCTCTAGTTTTCCAATCATCTTTACGCCCCCTCTCTCACGCTTCCAAATGGCGGCAGCACTCCCCTAAAATGGCCAGGGAGGAACCTCTCCCCTCCCTGAGCAGGAGGGCGCTGGGTTGACCTCTCCACATCTGGACATGCCTGCAACCTCCGGCTTTCAAGGGCGAACGCCGGCAGTGCAGTGACCTTCCTGGAATCGTGGTCCCCTGACCTCCCTTCTCCGACCCACCCATCTCCTGTCCCTCTGCTGAACTCCATCCCAGCCACGCTGGGGACATGGCACTATCTCACAAGGGGTGCAGCTCCTCCAGACAAGCCTTGCCTTGACAGCTCCCACAGGCCCAGGCCAGCGTGGTTTTGCTCAGGAGATTGAAGGGGGGTCAAGGAGAAGAGGATCCAGACTTCAAACTGGTCAGATACAAAAGTAACTGAAGCAAACAGCCTCAACATCAACAAATCCATTCAAATCCTATATCCCTGCAGAGTGCCTTCACCAGTACATCCTTCATGCAGGGGTTACAGACCCATGACCATCTCTGATGGAGCTCTGAAAAAGCCTTGCTGACTTTTCTTCCTTCTTGTTATGCACCAAGTCCACCAGATCTCACCAGGCTGTTGAACAAAACAGTGCCCGACACAGCCTCAGGCTTCCCCAGACAGTTCAGCATGAGGTGGCCCATGCTCTGCCTTTCCAAGCCACACATGGGCCAAAACAGATGGCCACGGATACCACATCTTGCTCCTGCATCTGAGGGTTCGAGTGCTCTCCTCCCTATGTGCACCAGTTTTCCTACAATTCACACAGACACATTTCTTCATAGGAGCTGCCTCTCCCAAAACCCAACAGTTTTGCTGGAAGACTGCAGTGATGGTCCCTAGGAACAGGAGAACCTATCCCAGCAGGGTCCACAAACAACCACTACACCCACTTAGGGTGGTTTTTCCTAACATCTTCCCACCCAGACCCCAGCTGCTCCAGAGCTCCCCACATCTTGGGACCATCTAAGCTAGAAAGAGCAAAGAAAGTTTAACTGATGCCCAAAATGCAAACCATGACCAGGGTAGGTACCACACCAACAAGCAAAAATGCTCACACCAGTGGCATCATTTGCTCCCAACTGGAGGAACAGGCAGAGCTCTTGCTCACAGGACACAAACAGCTTTTCCCATGCACATCCTCACAACCAGCCCTACTTTTTCAGCCCCACAGAATCAAAACTACTGATTTTTTTCCCCTCCTTGCTGGGGGAGTGTGCAGACCCCAACTTCACCCCCAGCAACACTGGGGGGGGATCACGTTGATAACGCCTCACACATGCAACAGAACACGAGCCCCCCTGCTGCCTGCAATCAACTCTGCTTGTTTATTTTTATTTAAGCAAAACTTTGGTTAGGCTGGGCTGGAAGAAGGCTGGGAGGGAGACAAACCCTTAGAAAGCTGGGCTGTGTGTTGGTCTCCAAAGGGACTGAAACTGGGGATGGGAGGAGGGGCCAGCTCTCTTTTCCAAAGGAGCTTGCAATAGGAAACAGATGTTGAGGGCCCAGTGACCAACAGCAGGGTCTGCAGCGGGCTTCCCTGGCTCCATGCTCCCAACAGAATCCGTTTTAATTAAAATATTTTAGCTCAAGCACGAGGCAAGGGGTAGGGGGAGTGGGGAAAAGTCTGGGGGTGATGTCCTTGCTACCTCTACTGCAGCATTTGTGGCAGGGCTAGAGGGAGTGTCGGGGTGCAGGGTTGGGTCAGACACCCCATCCTGTACCCCCACAGCCTGGGCTCCCTCCCTCCAGCAGGGCTTGACATAAATTCTGCTGACCTTGAGTGAAAAATTGCCTCGTTTTGGTACCGAAAAAATAACATTACATCATGTAGCTGTGTCAGGTTCTATCAATGCCCCCTTCCCGCCCACCCCCAAAGTGAGGGGGATGTAACCCAACACTATGAAAACACCAGCTCTGAGAAGAAAAGGGGCCTTTGTCATGGACCATCAGCTTCCCGCTCCTGCCTGAGGTGAAGAAAGATCTCCAAAAATGTTCGGCTAGGAGGTACAGACTCCAGACATGTCACCCCCCACAACCCCTCTGCTTCTCCATCCCCACCTTCAAAACTCCTGTTTCTCCCTTACTTATAAATTTCGGCCATTACTAGGATGTTTAAAAAAACCAAACTAAAAAACAGTGGCAGGAAGCCTGAAAGCCCAGTCACTGGATCACTAAAGCCTGACTTTAAGCTGGGATGAGTCAATAGTTCCTTCCAGGTGAGGATCAATCCTGGCTTTCTTTGCAAGGGTACCTAACTCCCTCACAGGAGGGGATGTGGGGGGCAGGACATCCAGAAATCCACATCCAGCTCCAGCATGGAAAAACACAGGGAGCCCAGGATCTGAACGGTGAGAAGGGATCCTGACAGGGGCTCTGCCAAGCCATGGACACTCAAACGAGCCCCCACATCCCGAGGCAGAGAGCGCCTGCTTACCCCACAGGAAAAGGCAGGAGTTGATGGAGAGCAGGAAGGAAATCGGGGCTGTAGTATCTAAGAACCAGCACAGCCCTAGGCTCCCCAAGACTGTGAGGTCAGCAGGGCCAAGCACAGGCTGTGGGGCTCTCCTACAGCACTCAGGGAGTGCAGTGCCAGGCAGATGGGAGGCAGGCTGTGCCACTCGCCCCATAGCCAGGGAACAAGCCCTAACCCACTCCATTTACCGTGAGAGAAGAACTGCAAGAGCCCGAGGCAGGAGAGACTGAAGGAGGTGCAAAGGGAGCCTCCCCTGGACCGTGCACACTGCAGGTTGCTTTTTGCCTTCCTGCTGGGATCAGGATCCCCTCCAAGACAAGCACACAGGGGCAGTGCACCCCAGCCAAGCGTGCCTTGCCTAAACCCTGCTCGCAGCACTCGGCTCACTGAGCAAACCCACGGCAGAGGAAAAGGAGCTGCCACTGCCCGTGGGCAGCACAGCAACTGGCCACGCACGGGTCGAGGGGAGAGGGAGGAGAACACCCAGCTTGCCCCAGGCCCTCAGCTCTCCAATGTATTTTCTCATTAACGTGTAATACGGTTTTATTGTCTCAAATAATGTCTGTTTTCGATCAGTTCCTTTATCCCAGACACTGCCGCGCGCAGACTGAAGAGGCCAGATGGTTCATGTTGCAGGAGTCTTCCCGCTCTTCCACACCCGCTCCCTAATTCCTTACAAATTCCTGGAATGCCTGCGCCCCCGAAAACCAGTCCTGGGCAGAGACAGGCATTGGCCCTGGGAGCAGGGGCTGGGGGCTCTCCCAGTCACCCCTCCTTACCACTGGCAGCTCCCCAGCAACAAGCAGCAGCTCCTGGCTATCGTCTGCTCCACAGGAGGAGCATTTTCCAACCAAACACAGAGATCTGTGGGTCTCCTCTGCTGAGAGAGGGGATGTGCAGACCCCCAAACCTGCATCCCAGCCCCAAAGAGCCAGCCAGCAGCAGGGATGCAGCCGGCAGGGAAGACTCCTGCCCATAATCCCCACCACGCGCCCAAGGCCACCGGGCTGCTGCCACTGCACTCCCAGCTCCAGATTTCACCCACGCCTCCTGCTGCTAATCCCCGTGCCAGCAGCTGGACACAGAGGTTCACTGAGTCCTTCCCAAAATCCTGGGGCCTATCCGAGCCCCGGCCAAGTCGAAGGAAAGGCTCCTGCTGACTGTAAGGAGCTTCTCCCTGGCCCTGTGCTGGCTATCCACACCGGCAGCTTGGCTGGTGGATCCAGCCCACCCCAAAACACCCCTTGGAGGTCTGGCAAAGCTCATACTCCCCCTGCCATCCTTCCAGCACCCTTGCAACTACGTTCCTCAGGAGAGGGAGGAGGGAAACTCACCAGGCCGGGGAAGGAGCCCTGCTGGGCTGTGCTCAGCAGGGGAAAAATAAGGGATGCTGAAAGCGATCATTCAGCCTGGAAGAAGGCCAGGAGACTGGTGTTCACACTTTGAGAACCACAAGAGCACAGATCATCTCATCTGGGAAAAAACAGAAAAGATGGCACCTTCTCCAAGGCACTCAGGCACCACATGGCACAGCCACACCACAGGTCATGCATGCACTGCAGGATCCCACAGTCTTTCTGACCCTGCAGACCTTGTTCTTTTTTTTTTTTGTTCTGCATTTTCTCCCTGTTCCCACTCCACAGCAGCCACTGCCCAGGAAAAGTTCCACTGAGGAATGACCAGAGGGGACCCCTAGCCTGGAGCTCCATGGGGCTGGCAGCCACTCTCCAGGGTTTGGCTGCCAAAATGTTGTGCGGGCTCCTCGGAGACCTGCCGAGCAGACGAGTATCTGCTCCCAATTCAACTGAATTTTCATGAGGATGACACAAGACAGCCCTACTGCCAAGTTTCCACAGCTCTTTCAGAGAAGGGGTGCCAGAGCCCAAGAGACACCTCCAAAAATCTCACCACAAGGAGGACGCCTTCTTTTTTTTATCAGCACTTTTTTCCCTAAGCCACTCGGCTCATTTTAGCAAGCCCTTTGCCAAGCCTGCCTCCACCCAGAGAAATGCCAGGGCACACAGTTAAAGTCCTGCCAAGTTCTGAGTGTTGAGGAAAAAAACTAAGGGGGTGGGCGGTTTACAGCAGGTAGATTTATACCTGTATGATCATGCCATCTCCTCCAACACCCATCCTGCACCTTGTACATGAGCTCTGTGATGGAAGAAGCTGTTACTGCCACGTCATGGTTAGATGCTCAAGAAGCAAAGCAGCAGAAGCTGAAGGGGTTTGAGACATTTGGGTTCAACCCAAGAAGCCCATGTGCAGGAGAAATCTGCTACAGGCCAGAGCTGAGGAGCCCAGGGTATCCTCAAACCCCTGTCCTGAAACAGCCAGGAAGGAGACCAGTAGAGGATGTGCCCTTGGGACAGTGGAACAAGAGGGCTGGAAATAAGCGATGGCAGGAAGAATCCAAGCACTGTGGTGATTTTTTTGCACTCCGTAGCAGAGAAAATATCACCTGCCACCTTTTGGCATTCCCAGCGCTCAACTTTGGCTCCATCCAGCAAGAAAAAACACAGCAGGAAAGAGTAAGCGAGCTGAAACCTGATCCCCTGAAAGGCCGGACTTGGTGTCTGGCTTTTCTTACCGGCTCGGCCGACCTGTACGTGCCAGCCTGGGAAGGCGTAATGGTTCCACCAACAGAACTTCATTAACTTTTTATACACTTGGCCGCTAATTTATAATCATTAGCGGACAAACAGCCAACAATTACACAAGCAGCACGTTAAGGAGAGAGGGAGAGAGCTTGAAGGAACAGGGATGGAAACGTGCTCATGGCTGGGAAGGGAGCTGGAGCCAGGATGGCGAGCCCGCGTCCCGGGGCTGGCATGTGGCAGGGCCAACCTCTCCCAAGATTTAGCAGCATGTCATTTCCTCAGCTGCAATTAAGGCACTGGGCAGCAGAAAGGCAAAGAGCACAGGTGAACACAGAGTGGGGGAAAAAAATCTCACAAGCCCTCTCATTTTCAAATAAAAGGAGACAGGAAGAGGAGGAGCGTGCATACTCCACGTTTTCAATTCCTGGCACAAGCAAGGTGCCCATTTGCAGAAGAACGTGAAACTGTACACAGAAACAGCTCTGAATTAAGCCTGATTTAATGAAATCTTCAAACACAGATCATGTAACCCCACTGCCCTTCCACACACCAGCTCTGTGGGAGGAAGGACATGGTGTTGCAATGTCCCTGCTGGCACCTGCAGGGAGCAACGCCCGCAAGTATCCAAATCCTGAGGATGCATCTACTTTGAGGATGGAGACGTGGAAGAGAGAAAAGGTTTCAAACACCTCTGGGATCAGTGGTCTCTGCTTCCCTGAAGAAAACTCTAAACCAACTCCCCACCCATGCTCCCTTCCTGCCCAGCATCCTGCCAGAAAGCCCTCGCTGCACCAGGCAAGGCTGCAGGCAGAGGACAACAGGCAGGCTCCCTCCTCTGCAACAAGCCGAGCTGCTTTAATCGATCAAAGAGCTGTAAGATCTGCAGATACAGATGTCCCTGCCGCACAGGCAGGCCAGCAAGGGAGCGCAGTGACCTGACCAGCATCACTCAACAGCACGGCATGCCCAGAAACCAAACCTCCACCTCTTCTGGCGCCCGCACAAGGGCTGAGCCTCTCTCCTGCCCTGCACTGGGCAGCCCAGCCCGTCCTTTTCCGAGATCTAAGCTTCCTGTTAAACAGGTCTAATAAACGCTAAGTGCACCTTGCAGAGCCTCTCCTCTGGCATCCCCGAGCAGCCAGCGCAGCTCAGCACTGCTCACTGAGAGGAAAGCTGCTTCCCAAACTCCATGTGGCAGCAGGGAAAGAGCAGCACCCCGTAAGAAAGGCCAAGAAGTGGGTGGCTGGCTGTGAGCCGCCCAGCTGCCCTCTGAAGCTGGGGGAGGCTGCAGAGAGCAAGGCAGGCTGTGTGCAGGACCTGCCGTGCCTTGCAAGCCGTGGCTTGCCAGGTAGGCAGAGCCCCATGCTCCAGGCACACAATCCCGGGCATGCTCGCAGCTGGAAGGAGCCAGCCCCCCCTCCTGCTCCCCGCACAGGCACAGGCGTGCGGAAAGGCTCAAAAGCTGCTCTGGCTCACAGCGGGACCTTTCCCCTTCCACCCTTGCACTTGCAAAGAGAAAAGTGCAGATCTGACACAAGCTGAGGTTTACGGCATCGAGAGACCCAAGTGTTCAGGCCAGCAGGATGAATGTCTCTGAGATCACTGGGGACTAAAACCAAATTTCTCGTGTGACAAGCTTCCTTCCCTCTACAGCAACTTAATAACCATTCAGCACCCACGTAGAAAAAAAAAATTAAAATCTCTCCACCTAGAAGTGCAATTTAGGGGATCAAGCAGTAAAGATAATTTAGATGCAAATTTGGACTACTCATCCTGCCAGGGATCCACCACCTGGGTACAGCTTCAAGATCAGAGTGCTTTTTAAGAAAACTCCTACCTGATCCACTAAAAATCAGAGCATGTTTAGATTATTTTCCTGCGGCTGTTCAATACCCACAGTGTCATGGATAAAACCCTCCATCTAAGAAGACCAGTGGAGGGGGCGGGAAAACCACAATGAGAAGCTGTCACATAGACCATGGGATATGCAGAGGGAAGTGGAAGCTGTTTCTGCATCCCTGCCTTTGAGTAACTTTCCAACGGAATTGCCCAAATACCTGTTCTTTCAGGACTTTTTTTTTTAACAGCATCATTTGAGAGCTGGATTTGTCATTAAAGGTATTTGTAATTTAAAACTGAAGTCAAATTTCAGAGAAATACTTCTAATAAAGAAGGCAAAGGCTTAATTTCAAAAACGTAAGTATGAGACATCTCCATCTTTTTAATGCTTCTCAAAAGCAAAGTAGGAGATTCTTCTTTACTGAAACATGTTGGGAAATTGAGCTGCACAAATTTGTACATTTCTGTCAACCAAAATGCACATTCTTATTTCTTTTCCTCCCTGAGATGTTTTAATTTGGAGGGGGGCAGGGAAAGACCTCATCCTGCCCAAAGACAGGGAGATGCCAATGCCTCTCAAGCCCCAAACCAATAACTGGTCCATACTCCATCCTACAGGGTGCAGCATTCTATCTTCAACAGGCAAGAGGAAGGAGGGACTCTCTCCCGCCAGACCCAGGTCAGCAGCCAGTCTAGGGGTCCAGCAGCAGCTACAGGGGCAGGATGCAGGCACCAAATCTTGCACAGGAATTAATCACAGCCCTTAGGAGCTCTCTGCCTCCCACTGCCTTACCTGCACCAGCCAGGTCACAAGGAAGCAGACAGAGGGCAGGAATTCTTTACCATGGGGTAGTGTTGGGCTGGTGGGAAGTGCCAGCACCCAGGAACCCTTACCACAGAGGGAACTAAACACAGCCCCACCCCAAAGGCAATAGAGAATTGTTACTACAACCACCTAGTGAGTCCGGGTAGGCTCACAAGCAATGGACCCCAATGTTCTTTGGGAGACATGGAGAGATACCTGGGCTCATCCAGCCTGGAGATGCCTGCAGAGGGTGGGAGGTGAGCACAGCAGCAGCCAGAGTGTGTGGAACAGGACACTCACTACCCAAAGTGAGGAAGGCATTTAAAGTAAGGGCATGGAGAGCTAGGCAAAGGGATTCTGACAGCATCCTTTGCATAACTAAAGGATCAGCAGCATCGAGCTGTTTTTGAGGAGCTCTCCTGGAGAGGCTTTTGCAGAGATCCAGGGCTGTTCCTCTCTCTGCACAATCAGGAACTCTCCTTTTGGCATTCCATTATCCAGAGACTCCAGCAAAGGAAGCAAGACCAGCAGCAGCATGACTTGACATCTCCCCACCAAGGGGCCATCCCCATCCACCTCTGGCTGGGAGCTGCTGGAAGGGGAAAAAGGGGGGTGCTGGTGGAGAGCACACCGTGCCCCAGCCAGCCCCATCCAAAGCCTTCCCTGGGGATGAGGCTGCACAGCCAGTACTGCTGTGTGCAGCCCCCCGCACCCCCGCCCCTTTCCCCTGTCGCTCTCGGCCCCATCCTACTGAACAATCTCGCCACGGGCTGCTTTTGTAAGCCTCCAGCCCCAAAAGAAAAATGATGGGTTTGAACTCTTAACCCCGCCCCAGAAAAAGGCTGGAATTAAAAGGGGTTTATGACTAAGTATGCAGATGGGAATACTGTAATAACAACAGGCAAAATGTTTGCCTAGCAGTTCTGGGCTGGTTTCGGAGGGAGGGAGGGAGAGAGAGTGGGACGGGGCGGCTTCTGGCCGGAGGATGACGGCACGGAGAAAGAATTTGGCGGCTGGGAGGGAAGGGAGGTTGCTGATAAATGCTGGGGCAGAGGCGAGGAGGGGGGCCAGGAGCCGAGCGCCGCATGGCTGGCACTTGAGGGAGGCTGGCTGTGCGCTGCGGGGTCCTGGCCGGCTGACAAAGGCTCTGCCGCCGAGCAGGAGAGCAGGGAAGGGGGACACGGCAGCAGGGCTCAGCTCGGGGCTGGCTCAGCAGCCCATCACACGCCTTGGGGGACACTGCCACACTCGCTAGGATGCAGAACCTGTCAAGGCACACAGCAGTGCTCCCCTGCAATACCCCAAATCCATTTTGTACCCATGCACACAGACCTCTGCCAAAGGGAGCGCTCACAACCTCGAACAAGTGGCTAATTTTTACCAGCAGTGGGACACTAGCTCTGCTGAAAAGGTGATAAAACCTCAGTGTTTAAGTCACCTAGGAGGACATTTTCAGGACGTGACCTTCCTCTTTTAGCAACAGGCTGCACCAAGGCCCCACAAGTGGGAAGCTCAGACTAGGGGAGGCCTAAACCTCAGCCACCGTGCTAGAGGAGTGCACTCCACCACTGGCATAACCTCATTGCAAGAGGTGAGAGCGCTGCTTCTCCAGCCTCCTGTCCTGCACAAGCCTGCTCCCACTCCTCTGGCACCCAGGGACATCCAGGACTCCTCCTCTCTGTGAGGGATCACTCAAGTGAAGCCCCTCGATGGCCCCCTGTCAGACAACAGGGAGTCCCTGGACATGGCTCGCAAGACCCCAAAAATGCCTCCCGGCCACTGTAATCAGGTCAGGCTGCCCCTTGGCACACACACAGAGCTTTGCTCCACAGTTCAGTGGGGATGTGACTCCCTGATTGTACCAAACAAGCACCTTCCTGTTCTCCAGCTCTCCACAAAGCGCCTGCAAACTTCACACAAGATGCAAACCCCTTGCACAACATCACACACAGCTTGGCAGCCACAGGCCAGAAAGCCACCAAACACCCAAATCTTGCAACTCAGCAGGACCCATAGGACAGAAACTCACGTGTGGCACATGCAAACAAGCCACAAACCCACAGACCTCCCCAAGTCCCCAGAGGAGCCACAATGTGGAACTATTTTGAGCGATGCTCCTGCCACAGGCATGAGAACCTTCCCCGCCGCGCTCACTGGGCACGGCCGGGCCTGACGCAACAGCAGCGCTTTGCCAACCCAAGCACCTCACAGAGGTACAGCTTCAGATGGGAACATGCCCCAGCCGCTTCCCTGAGAGGGCAAAGCTGCGTGCAAAAACCCTCACAGCACAACTGGCAAGGCAGGAACTCCAGGAGACTCCCCAGCTTGCAAGGCAGGGGATTTGCAAGTGCCTCACACCCGCGTTTGCTCAACAGGGACTGCAGCATCTGGAGCACCAAAATGTGGGAATTTTGACTCAATTGTGGTCACCTCCTGCTGACCCACTGCCTTTTACCAGAGATAGGGAGTGCTTGAAGGAGCCTGTGGATACTGAAAACTCTCTCATTGCTACAATCCTGCTCTAGGACTTGTTGCACTGATGAACAGAAAGGCAGCAGTGCTACAAAAACCAACTAGGAGGCACACACACACATCCCTCCTGAATGAGCAAAGAGGTCTTTCCTTTGACCTCTCAAGCAGAGCAAATGCCTCTGTAAAGACACTTGGGTACTGTCTATGGGGTCAGGATGATGGTCACTGCTGATGGCAGCGAGCACTGCAAAGGGTGACAGGGCCAGCCAGGCTGTCCCTGCCCACAGCAGCCTGCGGCGGACATGAGCTGCACAAATGCACAGCTCCCTTCACGCCAGGGAGCACTCGGAGCNCATTGCTACAATCCTGCTCTAGGACTTGTTGCACTGATGAACAGAAAGGCAGCAGTGCTACAAAAACCAACTAGGAGGCACACACACACATCCCTCCTGAATGAGCAAAGAGGTCTTTCCTTTGACCTCTCAAGCAGAGCAAATGCCTCTGTAAAGACACTTGGGTACTGTCTATGGGGTCAGGATGATAGTCACTCCTGATGGCAGCGAGCACTGCAAAGGGTGACAGGGCCAGCCAGGCTGTGGTCCCTGCCCAGAGCAGCCTGCGGCGGACATGAGCTGCACAAATGCACAAATGCACAGCTCCCTTCACGCCAGGGAGCACTCGGAGCAGGTAATGGAGGGTACAGGAGACTCGTGAGAGGATTCCTGTGAGTCAGCCGAGCTGGCCAGGGCCCAGATCAGCAAGCTCTGCAACATCAGCAAACAAAAGAGGACAAAACCTGGACCACCCTGGCCCCTTCCTGCTGCCTCCGAGATGACCCCGCAAGTGTGGGCTTGAGGAGAGCAGCCAGAGGCATGTGGAATGCTGCAGCCGGGCTTGGGATAAAGACTCAACCTGCCTCGAGGCAAGGAGGTGGTCGACTCAGTTCCCTGGGGAACGCAGGAATACAGTCCTGGGACTTGCTGAGCAATTTTGTTTCTTCTCTGCCAACACGGGAAGATGTTAACCTTGCTCATTTAAGCCATGAGCAGTCTCTCACCACAAGCAAATTGACTCAGAACGCTTCTCTTACCCACAGCACTTCCCAGGAGTTAAGAACCAAATGTAAATGGTCCTTTCAAGGTCCTTTTCTGACAGCAGTGTTTCCCCTCGCTCCCAATGACATACTCACACCTCATACCATGGAGCTGGTTTATGCAAGGGATATTCACATCACCCTGACAAGAGAGTGGCCCCTGCACCAGCACATCTGCTGGATCACACACCTCACAAGGAACACCCCTGAAAAAAGGCTCACTCCATACACTTTGTGGAGACCTCCTCTCCCTGCAGGCTTGAGAGCCTTACCCTCCAAAACTCTGCCAGACTTGGGCTTCAGCCAACCCTGCTTCCATAAAAGCCTCCACAAAGTCTCTGCCATGAGGTGCTTCTATCCTTTCTTTGGCTGAGACTTGTCTTTTTTTTTTTTTTTTTTTAATGAATAATAATAAGTGAACTCTGAGGACGACATCTGGAAGAGGGATAGATATCTATCAGGACTCATACCAGTCCTGAATGAGTTAGACAAGTGCTAAGGAACAAGCAGGCTAAATTGCTCCTTTCCCTTCCTGACAGGCCAAAGCAAGTCTCCAGAGCACCCAGAACACCAGGTCTGGTCCCTTCCCAGATTTGGCAGCAGTGAGAAGCCCAGCCTGGACATGCACAGGGAGGTCCAGCGCACTAAACTCCAGCTCCCTGCCCCCTCAGTGGGGTACCCAGAACCCAAAGGAGAGCTCCAAACAGGGGAAATGAAGACCAAGCCAGTCTTTAGGAGCAGCCAGGCTGCAGCACCATGCACTCCCTCCTCCCCAGGGAAAAGCTGTTCCAGCAGAGAGGCGATGCAGGCAGGCCAGCAGCCTCTATCCCTGAGCTCCATAATGGCCTGCAGCCCCTTCCTTCCCCTGCTCCCAGCGGGAGGCACACCCAGTGCTCAACACTGAGCCCAACTCCATCCGGTCCTCCTTCCCTACGCCTATTGTCGCAAAAAATTTATCCGGTTTCCTAAAAAAATATAAAAAAAATATATATACATATATAAAAAACACTGCACCTCCCCTCTGCCCTTTGAAGTAAAAGTAGCTCTGGCCTTTCCCCAGGGAGGGGGAGATGAGTTTAAACATGAGTCCCCCATCTAGCCAGCACTGCTCCACTCCTCCTCCTCCAAGGACTTTCACACAGCCCTGTCCCGTCAGCCTGTCTGTGGCATTTGATTCCTGTCTGTCACTAAGTGATGAGGACAAAGGGTGAGGAGTCAGGAAAAGGTCTGAGCTACTTTGTTCATCGTCTGGATACGAACTTTGGATGAACTCCGTGGGGAAAGAGAAAAGCCGCATGGAGTGGGACGCACCGTGCACAGCACTCTCTCTCTCTCNAAACAACCAAAAGCAAAACAAAAAAACTTATGCATACAACTCCACAAAAAAAAAAAGAAAAAAAAAAGAAAGGAAGAAAAAAAAAAAGAAAAGGGAGGCTTGAACAAGGGGAAGGGGTGGGAGGGAAAGGGAGAGGAGAGCATTCCCCATCCCCACGGCGGCAGGCAGTCCTGAGAGCTCCCTGCTCCGAGGAGACAGAAGGATATTCAAACCGCCTTCCCAGGAGGCATGTTCAATAAAGCAGGATGCCAACGCAGCCTTTTCTCAAACAAATCTGTTAGCGGCGGGCCAGGGGCCAGCCACAAGGGCTTGCTTTTTAAAGCAACCAAATGGGAATTTCCTAATAAAATAAAATTTTTTTAAGAGTCCCACCGTGGCATGGGTAAAGAGAAGTTTGCTGGCAGCAACATGAAGTATTTTGCACACAGACCTCTCTGGAAGCATGGGAAGATGAAATACAGTGCAGGGCAGGGAATTCTGGGATGCAGCCTGAGCCAGGACATCAAAGCACCCGTGAGCTCCCCTGGCACCCACCCGGAGGGGCTGAGAGAGAACACTGCCTACAGCACAGTCACATACCGGGGTGAAGGTTTACAGCCACGATTTCTGCTGCTCTGAGCAAGGGAGGAGGCTCTGGCTGTGATGGGGCAGAAATTATTTCCCTCCTGCTGACCTCTGGGACCTGGGAAAGCCACCACAGGGCACACTTTGCTTCACTCTGCTTTTCAGGGCTAAGCCAAACCAGTTTGCAACTGGAAAGCCCTGTGGTAGTCTTGCAGACATTAGGTAAATCAGGCCCTCCTGGGCAGCAGAGCCACCACACACTTTTTCCTGAATGGCTCTTGCCCAGCAGCCAAGATGCCTGCCCTGGGATGGGACACAGCCTTTGTCAAGGATTACGGATCGGCAGAGCTTTGGCACAAAATGTGCAAAGCCAGGCAGGAAAATGATTGCAACTCCACAGGTAACTCTGTAGCACTCATGAGACCTCCTGAGTGCTGGGAGTGAAGGGTGCCCCAGACAAATCACCCACTCAACACTGGAGGGGACCCTCAGCCCCACAGACTGGCTGGGAACACCAGCTCTGCCACCTTGGAAGCCTCTGCCTGAGGCACAAGCACTTGGGAATCCAAGGAACATACCGAAGGCTGTTCACCACCACCCTTCCCTGGAAATCCCAGCAGACTGGGTGAACTTACTCTCCAGGATGGGCAATCCTGTATAAGACAGAGCTTATGTGGGTTTCAAAACCCAGGAGAGCACTTGAAAGCAATATACTGGAACATGCTGGAGATCAGCCCGGATGTCTTGTCTCTCAACTAAACACCAGTAAATAGAAAAACAGCTCTGCACAAGAAAGCTCTACCTGGAAAACAAACACAGCAGCCCAGCAGAAGGCACTGGTGAGATTTCCCCAACCAGGCACATAGCAGCAGGCAGGTCCCACATTCCCTTTCAGGGAGGGAGAAATCTCATCCCTTCTATGGTGTCCGGCACAGGAGAGCTGCAGAGATGGTCACAGCAACCACTAATCCCAGCTGCAGTCTGGCCTCTCTGTTTGGGAAGGTAATAACTCACCACCAGAACCAGAAAGTGGAACAGATCAAAGGCTCGGCTTCACTGACTCACAGCTACACACGGCCCCAGCCCTCCCAGGATCCACCTGCTCTGCACCAAGACGATGACCAGGGAAAAATGAAAGAAAAAGGGGAAGGCAGCACATTTCTGCAGGGAACCAAGCTGCCTGTGCAGGCTGGGAAAGCAGGGTCCTCCCTTGCAGCCACCACCACATCCCAGAGGAGCACATGTGAGGAGGTCACTCAGGCATCTCAGGCATTGCCCAAAACCTCTGGTGGAGAAACTTTGATCTCCAAGCACGGCCAGTCCCTAGGGACTGCCTCTAAAGCACATAGCAGAGCCTGCCAGGGCAGATCGACTCCACACAGAAAACCACAGCCCATTTGGAAGAGTTTGTTCCCCTGCTTGCTTCAGAAAGTCCAAAAAGTTCATCAGGCTGTGGGAGGAACCTGCACCCAGCAGCTCAGCCAAGGTAGCTTGTCTCAAGGCAACAAGCTCCCACCAGTGTGAACCAGACAGAACAAGGGGGAAAAACAGACAGGATGTTGACTGCATTGGCCAGCAATCCTATTTGCAGAAAGTGAGAGCTTGGGAAGGAGACGTTGATGCGGCTGAATCCAGGGATGTTTTGAGAAGAGCAAGGAAGAAGAAACGGAGGGAAAAAAAGTGGGGGCTGGGGAAGAGAAGGTAAAAGAAAACAAATCTGCTTTATTATTGCTTGAAACCCAAGGAGACTGATTAAAGCAAACATCCCCCCTGCACCTTCCAAAGGGTTGTCTCGTCTGCTTCCTAAACCTGATTCCCATTTGTCTCTATATGGTTCTCATTTGTTCTTCATTTAGGTCTCCTCTGTTCCTTGGTGACTCTTAGGAGCCCTCCATGGAGCCATCAGGACTGGCTTCCCTCAGGAACCTGCAAGGGCAATTGCTGACCAGGGTCAGACCCAGCACTGGTGCCTGTGCACAGCGAGGAGCTGCAGCAAGAGCAAGGCAGCAGGATACAACTACACAACAGGCAAAGGGCCAAGGAAATCCTTGGAAAGCACTACCCAATGGCACTGATGAGCACCTGGGTGCCTCTGGGGTAGCATTCCCAAAGGGTGAAGCAAAAGCAATTAAAAAAAAAAGCAAAAGGAACCAGGAAAAGGGGACGCAGCACAAGCACAGACCCACCCGGTGTTTCCCTCTCTATTAGCAGATGACCTTCTGATTAAACAGCAGCTTTAAAATTACCCTAATGGAGCTTCTTTCAAACACAAACCACAGAGACCTCTCCTAATTGCACAGCTCCTTTCCCAGTCCCAGCCCAGGATGATGCAGCAGGTCCACAGGCTGCCCTTGCCCGCAGCACAGGCGTGCTCTGCCCGCTGTGCCCGCTGCTCCCAACAGGGTCTTGGAGCACTGTGGCACCATGGGCTTCACTTCCTGTCCTGGCCCCTGGTTCTCAGACCCTGGACATGCTGCCTTTGCAGAAGGATGCCTGCAAGGCCTGACCAAACACACCAGAAAAACAAAAGTAAAAAATCTGTCCTTTTACCCTTGTGGATTTTGCCACTGCCTCAGGACCCATGTAAAGACCAAGGATTCCCCTACCACCATTCCCTGCTGTTGTCTCACCTCCCTCCATACCACTTGTGAGTTTTTCATAGTAAACAATTCCAGTCTGCCCTTGGGATAGTCTCACTAAACCTCCAGCCATGCCATGGTGCTGCTGCACATCCCTACCCTCAAGACCCACAAGTGAGGATCCTGTGACTTTCTAGACCTGGATGCAGAAGATTTATTTCTAAGGAAAACTCCCACCCTGGGCTGTGCACCTGCTGGAAATGCACTGCAATCCTATCCAAAAGGAAATACAGCCCCCTGAACCCCAATAAAAACCAACCAGGCACCCACTGCCCAACCAATCCATCCACAGGAGGAAACCCAGCAGGGTCTGAGCTCTAGAGAGCCAGGGCCAAGCTGCATCCACCCAACATCAGAGCATGTCCAGATGGTTGCACAGGTATCGTGACATTACAGAACACCATTTCCCCCCTCCTGCTTGCTGCCTCTGGAGAGGACACAGCACCAGCAGCCACTCTCCCTTCTCCCTCCTGCCCATAAGGAAAGCAGAGACCCCTGACCTTCTCCAACATCCCCCCAGCCCCTTCACAGCTTAAGCAGCCCAGGTGTGCAAATGTTACCCAATGCCCTCGCCAGTCAGAAAGTAAATTCCAGCAAACAGGGGAAATGCCAGCCGCAGTCAGACACTGGGATGTGCAAATAGCAGCCAGGGACCTTCGGGAGAGGAACAGCCCAGGCCCAGGCGCTCCTACCTATAATCCTTCTCAGGATGCCCCCTCCAGCAGCTCCTGTGGCAGAGGAACTATGCTAATTTGACTATTTGAGGGAGCGAAAAAAAAATAAACGTTCGCTCTTGCGCTAAATGACCTTTCCAGCCACTTGGGGACAGAATTGCACCGGGGCTTTGGAGAGAGCTACAGCAGGCACCGCTTGCTCCCTGCTCCCATGCTGGATGCATTCAAGGGGTCCATGCCTCCCAGCCACCTCTGTCCACCCAGCAACAGAGCCAAGAAGCAGCCTCTTTGGAAAAATCTGCATGAGGTAGGGAGGAAGAAGTGGTCTGCTAAGAGCTCACTGAGCAAAGCGCTTCAGACAGTTTCATTTCACATCGCCGAAAGCGCAAATCAGGGAATTGCTCCTCGGGTTCTTCTCCATTAGCAAAGTATATTGCAAGACCCTTCCCACCACCAATACCGATCGACACTTCACATCTGCTGACCAGATCTAACAGCCAGGATTCTGCTGGGGGAATAATACACTCCGTGAAAACACCATTCCTGCCACCTGCTCCCCCCAAACATGCAACCGCTCCGGGAGCAGCTCCTGGCTCTCTGCAGGCACATGCACAGCACCACGCTGCAGCCAGAAGCCTCGCAAATCCAGATCAGAAATAGAGGTGACCCCTTCAAAGCGAGGGTCATAAACCCCTCCAAACACACTTCAACCAGTGGAGCATGTCCCACTGCCTGTAACTCCCCTGAACGTGAACAAGCGCTCTTCTGGAAAGCGCCAGCTTCGCACGGAGCCTGCCCGTGTGCTATGCTATCAAGCCAGGATTGACAGCCACAACTCTTTCCAGCGAATTCCTTTCACCCTGTGAACTGCAATCTCCAGCCTTTTGTCTAGAGATTTGCAATAATCAGAGTATTGCAAATTCATCGCGTTATCGCAGTATTTGAAATAATATTTTTGCAATTTATTGCAATATTGCAGGCAATCACACTACTGAAAATTCTTGCGATACTATTGTAATGAATCATATTAAAATAATAATTTTGCACATAAGCAGGCTCCTCCCAAACAAAAAATACTAACCTAAAATGCTTGCCACCTTTTAGAATTAGAGACTTAGGGGTTAAAAGACAAATTTACAGCTGAAAGCCAGAGACCAATCCATGCAGAGGCTCCAGGTATTGTATCATTCCTAATGTTTCACCAGAGAATCACNAAAAAAAAAAAAAAAGATATGTGTAAACAAGCAAAGGTACACCCACCAGCAGCTTGGGTTTTGAAACATTAATGTTGAAATTAGAAAGGCACATTTAGTAGAGTTATGGGCAGATTCACTTTCAGTTTGGCTCCAGCCTTGTAAATATCAAATGTCAAAAGGAAACAACTGCACTGAGTTAAGAGAGAAAAATCCCCATGCTGTGGAGACGTATCCGGGATCGCTGGAGTTGGGAAAGAAGCAGCAACCAGCAAGGAACACTTCACAACTGGAAGGGTATTTTTGCCTGGTAACCTGCCACTGCTAATTCTGCTAATCGACATCACTCCGGAATTTGAAAATGTTATCCAACCAGGAGAGAAACTTGATTTTCCTCTTCTGGTAACGAGGATGGGCAGGCCAGCCAGGTTGTGTGAAAACAAAAATGGGATGTGGAAACGATGAACTGAGTTTCCAGGCTTGTACTCGGGTAAGAAACAAAAATCCAGGCACCAGCATTTAAGCAGGCTGATCCCACTTGCAAAGGCAGCTCTGCTCATTTTTCAACAAGGCTGAAGTAAAATGGCAAAGTTATCATTTTAGATTAGAGCAGCTCCTCACAGCACTGGCTCTTCCCAGGGTTTTCCATTTATCAGTAGATTTAGGGGGAAAAAAAAGGGCGGGGGGGCTGGAAAGAGCCCATCAGCTTAGGGAAAGCAAAAAAGCTATTTTGGGTAAGGCTTCTCCTATAAATAAAAGGTTAGGAAGGGAGGGGACAGTGAAAATGCATGGCTCCCTCAAGGTGTCACGGGGGATTTCTATTATCCATGGTGGCGACCTCCCCAAAAAACAGAGCACCACCAGCAGCACTCTGCTCCTCGGCAGGCACGGCTTCCCTGGCAGCCAAAGCCTCCTCTGGGCTGTCCATTCTCTGGCTGCCTTGCCTTCCCCACCAGGAAAACGAGCCAGGAGAAGTGGCTTTCTATTCCAGCTCAAAAAAAAATTATATATATACACGCATACACGTACAGGGGCACAGCTCACAAACACAAGGCCAAGAGATATTATTATTCCTTTTTTTTTTTTTACTTGACACAGTTGCAAATCAATAATTCCAGGCCAAGCGATTCCCAGCACTGGGAGAAAGCATCACCTGAGTCCCTCCTGAGCCCGGCCTGACAACACACGCTAATGTATTCATCCCACAGCCTCCTCAGGCCACAGCTTTCTGTAATTTATCCCTATAGCACCCACCACCATGGATTATTTAAGTTGCTGGGGGATGCAGCACCTCCGAGGCAGTTTTGAGCACAAGCTGCCGACCACCCAGCCCACAAAATCATCAGTTTTGGTTTCCAAGGGAGTTCCCAGCAGATGCTCCCCAAAGGCGACGTGGATTTCATGGAAAACCCCCAATATCAATACCTCAGGAGCACGCTGGGGAGGTGGTGACCTGCAAAGCACCACGCAGCACCTACGAGCACCCAGCACACCCAAAAATCCGGGCTGCTCGTGCAGCCTGGGCTCTGGCAGAGGCTGCAGTGTTGGGCTGCCACTGTGACCCCAGGCTGACAGCCCAGGAGCCAGGCAGTGCCACCAACACCTTTTCCCACCACGGGGAACACTCGCCACATCGGCCAGGTCGGGAGCCAGTGGATGTTTGGGGAAAGCAAAGGATGCAGATTGAGGTTGGTTTATTAGATTAGGACAACCCCATGCAAATAGGGCCATATTGATCTGGTCTGCAAACACCTGGCTGGGAATACGAGCAGCCCCTGAGTATACAGAAGCTGCTGGAGATTATTAACCAGATCCATTGCTGTAAATCACATTACCTCCTTCCAAACCCTGACCCAGCACAGAGTTCCCCTGTGCTAGGCGCTGTACAGGGCACATCCTTGCAGCACAAGGGAGCATCACTTCTCCCTGCACGGCACCCAAATGTCTGAAGACTTGGCCCAAAAGTGTGGAGCCTGGCAGGGGTATCCTGCTTTGGGGGCTCTGGAGCCAGTTTTGTGCAGCCCACGTTCCCCAAAGCAAAACATGTTACCAGGAGAAACTCACTGCATAGGGAAACTGCCATGGGAATGCAAAGCAGGAAGAAAAAAAAATTGCAAATAATAAAAAAGGTGAAAAATAGATAATATCACATCTTCAGGGGAAAACTCACTCCCTGCTCCTATTGGGGTCCCCATATTTTGCACCAACTGTAAACCACTCCTGTAGTGCACAGGGCAGACAAGACAGGCTCTCCTGTCTCCCAAAGCACCCCAGTTCCAAGCACAGGAAGGAAAAAAAGGTAGTAATAAAATGCTTCCCAGCAGATTTCCAAGAGATCACGAAATCCCTTGCCGAACTTCATTAGCAGAGAAGGCAGCAGTTCCAGGATTAAAGGAAAACTGGGGAATAAGGTGCCGAACCAAAGGCAGAGGAGGAATCCCGTCTTCCTCCCTTCTCCCTGCCAAAATCCACAGCTCTGATTCAGCAGAAGCACCAGCAGCAGCACAGCCTACTATATCTCACAGCAAACAAACCCATTTATGTTTAAACCACCACCCTACTCCCCTCAAGGATTGCTGCACACAGTAATTTCCTTGTGACGGGGAAAAAAGAAAAAAAAAAAAAACAACCAACCATGATGAAATTGTCTCAGAGTTTCTCTGTGTTTTGTTTACAACCGCTGCCCTCAAACCCAGGGCCGGCACGAGTCCTGCTAACAAGAATAAATCTTGCATTTGAGAGCATTTAGAAAAGCTCTGCTTGCAGACACTCAGCACTCCAAGGAGGAAATCCCTCTGCAGGTCTCAAATAAGGGAACTTGAACCACTTTTCCCAAGAGAAATTTAGGCCTGAAAGATCTTCTGAGTTTCTCATTTGGAGCTACAAGGCCCGATAACAAGATCTCTTTCCCCGGACTCACCCACAAACTGACTGCTGCCAGGATCATGCACAGGAGAGGGGAGATGGACTGGAGAGAGACCCGTGGTAGCAGGGCAGACATGCAACATTCATGGAAGAGAATGCTCTCGTTAGCTGCTGTCTATGCCCACATCTGATTAATACAGGTATTTTTCCAGTATGCATTAATAGCAAACACAGATTTGTTCTCCTCCATGCCTGGTCCAGTGCTGTCAGCAGGAATTACCCAAAGAGTGAGCTGCTGGCACAGCACCTTCTAGGAACCCTCCTTCCCAGGACCCAAAGCTACCCAAAACCTGTGGAGGCCAGGGCAAGCAAAGGCTAGGAAACTTGGGAGCATGGGCATCAAGAGCTGCAAGACTGGCTCATCCATCTCCCAGGAGCAAACAGACCCTCCAAGAGCACCTTCCTGCTCTGCTGCAATCACAACAAAGTTGGCTCAACATCAGGCACCCACAAAAATCAAGCCTTGAAATAAAAAGCAAACAGGTTTGCTCCTGTACACCCCAAATCGTGGTGAGACCCTCAGGAGTGGGAATGCTAAGCCAGAGCCAGGCCTGGCTTCTCTATTTTGATGGCAGGGCTGAGGGGGAGGAGGTGGGAAGAAGAGCCCACTGGCAGCCCTGTTCTTCCCACCTCCTCCCCTAGAGGATTGCAGGAGGCCAATTTTGATTAAACTAATTAAGCCTGCTCCATTCAAAGAGCTCCAACCACATGCTACCAGGGGAGAAGAAGAAAATATGAAATTACAAGGAAAAAAGAGAAGTCTCCCTGCAAGCACGCTCCTCCAAAGCCATCAGATCCCTGATGGACACCACCATACTGGAGGATAAAAGCTCAGAAAACAGACTTGTTTTAGAGACAAGTCTAGCCCTGAAGACCCTGTTCCTGAAAGCTACCAGGACCTACTGGGACATCTCCCATCTCCCATCAGGATGAGTGGTTTCCATTCCCTCCCAGCAAGTCTCAGAAGTATCTGCTCCTCTTGTGTTAATTTAGTCCTCCACCAGGACAAGGTCTACCAAACCATCCCTATCTTCCAGTCCCTTGCACATTCCCTCCCCTCCTTTCCCTTGAAGACATCAGGTTTCTGGAAGCAATTTAATCGTGAGTTACGGGGAGGCTTCCTCGGGCAGTGTGGATTGAGGCCCTGCTCTCCCAAAATGTTTCACTTCCCCCCAGGGCAGCCACACCAGGGAGTCTGCAGACTCTGCCTGGCACGGAGAGAGAAGCATCACTTTTGCCTTCAAAGCCTTTCAACTGGAAGGAAAAAAAAAATAGTAATAACAAATATCAAAGCAAAGGCTTCCTCCCCTTTGAAGGGCAGGAGGGAGAGCAGCCGGTCGAGGGCTGGACCTGCCCAAAGCTGAGCAAGCTGAGCGGGGGATCCTGCAGGGCTGGAGCACTGAGCACTTTCCTGATGAGCTTTCTTTCCAAGCAGCAGAATGATGCCTTAGGTGCAAGAACTGCATTGAAATTCAAATCGGGGTGTTGAACTCTCTCCCGTGCCTTGGGAAACCTCCCCGGTGGAGAGGCAGGATAAGGAGGAGGGCAGGATTTGATACCCTGGGGAAGGGCTGGGGGAAAGGAAAGCAAGCTGCCCCATCCTGCTGGCAGGAACGCGTGAGCCTGGGGCGCTGGGCTTGCCAGTGTTCCTCTCTTAAAGCTCTGCCCCACTCCCCAAAAACCCTAGTGCTGCACACACCATGCCTGCCCCTCTTCTCCCCATGCTGCTCCTGGTGGGGTTTTACTTGGGGCGTGGGGAAGAGAAGGGAGGGAGGGAAAAAGAAAAAGAAACCCCATATCATAATTGCTATATTAAAGAGAAATAGCAGGCAAGAATAATAAGAGAGGTGTCAGAAGTGAAATACAGTAACAGACATTAAAAAAAAAAAAAAAGACTACAGTTCTGCGATGGGGGTGTTAATTGAACACAGAGCTGGAGAGAACAAAGGGGTGTTAAGGAAGAGAAGAAGGGGAAAAATTCTACCTCCTCCAAAGATCTGATTTAAGTTTGGCGAAGATAATGCATAGGGAAAGGTAGCTAAGAGGCACCTTATATAGCTATCATGTTCTAAAATTTAAAAAAAAAAAAAGAAAACAAACCCATTATTCAACAACAATTGAACAGCTAATCAGTGCTGTCTATAAATATTCCACTTTGTAAATCCCCCCATTGGTGCTATGTACATTTTTCTTTTAATCCTGAATTCCTTCAGCACAGGAAGGAGAGGAGGGTAAGAAAATAAAAATTGTGGGATTTCAAATGCAAAGTCAGGGTCTTTTTAAGAAGTAGAATTTGCCCAATGCCCTCACCTCCCCCAAATGAGCAGAGAAAGTGAAACGATGGGAAAAGCTCTTAAGGAGGAGGAATCAGATTAAATGGTCATATATCCTGTGCTCAGCCTCTCCCCGCCGGTCCCCGCCGAACGAGATGGGAGTTGGGAAAGGCTCACAGCTGAAATAGATGCTGCTGCATTTTGACAGCAGATATTTTCCAGTTTGCCATCCAAGGACCCCACGTCTGCGTACGCCTTGCCTGATTCTTCTGCTTAGCTATTCTGCTCATGCAGAGAACAGCTTAAAAAAAAAAAAAACATACCAAGAGAGAGGGAAAAAAACAAGGAAAAAAAAAACCAAAAAAAAACAACAAACCAGCCATAAAGACAGAGCCCCTACCCCTGCCTTCAAACTTTTTATAAATCAGGAATGCAATTTCCGATTTCAATCCCTATTGATGGAGGAATCAATTGTATTTAGGACAACAATGCCTCCCATTTCCATAATTATTATTCCAAAAAGCCAGCCAGCCAGCCATTTGAAGGCAGTCCTGCCCCTTCCCTCGCAACAAAGCGACCAACAGCAAGTGAAAACACACCAAATGAACGCCGACAACTTCGATGTATATTTAAGCAGCAATTTTTTTCCTCCCCTACATACTCTAGCCTGGATCAGGCCTCTCAACTTTTATTACTTTTAAACAGACATCATCCCAAAAGCAGCAATCCCCAAGTCTACAGACAAAAGGCAACCCCCTGAGCTTTTCTTTTTATCATTGTAATTTTTAAAAGTGATAAGTACTTTAAAATAACTACAGAGCCCAAACGCAAAAGGCAACTCTTTGGCCAGTAGAGATGACCTATTTTTCTAAGAACTTTATGGACACTTTGGGTTTGCTCAAGACAAGGTTAACGCTATGAAATAGTAGCCATAATGTTGCGAGAGATGGTGGTAAAGTCTCTGTAAGGCTCTGGAGTCACTTAAATCAGGCAGCGGGGTAACCGAACGCACATTTCTGCACATCATAACGCCGGGGGGAAGATGTACGCACGCACTTTCAAACACCCACCAGTGACCACAAACAATCACCAGGATTTCAAACGCCATACATGCAAAAATCTGGGAAGCTAAATGGAAAGTGGGAAGCGAGAAGTTGGCTCAACTTTCACGCCACTGCCCGCAAGGAAGGGGTGAGCAAACAGACGCAGGCGGTACCCTCGGCCCCAGAAAAAACAAGGCAAACTTCCTCCTAGCGTTGGGCCCACTAAGCAATAATTAAAAAAAATAAAATAAAATAAACCAAAACCATCTGGCTGTTTGCTTTCTTATGGAGTGTGACTTTTGGGGACGCAGATGGGGGGGAGAGGAGAGGAGGTCTTTGAATTTGCAAAGTGAAAGAATTCACCGCAAACATATCCAAGGGTAGATAAACAACGCTCCAAAAGCGATCTCGAGTCAACCTCTTTGGAGACCTCCACAGCACAGCCCCGAAAGCCAAGTAATCCAGGCACAACACCAACAAATAGCATTTATAAAAATGTAAAACAGTCCCAGTTCACACCTCAATATCCTTATTTCCAGCAGCATGCTTCACCCTATACCATCTCTTTCCATTTTCCTAGCAGACAGGAATTATCACACCCCATCACTGTGGCTATGCACAGCTCCTCATCCCTCCCCAGCTCAGGTCAGGACCTCACAGCATCCCTGGCTTTTCCCAGTTTGATCCCAGCAGATTCCTTGTTCCCTAACTTCGCCGCTGTGCTGATAGCAAAGCTGAGCTGGGATTAAAGTCACCCTGCCAAAAAGCGTCCCCTGCTCAGGCAAAGTATGGAGCATCAAATACAGCATCAAGCACACTTGGAGAAGAGACAGGCAAAGGTTCTTCGGCTCACGCAAAATTAAAGGAGAAAGAGAGAAGAGGGAAAGGAACTCGGTGCCTCCTTTTTTTGCGGAGGCGCGTGGGGGAACGCTACAAAATCCTGAACGTTTGTCTCTCCGCAGACTCTCTCACGTTAGAGCACAGGAGCAGTTTGGAGGTTCCCCTACCAAACCCACTGCTGGTTATTATGGGAAGTCAGCAGGGAAGGACTCCTGGGGAAGGTCAGAGGCAGGCCCGCAGCCGTGAGGGCTCCGGAGAGCCGAATGCCATCGGTAGGTGCTTTGTCTGGGCTACACACTGCACAAACAACGCTTAACAAAGGGCCCTCTTAGTCATTTTATATATATTGCAAGAGTCAAGTAATTGTATTTTCAATCAGCTGCTCGTGCTGGGAGGCTTTATATAAATATATATATATTTAAGAATGGAAGAAAAAGAAAAATAAAAAAAGACCCAGTTCAGGTTTCTGAAAGCTGTTCCCCTTTTATGTGTAACTATCAATGTATATCAACTGGGTGTGCAATCATATTTATTGTCACTTTCATTCATGTCATGCCCTTGCTTATATGGCTTAGATATGAATTATTGACTGTTTCAGTCCTTGTTGTAAAGAGGGGGGAAGGGGGGGAAAAGTCAAGTACTTTGCAGTGTGCTGAAACAAGGCAGCTACACCAGCATGGGAAAGCCCACAGATGAACTCGGGTCAGCTCAGAAAGCCAACAGGAAAGATGAACCAACCCCCGAATTTCCATCATTCCCCCCACTTGTTTTTT
>VZTB01002866.1:486451-518864 GCA_013397245.1 Thryothorus ludovicianus | reverse complement strand
CGAGCGGCGCCTCAGCCTTTCCGCCTCCTCTCGGCGGCACCGCGGCCCCCCGGCTGCTGCTCTGTCCCCCACCTACCCTCAGCCATTCTGCCTCCCCTCAGCCGCCTTCATCTCTCTCCGGCTTGCTCCATCTCCTCTCAGCCTCTCCTTCCTTTCCTCCCCCCAGCCAGCCATCCCACCTCCCCTTAGCCTTCCTCCCCTCCTGTCGGCCTTCCCCATCCCCTCGGGCCCTGGTGCTCCCCAGGCCGCCTCTGTGCCTCCCCAGTGCCCCTCTGCCATCCAGCTGCCTCTGACTGCCCACGCTGTCCCCGAATCTCCCAGGAACGAGCGGGGTTCCCTGGCCACTGTAGCCCCCAGGAAGATCCTTTTATCTCAGCGTGTCTTCATGATGCTGTTTTCTCTCTCTAAACCTTGGATCAGATGACCCACAGCGGTCCCTTCCAATTTAGGATTGCTTCTGTGATTCTGTCCTTCCTCTTTGTCGGTGCAGAGCCTGTCCAAGCACATTATGCAGGCCAGCGGTGTCACATCCCACACCTGATGGGCCCCTCAACTGCCCTAACAGCACAGCAACAAACACCAGAAATCCCAAGGCCAGCAAGACCACCATTCCAACCCACATTTCACAGCACTCTGGCGAGGAAGGACTTCCCCAGCCCTTTTCTTAATTTCCTGGCATCTGAATCTATCCTGTGCCTAGAAAGATCTTTGTAGGCATCAGCTGGTCATCAGGCATGGCCCTGGAACTGGACTGTGAATTTGCATTTTAAAAATGAATAAATAAAACTGTTATGGTGATTCAACAATTTCTTGCGTGGCAAATGGCTTCGTCAGATTGTCCCTTTCTCAGATCCAAGGATGGATCTCCAGGCACCTTGTAGCACAATGGAAGATGTGTCTAGTCCCAGCTCTTGACTTCAGCACTGGTTGGGGAAAGACCCATCAGGTTCATTTGGAGAGAAAAAAAAAATATAAGGCAATTGTTTTGCTTCCACTCTTCCTTTTTAATGAAACACTTTCCAGTGTTTTAAGCAAAACATGACTTTTCATTTTGAAATTTCCTTTCGAACCATTAAAATGTTTTAAAGCGGTTGAAGGCGCAGTGAGATGTTTTGATTTTTGTCGCTCTGAAATGTTTCACTCAACACATTCTTCGTGTGTCTTGATTTGCCAAAATTTTTCAAAGGTTTCTGCTTTCTCGCCCAAGACATATCTGTGTATTTTTTTACTTTTCTGAAAAGGGGAAAAAAAAGGGAGAAAAAAATATTATCATCTCCATGGCTCCACAGGAAGCAGAACTGTATCCAAGAAACCAAGAGCCAAGGGACTCCTCTCCAAAGGTCCAAACTTTCAGACACTTAGTCATCCCTTCACCTGCTTGCTCACATACCAAGTCTAGACAAGTGCTGCCTCAAACGCTGGCAGGGACTCTCCCACCCCCACAGGTCAGCTCAGGGTCTTTTGGGTTTGAATTTTGAGCGTCTCAGAGGACAGGCAGTGCAGCAGAGCACAGCGGGAGAGGGAGCAGGATGACAGGGACATTGGGGACTATGGGGTGCAGTGGCCTCCTGACCCTCCTGACTCTTGTTTTGAAGATCCTTCCCTGTCTTCTGAGTGACAGTGTGATGCCTCAGCACATCAGGCTGGAGAAAGCAGGAAACAGGAGACCCTCCAGGCTGCTCCAAGGGAAGCATCCCAGCACAAGGCCTTGGAGGATCTATGTGCCAATGCAGAAATGGCCAGGATTCTGTCTCTGCCGTCTGCTGGAGTCTGTAAAATCCTTCCTGTCAGAGATAACTAATCCTGGGGCCTTTACAACACCTCTCCTGAAAAGCACATTTCATTCCTCTGTCTCCTCCTGCCTTCCAAGTGCATGAGATTGCAATAGGTATTACCGAAAATATTCCCCATGGGAGCCGACACTGGACTCCCTTAAAACCCAAACACCATCACCCCTCCTTCCCCGAGACACAAGTGAGCACTATGCTCTATTATCTCTACACCCACTAAATCTTTCTGAAATAAAGAATAAACATTTCCACCACACATAGTGTAAGTGTATGTGCCAAGCTGCCTCGCTTCCTCTCCTCTGTGGTTATTATAAAGTGGTTTTGTTTCAATGGCGTAGCAGATGGACAGCGTCCAAGCCTGGCGTCCCCACTCCCCCCGAGAACGTCCAACGCTATCTTTGGTTTATCACAGATTCCTGCAGAAAATGTTTATGGGAGCCTCTTGTTTAAAATCTTGGCCGCGTCACAGCGTAATTCTTATTATTTATTAAATGAAAATCAAGCTGTTGTTAATGCGCCATAACTGTGGCGGAGTGGAGCCCTTGGAGATGAAGGCCAAACACACTCTCCTCTTGTTCTGCAAGCACGAGGGAAGCATCCCACTGTCACCATCGCTCAACACTCACGAAGCCACCGGGATGAGAAGAGGTTTCCTGGCCTGGCACTCCTTAATCATTTCCTTTTTGCTGAAGAGAGGCTCCATTGCTTTGCTGCCCCAAAGCTGAACTCCCAGAGCCAGGCAGTGCACAGATCATACCTCACACCGTCAGAGGGGCTCTGCCCAAGGCACCACTTTGGCCGTGCCCTTCTTCCTTCACCATGACCAAATTAATTTCCCTCCCTCTTCTGCAATTTTCCTCTAATAGAAAATTTTCCATGGAAAACCCAAAGCCCTTTGTATTTCCCAGACAACCATAGTGCCTGTAACACAATGAGAGTCACATAGATGGTCTCCTTTATATTGAAGCGTGGCGGTGTTTACATTCCTAACTGGTTTTCAGAGGAAATTCTAAAATTTTCCTGGAAATGTCTTGTTGCTTTGAACTGATTGTTTATTTGTCAATTTAGTCATTAACCTTCTTCCTTACTCTTTTGGCTTTTGATAAGACAGAAAATGTCAAAAGGACGGGAAATAGGCTCAGAATGATTTCCCCTGGCGAAGGATCCCAGTCCCCAGAAGCAAAGGGAGTTTTCTCATCAATTTGAGCAGAGATACGGCTTCACTCCAGGTGCCAGGTTAAATCAGCCTTCAGGTTTTTGCAGGGTTTGTGTGTTAGACTTTAGGTCTTCTGGAGTGATCTCAACCTGGGGAATCTCAAAGCCCTTTCAGAATGAGCTAAATACCACTGATCCCAGTAAAGATGGGAAGAGCCAGAAATATATTCCCACTCATTCCAGTCCCAGCCTCACCTTCAACCCGTGTCACACCTACTCTGCCATGCTCATGGTCTGTTTTATTAAGAAACACGTCTTAATTAATACATTGCTTATTAATATTACCTATTCATGAAATTATCATCAATAACCTGACCACAGCCAAAATCCTACAACCACAAGAGAGGGGAAAAAATTTTGTTCACGCAAATATTCGTGGTATCTAAATTGTTTGTTATTTATTCAAATAGAAGTAACAAAATTCCTACCACCAGAAATTTACCAAAAAGAAAAACGTATTTTCCCAATAGCTGACATAAACATGTAAGTGCTACCAAACATATTTACATGTTTGAAATAGATGGTATAATTACAATGAGTTATAGCCAATATTCAGACTTTCCCTGGTTTAAATACTACCTTCTGATACAGCACAGCACATCCTTTAATTGTGGTCACGTGCTTTTTCTTAGAGACTGCTGCAATTTTTTTCCACAAAAACGTCTATAATTGAAAAGAAAATGGCATTGTTTAAAATAAATTGTCTACCCTCCTGGAAATAAACAGGTGACTTCCCTTACAGAATGTCCTATTTCTGGGACTTCTATATCACAGCAAGCCATCTGCAAAATCATCTTGGACATTTTTCCAGACCCCAAACTTGAATTTCAGCAAGGAAATGCCATTTTTCAAGATAGGAAAAAAAAAAAAAAATCCAACAAGGATTTTGAAAACAAGTCAGGTAAAAGCTATCAGTGGAAATAGCAACAAAAGCAGTCATAGAGTCCTCCAATAAAAGCAGATCCATTCCAGACTCAACAAAAAGGGTCTTTTACCCTCTTTCAACCTGTACTGATGTTCCTCAAAGGATACAAATAGCTGTTAAATTCACTTTTATCTAGAGAGTCTCACATTTGTACAGTGCTTAAAAAAAAGAGAAAAAGCCACATTAGAGGTACAAACACATGACTGTATTTTTCAGCTTCTCCATGAGCTCTCACAGTCAAGCCTCCTAATGAGACCTCCAGACCTCTTCACCACCATCAGGACAGGCTCTCATTCGTGGGAAGCCCATTTTTAGATGATTTACTGAGAAGGTTTATCCCCAGCCTTCCTGTACAGACAGGGACATGGAGAGCCAAGAGAAAGGGCCTTACCTCTGGGATCCCACAGCAAGAGCCAAGGTTCTCACTCTAAGGTCTCATGGAATACCTGCTTTGGTCACAGCGTCTGTGAAAGAAATCCCTGCTGCCTCATGTGAACTAGAGCTAACCAGAATGACTTTCTTTGCATCCCAGATGCAGACTCGTAGTTTTTGGAATATTTTCCACCACACCATCTCCCTTCTAATGGTCTTAATGGAGTTCATCTGAAGTCAGAAGTTAGTTTTCCTCTCCTGAGTTTTCCACGGATTTCCCAGACTAAGAAAGGCTGCCATTGAAGAGGCTCAGCCACAGGTTTCTGGTAGCATCTTCATAAAAGGGGGGCTCTTAGGCTGTCCCCAAAGACACTTCTCACCAGCCCTGAGCTGAGGGATAGAACCAACGCCTCTGTAGCACTACAGCTGGTGAGAAGTGTCCTCCCATGCAGAGGCAGGGAGGACTCCTTGCTGCTCCTGAGTCAGGGCCCTACTCCATCCCATGCTCCTCTCAAGCTGCCCAACACCACAGCAAAGAGGTCACAGTGAGAGGCACAGGTCTCTGTGGTGGTAAGCAAGCCAACAGCTCCAATTTGCTGAAACACTTTTCCATAAACCCACCCCCCCGCCCCTGCTTGGCTTGTTCACAGATTCCTTCAGTCTCTCTCCTAGGGGGTTGACCCATTGTTCCTGCAGGCTTTCCTATGATTAGCTGTCCCATCCTTTTTGCACAACTGCTGTAGTTGGACCTTAGCCTTTCATTTCATTTTCATTTGGCTTCTTCCCCAACTTCCCATATTTGAGCATTTTGCTTATTATCAGTCAGGCCCCTTCTGTACTTTGCTCAGCTCCATTCTACTAATTGGTTTGAGTATGGACCCGGCATTCCCTAAAGGAGAGTCACCTCCCCTTGCACTGCCACACATTCCACACCCTCCCCAGACTCCCAGAGCAGGAGTGACACCTCCTCTCCAAGAGGTGCTGGTGTCCTTGGACTGAAGGGGTCTGAGACAGTGATCAATATAATCACTGATATATGATTGTGTCCCATATTGGTTTTTCACAGCCCAGGAAACACGTCCCCTGGCAGGCCCTGAAGGTTGTAGGACAGATAGGCTTCAAACCAGACATCCATTTTCACTATTGCTTTTATCAACAGCTTTCCCTGTAATATCCCTGTATTGCACATCACCTTGGGAAGCCCCCAGTTTCGAATACCCAGCAGCCTAAAACTAGGATGTTCACTTTAATTCCCATGAATTGGAAATATTTGGATTCTAGCATGGTCAGACGAACCAAAGCTACATGCACCACCCTTGTCAATGACCTTGTCTTTCCAGAGCACAAGTCACCACTACTTCCCTGTGGCTCCCAGGTCATAAAGAGGTGTCAAAACCACTTGCCTCTCATTTGTGACTATGGGGAGGCAGTGCTGCAGATAGAATAACCACAAACCACAGCAGTAGCTCTCCTGTCTCCAGACCCAAGCCAAGTTCACCAAGGACTTTTCTTTGCTTGGTCGACTGGGCAGAAAAACCTGCAAAGCTTAATTTCTTGCCATGCTTTCCCAGGAGGAAAAAATCTCACCTCGAATTGCTGTCAAGTCGCATATCGTGTCTCACCCCAAAAAGACTAAGGCAGGTTAAGCCCGGAAGAAAGAGAAACTCTCACAGGCTGCTTGTTTGATAAGGACACATGTACACTGCAGCAGCACCTGGTTACTGTGGGACATGTGGAGCTGGAAGCTGGGCTGGGGGAGCAGCCTGCCCTTCCTGGGCACTGGTCTCCAGAGGGCAAACCAGAAAGGGGCAGGTTGTCACCACCTCAGAAACAGAGCAAAGCCTGCCAAGCAAACACTGTTCACATCTTGCAGTGAGCCCAAAGCCACCTACACTCACATTCCAAAAGTGGCACAGCAGCCCCATCAGCTCAGCATCTGCTGGGCAGGGAAAGCCACAGCCCTGCGGGTGGGAAGGCAAGTTCACTGGGATTGTGGCTTTGGAAGGAGGTCCTGTTGGACCAAAGGAGGTGGAGCTGTTGGGCACTGCTCTAGAACAAGCCTTCAGCCTCCCACACTGGCCTGTTTAGCAGCAGCTTCAGCCTTCTCAGCCTCCATTTAGCAAGCACAGAATTCAAGGTGTCCAAAGGATGGGGACAGAGGGCTGGAAAAACAATGGTGGCATTGGGGTTCTGGCAATGGGGAAGACAAAAGGACACATAACAATCAAAAAGCTACTGGCAACTCAAACATGCTGCTTTTCCCCTGTTCTCATACTGGGGCAGGCCTTCAAAGAATGTAAATTAATAAATCTCATTTGAAGCAGTACCAATTTAACTCACAGTAAAGACATGGCTTTCTAATTTTGAGAAGTCCCAATTTAACTCACAGAAGACCTGGATTTCAAGGTCCAGGTTTGGAAGATCCCGCTTGGCTCACATTGCCCTGGCCCCAGATAAAAGAGCTGAAACAATTCCTGTGTTCCAGGCTGTCCAGCCCCTTCTCCCAGCTAAATGTTCTTCCCTTGGTTGGACAGCCTGGGTCTGGGGCAGTACAAGAATCAGGACAGAGAGAAAGACAGGGACAGAGTCCAAGGAGGAGCAGGGAGGGGAAGAATCATCCCAGGTCCCCACTGTTTCCATGGAACAGGCAGTACCAGGCTTCCAGGAGCTGGATGGGAATGGGGTGGGAGGAGAGAAATGGGAGCAGTGTGCTGGGAGATGCAGCCTGCCATGAGAGAGGCAAAGGTCACTGGTCCCTCTCACAACTGGCACTCCTGACCTGTGGCCATGCCAGGGTTGAGCAGCAGATGCAAAACAGCAAAGGGCCATGTGCTCACCCCAAATGTCCTGTACTTTCTCCCCAGGCATGCACGGCAGTGTTTGGCAAGTTAAGCCCCTCCTAGGCCAGGTCTTTTACTGCCTCTACAGCAAATCCCTGAGCTCTGGCCAGGCCTGCTGAATTCCAGTTAACCCCATCTCCCTTCCCAGCCTGCTCAGTGCTTGGGGCTGGGAATACAAACTATCCCACCAAGAAATGCTCTACAGCATGTAGAAATGTCCAGCCCTTTCTATTCCCACCTCTTCCTCCCATTCAGCTGAGACAGAGCCAGGCTGAGAAGAGTCACACTCCCCACAGGAGCATCAAGGCTCAGTGCAAAGCAGTGAGAGCAGTTCCTAGGGCTTGGGCTGGAGAGTGGGGAAATGCCAGGCACGTCTCCTGACACCTCAGCAGCCTGCCAGTCTTGTGACCTGAAATCAAGGCTGTCAGGGAGTGCTCAGAGCTAATAGCAGTGGTTATTTGCATTCAAGCTAAAGGGCTGGCTTGGAAGCTTTAGGCAGCCACTGTTCCAGATAACAAGAAAGGGAACTCCTTGCACACACACGCACTCGACACATCTGGCCAGCTGCTGCTCCTGGGCAATGCTGTGTGGTTGAAGTCAGGGAGCAAAGGCAGAGCTCTGTGAGAGAGAGAGATACAAACCTTTAAGCTGCACAAAACACTTGCATCAAAGGCAAATATTATAATTTCCAATATTTTTTTCATTAAGACCCAGAGAGGATGAGTGAGAATTTTTAATATGGGATCAGAGGTGCCCCTTAAAACAAGAAATCACTGTATCTAGTCCTCAGCTGATGTAGAATTGGATGGATTCTTCACAGGGGTAGAAGAATGGTCTTGGCTTTGTGTTAGCATTGCAGCAGAAAAAAATCTGTAGTGGGGCACAGGAATCCTTTCATAATGGACTAAAGGGGAAAAAAAAAACCCAATTTCTGAATCTTCCCATTAGACAAGTGCTTCTGCAGGAGTATCTCTTCCCACTTGCTCGAACACCCTTCCTGTGGCCAGGGAGTGGTGATGGTGCTTGTTGCACACACAAATCCCACAGAGGCTCTTCCCATCCCGTTTCAGGCAGCGCTTCTCGGGCTGTATCAAGTGCAAAGTGAAATCACCTGAAGAGTGTCGCTTTAAAAGCCACGGAAGTGCAGAGAGCAGCACCAGCAGCAGTCAATAGCAATTTCCACCGCAGGGTCGATACCATCTGATGGCTGTGTAGCTGTAAAGATTGTTTCACACACATATCAGGAGGTGGGCAGGGGCAGGAAAAGTGGAATTGGTTTTAATGATTGCAGGATTCAAAGTAGCCCTGGCTCCCTCTCCCTCTTCTTTCACAAGAAATACACGCACAAAGAGTCAGAAATCAAATTTCCAGCCCTGTCAGTTCCTATCACACCAGCTCCCCAGCTTGGACTCCTTCCCAGTTTGCCAGGGAAGCTTCTTCTAATCCATTGAGGAGAGCATTACTGGGGGAAGGAGCTGCAGTCCGTGTCCAAACTTCCCCGCAGCCTCCGGTCATTAGCTGCACTGCTTTGGACACGGAGTTACAGCAGAAGCGCAGCGCTCGGGTTCAGACCCAAAGGGTTTCCAGATTAGGGTAATTTGCACTATTTTACCTCCCCAGAAAAGACCAGCATCTCATTTTGTTAGATGCTGGGTGGGCAGGGAATATTAGGCAAGCACAAACAACTAAACACAACAAAGAGGGTGGGTACCCGTTTTGCAGGGAAAATGTGTGAATGGCTCTAGCCTAAAAATAATAGGCCATTGTGTTTCTGCTGCCTCATAAAGCGCTTTCCAGCCGCTGACTCCAGGGGCAACACATGAACGATCGTGTCTTGGTCAATGTTAAGAGCATTGCTGCGGCAGGAAGGAGGGCGGTTCTATGGCCTGGGGTTCCCAGGGCTGGCCCCGCGGTCCCAGCTCCATTCCTCGGCTCTTTTAAATGTGCACAAACACCAGTCACTGCTTCTGTTTGCCTTGCTGCTGTCTGTCTGTCTCCTGCCTGAGGCACAGGCTCATTCTTGCAGGGTTTCACTGGCTGGAACTCTGATCTCTGCTAGGATAACCTCTCAAACGCTTCTGCAGTAAATGAAAGTCAAGACCGTGTTTGTTTTACAGAAAATAATGGACACGAGTTTGATTGGTTTTGTTCTAATTCATTAATTCACTGGCCTCTAAACACAAACTTCTCCCCTGCCATCATATAAATAAGCAAGATAATTTTCAAAGGAGCTGAGCCCCTACCAGTGTCTGTCCTGCACCTGAGTACCAGAGCTAAGGTACAGGAGCAGAGCTGGACATCTTCAAGCATTCCTCTCCGAAAATGAGGGCAAAGCAGCCTCTCCATGGCTCATCAAGGCGTGCCAGATGGACACAACCCACCTCCTCTCTGCTCCTTGGATCACTGCATAAAACACAAATCACTGTTGTCTTACATAACCCACCATGGAATTTTTATTGACACCCTCATGTAGGCCTGGTGTGATAGGTTTGAAGCAAATATAATAACCACAGGTGTATGTAAAAAATGGGGCTTTCCTTCACCTCGTGGGAAACATGAACCTAGATGTGTGGAACATACAGACACACACATCCTTCCCACATTTTTTTCCTAAGACATCGACAAACTTTATTTGCTGCAGCTTTTTGTTTCATTCAGTAAATAATCAAGCATCTCAGGGCCTGACCACCACCCTTGTTTCTTTTATGGAAAGGTTAACACATAACAAAATCTACAGAGGGTTGGAGAATGCTACCAAACTCCCAGGCTCCAGAGCCCTTTTAGAAGCAGAAATTATAGCTAATGGTACCCAAATCTTGAAGTTTGGAAATGGTGAATGAAGTAGATCTTTGCTGCAAGGGCTGGAGAAATTTAAGAGGGGCAGGCTGCAATTAGGAGGACTTGCTTTAAATCAATAGAAAACCAGCTTGGTTCTGCCACCAAAGCTACTATTGCTCTGAATCCAGCTTCACAAATGTCTTTCCTATGAAGAATTATAAAGAGAGGAATGAATTTAGGGAGAACACATAATTTCAATATTTTCAGACAAGACATCTTGCTGTTTCAGTGTGAAACATTCCTGGTTTATACCAGGAGTGCCAGGAGACACGGGGAGGGTGACAAACACAGTGGAAGACAAAGAAAGCTGAATCCATGGGATTACAGCTGAGAGAGGCTGACAGTGCAGGGGACCTCTGACCCTCAAAGGAAGCTGGAAAATAAACTCCATCTCTCTCCATGTGCACGACACTGATGGTGAAGCCACTTGTGCCTTTCAGCCTCCCCAGCAATGCAAAAGAACCTGCAGAGGATGAAGGCTCGAAATTCAGAGCTGTATGGGCCACCCACATTAACTAAACCTACCCTGGTACTGTGCAGACAGAATAGCTGTGGGAATTTCAAGTCAGTGTTTGCCTTGCCTGCAGGATCCACACTGGATGGAAAGAGACACCCCTGAGCCCCATGGTGTCTCTTCAGCAAGTCTGCATCTTTGCAAATTAGTCACCAAACCAGCATCTATCACCTCTTCTGCTCACAATAAACAAAATCAACACAGAACTCCTGATGCCTTTTAAAAAAAAATCCCCAAATTATTGTTATTTTTGTTTGTCTTTTAGGTTGCATCTTAGGTTTCTGAAAAAAAAGAAAAAAAAAGAAAGAAAAAAAGGAAGGTCCTTGCAATGGTGCAAGTCCAGAGGCTGGGACTTTAAATAAAATCCCACGCACTGGGAGATGCTCAAGGCAGTGGCAAGCACAGCTTCTGCTCTGCCTGTGCTCAACCCTGCAAAAGACTGAAAGGGCTCTGTCTGCTCAGCAGTCAAAGAAAATCTTCGTCGTGACTTGATCCCAGATACCCACAGAGTGAAAATAGCTGAGATTGGCATGTTCGTTAGGCTCACAGGTAAAAGGCACAGTGAGCAGCAAAACCTAAAATAAATAGTGAGACTTGACAACAGAGAGTGAGGGAACCTTGCACGGGAAATAAAAGACAATTTTGAGCAGGGAGGATAGTTAATCAGGGGGTCCAGTTATCAAGGGAAATGGCAAATTCATCATCAGTCAGAGGTCGTGCATGGGGACTGGATGTCTTCCAAAAAGCAGCACTCTGGTTGAGGAACAAGTTTTTGTGTTCAAGAGCATCTCTGAGAAGGGAATACCACCCTCCATCACAGCCTCTGTGGGTGGCTGGCCGTGCTGCCAGGCGGGCGGGTGAGGTGCTGTGGTCACAGCCAGGCCTGTCCCCCAGCCTGGCTCCCCAGGCTGGTTTGGGGACCCAGCCAAGCCCTGGAGCCCTGCACTGACCATGGCCCTTCTCCAGACACCCTGCCTGGGCCAGGCTCGGAGTCACAGCCCTGTCATTCCCAGCCCCAGTGTGGTGCTCCTGGCCACTGTGGCAAGCTGTGCTGGTGACCCTGCTCTGGGGCACTGCCTGCCCATCACAGCCAGCAAGCAGAAGAATTCTCTTTTTCTTTACTCCTTTTTGTCCCTGCATCTGCTCCTTCGTTCCTGTAGCTGCCATGCAAACCCCAGCCCAAAATGCACACTCTGGCTTCCATTCACCCTTCCAGGCAGTCTCCTTGATGCCCAAGATGCTGATTTGAACTGACCTCTGTCTCAATGCCATCTTACCACCAGCTTGGCTCCCCATTCCTCCTTGGAAGCAGACACAAAAATCCAAGGGCAGAGCAAAGTGGCCTTGGCATCCCTGATGTGCTCCTGCACACCCTGATCTCCCAACCATCACATGGGAGAAAAGCAGAACGGATCAGTCTCTGACTTCCAGCTTTGACTGAAGACAGCAAAATTCCAGTTTAGTACATCCCAACACCCCAGTCCTTGCTTGGAGGTGACCCCCACATCCCAAAGGGCAGAGGTATGCTCTCTCCTGTCCTTCTGCACCAGTCAATATGGCCAATTTAAATAGGTTTCTGCAGAAAGCAGGTGCCTGCAGCTCGTGCTGCTTCCATGACCCTTGTAAATCCAGTCTCTTGAGTGAATGGCTTGTTTGGAGAGAGCCCTCCGTTTGTTTGTCTGGGCTCTAGTGATAATAGCTCTAATTTATCTCTGAGCTGGGCAGGCATGTCTAATGTGTTTGAGTATTTAGAAGCATTACGGAGGTTTCATTTGGTCAATTGTTTCTTGAAATCCTTCCCCACACACAGAACAGCCATGCAAAGGTGGAACTGCTCCACGGGCAACCACAGCAGCCACAGCCTGTGCTGCCAGCCTGGAAAGGGCACCCAGCTGGGGAAACTGCATCCAAGGGAGAGGAGGCACAGGGAGCACAGAATTACAGAATATCCTGGGTTGGAGGGCACCCACAAGGATCATCAAGTCCAGCTCCTGGCTCTGCACAGGACCATCCTTGAGAGTGTTGTCCAAACATTTCTTGAGCTCTGTCAGGCTTGGTGCTGTGACCACTTCCCTGGGGAGCCTGTTCCAGCGTCCAAACATCTTCTGGGTGAAAAACATTTCTCTGATACTGAACTTAACCCTAGCCTGACACAGCCTCAGGTCCTGTCACTGGTTACCCCAGAGAAGGGATCAGTGCTTGCTCTTCCTCTTCTGAACACAAGGAGGTTGTAGACTGTGATAAAGGCCTCCCTTTAGTCTCCTCCAGCTGAACAGACCAACTCCTCATACAACTCCCCTCAAAACCCTTCACCAGCTTCACTGCTCTCCCCTGCCTGCTCTCTAACAACGTAATATCTTCCATATATTGTGGCACTGAATATTCAAGGTGAGACTGTGCCAGAGAAGAGCAGGACAATCCCCTCCCTGGCCCAGCCTGCAGTGCTTTGTCTGATGCCCCCAGGACACAGTTGGCCCTCCTGGCTACCAGGGCACTGCTGACTCACATTCAGCTTCCCCCTGACCAGGGCCTCCAGGTCCCTCTCTGCAGCACTGCTTTCCAGCATCTCACTCCCCAGTCTGTCCCTACATCTAGGGTTGTCCCATCCCAGGCACAGAATCCAGCAGTTTCTCAGAAATTAAAGACCAAGCAGACAACCTTTGGAAGGGATGATGACAAATCTGGAACATGGCAACACATCTCCTCCCACTTAGAGCTTCTAGCCCTGTTTGCTTTATCATCTCCCCCATGTAGGCACGCTCCAGCTCAGCCCAGACTGGGCAGGGTTATCTTGGTGAGAAACACACACAGCTGACCAGCACATTGTACCTAACTTTAAATCAGTATCCTCTGCCCAGGGAGGTGGTGGAGTCACCATCCAAGGACATGTTTCAAGAAGAATGGATGTGGCACTCAGTGCCATGGTTTAGTTGATGAGGAGGTGTTAGGTAATAGGTTGGACTTGATGACCTCAAAAGCTCTTTTCCAACCTAGTTCACTCTGGGGGAAAAAAACCCCGAAATCTAACTGCACCCCAAAGCCCACTCCACCAGACACCAGCTGAAGACCCCTAAAGCTGGGTCCCAGCAGAAAGGGTTAAGCTGAGCCAGTGCTGGGTGACAGTGGGATGGGATCACAGTGGCACGGGAGTCCCAGCTCAGGACTCGCAGGGCCGGACTCGCTCCCGTGCGTCACCTGCGCTGTGCCAGCAGCCTGCGTGTGCCCCGGCCCGTGACAAATGCAAGGTCACGTGCTTCGCCTTAAATCACTTTCGTGGAGGTTTCAGCAATTCTCTTCGTGCCATTTCAGCTAATTTTAGCTGCGAGCCGAGAGGTTCAGCTGACTGGTGGCAATTTATCAGGTCACCCTGTTGGGGTGGGGAGCCCGATCCCGCTCAGCTCTGCGCTCTCCTTCCTGAGCACAACAGCACCGAGAGCCGGGCCTGTAACCCCAGAGCAATTTGAGGCAGCATTAGCACGAGCAAGCCCACGTTGCTCCTCGTGCCTGCCCTCCACTGAGATGCAACCGGTGCCCGGGTGGAGCGTGTCGGGCATGGCACAGCCAGGAGGAAATGACGCTGCAGCTCCCCGACTGTGAGCACGGGCTAATTTATACAGGCCGAATGTAATTACTTACCCTGGCACACAGCCAGGACACCGAGGTTAACACCTTTGCTCTCCAGAGAGTGCCAGGGGAACGTCAGAGGGATGCTGCCAACTCATTTCGTACGCCTCGACTTCAGGTGTTGCAAACAGCAAGATTTAGCAAGGGCCGGTCAGGAGGGAAAGGGTTGTCATGGAATTTTCTTTAAAAGCAAAATAAGACAAAGGATTTGCTTTCTGCTTGGCTGTTTGGGTTCATTAACTTCAGCTTTACTGTGCTGCACCAGAGACCCAAGTCCAGCAGTCCTGCAGAAAAGCGAGGACTTGCATATGCCTCCTTTGGTTGCTTTGGAAAGTTTTGAGCCTCTCTTGGCTTTGCTGGAGGAATCTTGCCTTGAAATATATCTCCTCATCTCTGTTGCTGAGCTCCCTGTCCCTGTGATGGCCTTGGCAGTATCTGAGCTGTCAAGTCCTGGAGCAAGGGCTGGCACAGACCCCGTGTCTGTGCCGCGCTGGCCGGAGCAAGTGCTCGGCTCCACAGGCCCCTCTGGTGCTGGCAAAAGTTTGTCATGGCCCTATTTTTTTTTTAACATTGATTTAAAGCCAATTGAAATAGCCCTCGTTAAAAATAAAAGCCACCAAATTTAGCCTTCCTTCCCTCTTCCCCCACCACCTCCCATTTCCTGGAGTATCTGCAACAGGCAGCTGGTTGGGAGGTTTTTCCCCAGGGGTTTTGTCTGTTATTTATAAAGCTCTGGTGAAAAAATGCAGAAGAAAGAGAAAGAAAAAAAAAATAAATCAACTTCCAGGTGACCTCTTTTCTTCTGCAGCAGCTCTGCTCCCCTGCAGCAACGAGGCATCGCAGCAGCCACGGCTTCAGGGAGCACATCCAGCATCCTTTGGGGTCAATGCAATCCTGCCCTCTGCCTTCCCTGAAGGTTCTCTCCAACCCCCTCTCTGTCCTTCAGGGATATAGCAACGAAGGATATAATTCCTTTCATTTAAGCTTTACTAGTTTAGCAAAAAAAAATTACAAGTCCCCACCTCCTAACAAGCACCGTGTTCCTGGCAGTTGTCTCAGGAACTTATTGGTTTGGAGGACTTATCATAGAAACACAGAATTATTTGGGTTGGAAGGGACTTCAAAAAGATCATCTCATTGCAGTCCCTCTTGCCATGGGCAGGGACACCTTCCACTGGACCAGGTTGATCAAAGCCCTGTCCAACATGGCCTTGAACACTTCCAGGGATGGCGCAGCCACAGCTGCTCTGGGCAGCTGAATCCAGTGCCTCAGCACTCTCACAGGAAAGAATTTCTTCCTAATATCTAATTTAACTCAGCCCTCTGTCAGCTTAAAGCCATTTGGCCTTGTCCTATCACTCTCAGTTTCTCTCCAGCTCTTTATTAGCCCCTTTAGGTACTGGAAGGCATTCTAAAGTCTCCATGGAGCCTTCTCTTCTCCAGGATGACCAACGCCAAATCTCTCAGCCTGTGAAAACCCCTCTGGCCTTCACCTTAGCCCATAAGCCCACACAGGAAAGGGCAAAGGCAGGACAACAGTTCCTTTACTCTCTGTGGGTCACCTTTCTAGCAGGAGGGTGAGGACAAGCACAGCAAGAAGAGCAGCAACCCCCATGGAAGGGCTGGGATCAGCCTCGCAGGGAGCTGGGATCGATGCCCTCCATGGAAGCATTAACCTGTGTTCCAAACTCCTCTGGCTGCAGGGGTGCACATCCACAGTTTTATCCATGTGTACATGCACATGTACATGCATGCATGCAATGCACATTGAGATAAATAATATTTGGAGAACAAACATTTCATTTTAGAAGTCGCTGTCTGACAACAAGTTAATTATCTATCATATCATCTCTCAAACCCAAACATTTTGAAAGCTAGGAAATAACTAATTAAGATCATCATAAATCTTGCTCTGTCTCACAAGCCCATTTTCCTAAGAAATAGGAAGAAATACATATTTCATCACAATGCAACATCCGTAACTCTGACCTATAAGATATTAATGACTAGTTCACGTGGCTTCTCTGTCTAAACACTTCCTTGCAGAGGTTACTCTAAGGAGGCACAGGATAATTATTTGGTAACACTGTCCTGACAACTTGTCTTTCAGCAACTCTGTAGACAGAGATGGTTAGGAGGGAAAAAAAAACATTACAGCATTAGAATCTCCTTGTCTAACATGAGCCATGTGACTTCCTTGGATCCATTTTGCTTTGAACCAGGACAAATCTTGAGAGAGACATAATTCACTGCTCCCAGTTAAAGCTCTGCTCCATCTTTCTCTTCCAGACAACTGCTCCCAGTAGGCCATTTACACCCAGGTCTCTACTCACACCTGTGGCTTTCCATGGGTGCCTGTATGGCCACAGCTTTGGAGAACAGCTGGTCATTCCTAAAAGGCAACCTCAGATTCATCCTGGAGAGATAAATGAAGCTCACTAGAGAAGATGCACAAAGTTAGGGCAGAACTGCAATACCATTAAAGCATTCAGCATAACTGAAGAGATTAAGGGCTTGAACATGGAGGAAATGTAATTTTTTTATTATTTTTTTTAGTTAGAGTGGGAAACCCAGGTGGGACAGCCACTCAAACAAGGCTTTGAGCCTGGAACAATGTTTGATAGGAAAAGTGTGTTCACACATCATCAGGACTACAGAGGAAAAAGATGAGGTGGGGAAGAGATCAGCAAAGGAAGACACATCTGAAATCAGGAAATACAGGAACAAAATGAAAGTTGGCAGGACTCAGGCAGAGTTAGTCCTTGAAGGGGAGACAGAAACACAGCAAAAAGGAATTTAGCATGAAAGGAGAACAAGAGAAAGCACAGCTGCTCCACACCCATGGTGGAGGTCTGTGTTAAAGTAGTTGGGATATGGCAACAAGAATAAATCAATGCTTGGTGCCTGTTGAGGGCAAAGATGAGGGCAAAATAGAAACAGCGACAATCCTCACCCATGTGGTGGTGCAGGGCAGAGGGAGGCAAGGTATTCCTCACAGTGCATCACTTTGAGAGCCAGCAGCTGAGCCACCCTCTGTGATCACAGGGAAGGAGTTGCAGCACCTTCACTCAGCTCTGCAGAGAGCATGGGGCTGCAGGGCCTCAAAACAGGCTTAAAGCTGAGATCACTTGGATCTCAGAGCTCACTGGGTGGAAAATGAGCCAAAACACAACACTGTTATTGAAAATGTATCTCAGCAGGCAAATCCCCAAACTGGATAAAGGAGAAGGATCAGACTTCAGCTAATGGGACACATCCTGTTGGAGTGGGAGTGGGAGGCTGGGGAGCACAGAACAAGGGACCAGGAAGCAGAGAGGAGCAGGGGAAGGTTAAGCTGAAAGGCTGCAGAAGTGTCCTGCAAGACCACATGCTTGCTTTGGACACAAAGAGCCACCTTCAGCCCAGCAGCTGCCAAACACCAATCCACTTCCCCATCCATGGACCAGGGAAACAGCAGGAGCAGGAACTGCTGGCCTGGAGCAGAGGGGGCTTTGTTGCAGTCCAGGGTGGGTATTTAAACATAACATAGAGGCTCTTCCACTGGTGAAACAGGCCTTGATTTTGTGAAGGGCATGTGCAAGCAAATTCAAGCTAAGGGAAAGAAAGGCCCTTTTTATACTAGAATTACAATGTCTAGACAGGCCCCTTCTGGTGTAACTGGACCTACTTCCACTGATCATGATACACCTGATAAAACTTCCCAGGTAGACAGGGACTAAGAAATACTTTGGCAGAAACTGCAGCAGGAGCCATTTCAAAAGTCTTTAATCCCGAGAATTACTTATGCTACGTAATGAAGTCTGCATTATGGCTGTTCATTACATGGGCCCTGAACACTCGAAAGCGGGGAGGATTTTCTTTGGCATCATGACAGGAATCCACAGCATAGGCAAGGCTGGCCCTCAGCGTGAGGTCATATCTCCCTCTAGCTGCTGGTCCCAGGGACTCCGCAGCCTTTGACCACCCAAAGCTCTCACAAACTCTGACCTCTCCTGCGAGCTGCCACTCCCAGTGATGCACGTCTCAGGGTCACTTCCTGCTGGCTGCAGTGCTCCTCCAAGGAGCACAAAACAGCTCATCCTCTGGAGAGGACATACAGCAAAAGGGAGGTGGAGAGGCCAAGGGTAAAAGCCACAAAGTTGGTTGCTTCTTGAAAATAAACTGGTGTGCGCTGGTCGTGGTGGCGTGCAGAGCCCAGGACCCTCTGCAGGGGAGACATCCTACACCAAGGTACTTATGGCTTATCACAGAATGACAGAGTGGTTTGGGTTGCAAGGGATCTTAAATATCATCTTGTTCCAAGCCTCTTCTGTGAGGAGACACCTTGCACTACCCCATCTAACCTGGCCTCCAGCACTTCCAGGGATGGGTCATCCACAGCTCCTCTGGGCAACATATTCCAGTGCTGCACCATCCTCAGACTAAAGAGTTTATTCCCAATATCCAATCTAACCTGGCTCTCCATAAGTTTGAAGCCATCACCACTTGTCCTATCAACTACAGCTCCCTGCCAAAAGTCCCTCCAGTTCTTTTTCCAGGCCCCTTTCAGGCACTGAAATCTGGTGGTAGTGACTCCTCCTGGCAGGTACCAACCAGATGATCAACAACACCACACCAAAGAAACAACAAAGAAAAAACTTTCCTTATCTGCAACTTATTTTCCTTGAATACGTCTGGACATATAAGTTCTCTAGAAGTGTGAACAGGCTGGGAGGAGCAAGAAACAGAGAGCAGGAGGAAAAAGTCAACATTTCAACAACTAGAAAGGGTCCAGCTCAAGCACTCACAACTCATAACACTCTAAAAAACGCTCCTCAAGAGCAGCAGGAACTTTATCAGCTCTTCACACCACAAACACAATTTCCAGCTCCAATCACTTTTCTAAGCCAAACCCACAGGAGAACTAAAATGAGACTTTATCAGGCAGCTGAGCGCACCCTGGGGCTCCTTATCATCCCTCTGGTCGGGCTATTGGTGCAGGAGCTGGCTGTCATGCTATTTTCAGAGAGGCACCATGGGACAAATGGACTTCCAACCACCTTCCAGTAGGGCTGGACCTTGCTAAATTCACCTTGCTTCTCCCAGTATCTAAAAGCAAATTGTTTTTGTATGGCAAGGCAATGGCCACAGCTCCGCTCTTTCCCTTGAGCGAATCCTGGCTCCCCAGATCCCCTCTGCAAGATCTGTAGAGCTCCAAGGAGCCTTCTCATCTCACCTGAAGGTCCCTTTCCATTACCCATGGGACATGGAGGGGCTCCATGCTGAGGCCAACCCTGGAGCACATCTCTGACAGGTGAAGAGCAGCCACAAGTGCACAAAACACATGCACGCACTGTCCACCTTGCAAAGTTTCCCCTGGATTTTTGTTACCATGTCATCTATTAATTACCTAATTACATCTCCTAATTATGGGATTCCTCCAGTATTTATACTCATTACACAAATGGCGGCAATTACACTAATTAGGTTAATGATACAGGATAACAGTCTACAAATTGCTTTAAAGGGACACTCTCAAGGCACACAGGCCAAGGATGCTCCCTGGCAGGTCAGCTGGTGGGGGGCATGCAGACACGGCTCCTTCACCCTGTGAAGATGCTGCTGCTGCTGCCTCCTTACCTGGCCTCTACCTGAGCACTGGGGCTGCCACCACGGGGCCTCACTCTGCCTGGACAGGGACTGGCTGCAAGGAGAGCTGCCAGGGAATCCTAGAACCATAGGTCTGTGTTGGAAGGTGTCCTAAAGATCATCTAGTCCAACCTCTCTGCCATGGGCAGGGACATCTTCCACTACCCCAGTTTTCTCCAAGCCCTGGCCAACCTGGCCTTGAACACTTCCAGGGATGGGGGAGCCACAACTTCTCTGGGATAGCTGTGCCAGTGCCTCACCACCCTCAAAGTCAAGAATTCCTTCCTAATATCCAACGCTCCACTGAAAACTGTGGTCCACTACTTAAGCATAACCATGTCTAGCTGGAAAGTGGGAGAAAGGGTTGCAAATATTTCTTCTCTGGCTGTGTGGACACCGGGGAAGAAGAAGGCAGAGAACCCACACCCTTCCAGGCTCCCCTGCACCACTTCTGAACACACCCCAAGTCCTTGAGCCCTGCTCAGCTGGATGCGACCCAGTTTCTTGCTTATAGGCATTTCCAAAACGGGAGGTTTGCAGAGAGGAAATCCAGCTCCTCTGCTCCAGCGGGATCCCCTGGAGCTCTGGTGGCACTCTGCAAAGACAAACATGTCCTTGGGGTGAAAGGCGAGCCACGGGAGGCTGAGAGGAATCTATTTTGCTCAGCGCCCTACTTACCCAGATTTGCTGGAGCCTGAGTGGCTCCTGACAAGGTCCTTGCCCCTCTATCTCACCCAAAAGGATCATAAAAAGCAGTGCCAAGCTCCATTACCCTCCAGAGTGGCTCGGAGCACGGGAAGAAAACTTTCTCGCTTGGATTCAAACACGGGCACTTCTCCGGTGGAACACGGGAGCCTTTTGCAGCACTTTGGAGCGTGATGAATGGCCCTTTGTCCTGCAGCCACTACAGAAAGAGAACGTAATTACCCAAACTGGAATTTGGCCAGGATTGCAATTTTATGCTGAATGAATTTTTTCCCCCCCTCCCACCTCCTTAAAGAGTTTGCAAATCCCCCTTTTAAGATAAAATCCCAGAATAAAACCCAGTGCTGGCTTCGAAATGGGCCCAGTTCCATTATAAGTCAAGTGAACAGCTCCACTTTGCACCTTTAGGGCCACGGAGCGCTCCACGCTGCTCAAGAGATTTCACTGTTGGCGAGGCTGAGGGATGCTGATTTCTGCTGCTGAACTGCTGCCTTAGCCCTAAACCACATCCCTGTGTCAGCTGCCCAAAGACACGTGTAACCAGGTCCATTTTCTGAAAGATATACAGCTGTGTCCAGCTTTATAGCCTGCCCCAGCAGGACAGGGCTGGCACTTCCAGTGGAGCAGGCTGGCGGGTGTGTGCTCCAGCAGCCGGGGTCTATGGCTCCGGCGGGAGCCTTGCAGGAGCGAGTATCGATTGTAAATAACGTCTCAATATCCTATAGTAGCTCATAAATCAAAAAGGGGTTGAAATACCTTTTCTCTGAGGGACTTTTTTTCCCTTTTTTTCCCTTTTGGAGGAGTCTATTTCTTGTTTAGTTGTTTTCCTTTTTAGAGTTACCGCGCCGATCTCTTAACCCAGGTGCCAGGTGTGAACGGATGCTGGCGGTCCCTGCTTGGCCTTCCCCAGGGACATACACCAGCTCTGCAGTGAGTCCAGGCCCCATGGGACAACTGTGACATCTCCCAACCAATCCCATGGCCCAGCTGGTGCTCCTCGTGTGCCTTGGTGGGCAAGCAAAGCTCCACAGCAGCCACGTCTCCCAAGGTCACAGCCGATGGCTTGGGAAGAGTCTCCCACCAGGCAGCACTGGAATCACTCACTGTGGAGCTGGGCACCTTGTAGTGGCTTCAGGACACCAAGATCCTCCCTGCTGGGAGCCAACACCCTCTTTAATCTCTGTGCTGCATATTTGACTGATACCTACCCAGAAAAGAAAAACAAGCTTTGAGTCAGTGAAGACATCAGTTTCCTCCTCTTCCACAGGCCGTAAGAGATCCCACCAAAAGCCTAACCATCCTCCCAAACCTTCTTCCTCCTCTTTTTGGGAATAAAATCCAACCCTATGTGCCCCTCATGCGCTGGCACAGTGATGCAGCAAGAGGAATGACCTCAGGGTTTTGTCCTGCTGGAGGTGCCACTGCCATCGGGCCAGAGCTCAGACCCACACATTGTTACCAACACAGGACAAGGGACAGGTGCACCCTGCACCTGTCACCTCCTCATCACTCATGACTTGCAGAGCCATTTGAAATGGCCCAGGGCAGAGACACCTCTTGTTTGTCACACCTCTGTAGGGCTCTGTCACAGTTCCTCAAACTGCTGCAGAAATCTGGGGGAAAAAAGTAAAGAAAAAGCCTTCTCTGGGTAATTTTTAGGGGTATTAAACAGAGGAAATGGAATACCTGGCAGAAGGACAGGAAAAACCCCAATGGTTTTCTGTCTAGAAAGTCCTCTAAAACAATCCAAGCTGAGCTGTTGCATAATGCTCTATGGCACTTTGGGACACCTCCAGTCCCTCTCCCAGCATCTTTTGTGGGCCACCAGCATCCTGCAGGGATGGGGACAGGCCACCCTGAGGTCCACAGGCAGCAGGACACAGGCTACTGCTCCTTCTCCAGCACTGCCGTGGTGGGGCTGGAGCAATATTGATTTCTCCAAGTCCAAGAAATATTTGAGCTTGACTGGCAATAAAATCTAGCCCAGAGAAAGGTGTGACGGGATCTCTTGGGACTGAAACAAGAGCTACAATCTTTAAAGAAGCCAAGAGGGAATAAAAGGGAAGGAAGGGTGGGAGGGGAAGAGCATTTACCTGCACAAAAGCAAGAACATTGACAATAACCCACTCGGCTCCACTTTGCACAGGAGACTTTGGAGAAGGGGGTGGGAGGCAAGGTGGGAAATTAGCAGGAGCTTAAGAAAATATATATGTAAAAATTAAAAAAATAAAATAACACTGTATCAGCATTGACTAATAATTTCCGGGCTCTGCGCAGATGTCATTAATGACCCTTTTTATTCATGCAGGAGTTCCCAAAGAGGAGCATAATGTTCCATTAGTAATAATTGAGAAAGTCTCCTGTCGGGATTATGTCAAAACCTAGAGATGCTGCTGCTGCCAAAACATTTTGGTGACAAACGTGTGAAGCGTTTGACAGAAGGTGCCACAGCAGGTTGAGGAGGCTTCAGAAGGGGAATCCTAGGAGGAGAGAAGAGGTGGGAGACAGCAGCAGGGTGGGAGCTGAGCACCAAACCTGGGAATGCAGCTCAAGGGATGAGCCCACTCCCTGCAACAGCTTTGGGGTCATGGTGCCCCCCCAGAGATGATGCTGAGGACTGGTCAGGATTCCAGCTGACCCACCTCCTTCCCACCCACGGGTTTTGCAGCACATCTGTAATATACACCCTGCTGTGGCTCAGTGCTGCTGGGCCCTTTTGTCCAGGGATGGCCGTGTCCCCAGCCATAGGGGACAGGCAGGGGTGTTGTGGCACCCTGAATGCTTCTTGCTGCTTATCACAGCCCAGCAAGGGCTGGGGACCACTCCAGCCTCTGGCACAAAGGGCAAGCCTGGGACAAAGCTGCTGAGCAGGATTTCCCATTTGAAGAGGATGGAGGAGATTTTTTGTGACACAAGTGTAGTTTCCTCCCTCACTCTTCAACCCATAGCAAAGCTGGGCAATGCCTTTTGAACTATGAAACATCAGTAAAATTCATGCAAATAGGAAAATACATTTCTTCTACCGAATCTTTCCCACTTATAACAGGGATATCTCTTTTTTTCACCCAGCAGATGCAGAGCCCTGCATGACCACAGCTGGTGTCTGAGCACCAGCATTACCCTGCTGCTGCACAGGCACTGCTAGAAAACACAGGGAGAGCGAGAGGTTTTCCAGGCTCAGTCCTTTTCTGAGAAAGAAAAGTTAGTGCCTTACAGGAGCCAAAATAACATGTTCCCTCCTCTGTCCTTATTCCCCCTTGCCAAGCCCCTCCTGGGACTGGAGCCCCCAGCATTACCCACTCTACATACAGCTCTTCCAAACCAGAAACCATCTCCATACAGGTCAGCTCCTCAGCATCATCAGACTTGACAAACACAAGTTATGGGGATTGGGAGGGGGCCAAGCCTAAGAACAGAACATCAGCAAGGTGTGGGAAGGGATCCACAGGCATAAGAGGGGAGTGGGGATAAGCTGGTCAGATGGGCAATGCAGGGAGGGCTGGGAAAGCCACCCTGAGGGTTTGTCCCCCTTGAGCACAGCTGCTCCTGCCATAGGGAAGCACCCATGGTTCAAGCAACGTGACCCACATGATCCCAGCTTGAGGCACAAATCCTGGTAGGTCACTTTGCTGCTGCCAGAGGGGTGCAAAAAGGCAATTAAATACAAGCACTGTCCTGGCTGCAGCAATGCAGCTGGGGAAACCCAAGCCAGAGCACCTCAAAGTCAGCATTACACAGAGCCAAGGGCAGAAAAAGAGTTTGTCACCACCGTATTATTTGCCCTTTTAGAACAGAAAGATATTTGGAGCCAAGACATTGGTTCAGGCAGCATATAAAACCATGAAATTTAGATTTGGATCCAGAGCTGGAGTCTAAAAGCCATCTCAGTTTGCAGGAGCTGGTTCAGGCATGTTTCTCGTCCCCAGACCACAGCAGAAGGGCCTCTCCTCCCTGGGGCAGGAGCAGAGCAGCTGGTACTCTTCAGCCCAGTTAACAGCCGAGGTCTGGCCACCGCAGCCGAGGGCTGCTCCAGATTTGTTTTCTAGTGGTTTGTTCATTGAGAAGCTGCCAAAGTGTTAGCAAAGAGAAATGCACACTGGCCAGATCCTCCCCAGCCCAGCCCTGCCATGCACCAGAAAAAAAAATCCACTGTGAGCTGGAGAGAAGACTCTGCCCAAGGAGAGTCTCTGCTCCAACCAACTCCTTAGGGTACGGAGCCAGGGTACATCCCAAACGGCTCCAGTTAGGACAACCCCCTTAGGGACAAGCCCCCAAAGAGCACAGAGCCTGCCCAGAGGCTGGGAGTAGCTGCACGAGCAGTGTCATCTCCCCTGACACCTGTGGGGAAGCTGCTGCTCCGGCAGGGTGTCCGCGTGGAGCGGGAGGCAGCCGCACCGTGGAAAAGAGCATGAAGGCTGATTGCTGTAATTGAGCCCACCAGGGGAATTTCGGTCTGTGGGAACGCACCGAGCAGCCCAGCCTGCAGGAACGGGGGTGGAGAATACCCGAGCTGTGCCTTTGGAGGGCTAATGATGATGGGTTTTTGCTAGGACTCAAGCTGGCATGGATGAGAGCTCCCACAGAGCGCCGAGTCAGCCAAATTAAGCGCCCGCCGTCCCTTGGAGAAATCCAGTCTAGAAGAGTTAGTCACAGGATGCTGCCAGCCTGGGTGCAGGCTGTGTGGAGAAGGAAGGCAAGGAACTCTGTGTCCTTGCTGCATTCCTGATGAGGGTTCAGCTAACCCTGCTATTTAGGTGAAATCAAACAGTGATGGCAACGTGGTCCAGATGTGGGAGAGATGATGCTCAAGTGTCTCTCCTCCTGTCACAGAGCCACAGGGCAGAGCTCATGTGAAATTTACAGTGGGAAGAGGGAAAACACATCACCCTGCATGTACAAGCACAAATATGGATGTCCATAAGTGGAGAACCTGCATCACAGTCAATGCCCATTTCACCATTTGCCCCCTTTTTTTGGGTTCTGCCAGGATTATAAATTTCCTTCCCTGTGCACGTGCATAAGCTTACTCCAACACAAGGTCAGATATGTGCTGACCGTTTCCTAACCATCCTGTAAAGGGTTTTAAATCCTGAGCAAATGCGAGGTGTGGGTCCCGTCTCAGAAGTCTGGAAGGCAAGCATGGCTGCCCTGCATTCCTGCCTAGCTTGGAACATTATTGATAAAATGTTTAACATGTCTGGAAATAAGTTTGTACTAAACTGGTTCTTTGCAGCCAAATCCAGAGAGAAGAAACACAAGGAACACATTGCTGGTACTTGTGGTTAATTGCTGCCTTTTCTTTTGGGTCTACTTGATTTGAAATATTAAGTGCAGAAGAAACCATCTATTTTTTCCTCCATAGCCTGTCAGCAGAGGAAGTGAAATATGGGTGATTCCCCCCCTCCCCTTTTTTTTTTTTTCAATAAACAAGGAGTATAAACTGTTTTATAGTAACTAGATAAAATTACACAGTATTTTACTTCGTGGAGAAAAATATGGATCTGTGCATGGCAGTATTTCTCCCATCTTTCTCCCTGGCTGTACGTTAATGTGACGACTCCACATAACTCAGCTTTGCAGAGTTGTCAGGAACATCTCTGAGCCCAGACACCCTCTGGCCTGGTCCCCTGGTGTTTTCCAGCCCCCTTGCCCAAGCAAACAAGTGGCTGACAAGCGTTTTTATGAGAGTTCTGGGGTTCAGTATCCTCCCTTAACACCCCAAGAAATTCAGGGAGATTTGGACTGGCAGTCACAGATTTATTTCACATCCTGCAGTGGCCCACAGTCAGGTTTTACTCTTCAGAGGAGCTCAGATCCAGCCCATGCTGTCACACCATCTCTTGGAGAAGGATAACAGACCAGGAAAACACACCAATTTTCTCTTCAGAACTAGCAAACTTATAAACTGTTTCTTTTCCCCTAAAGGACCAAACCTCTGTCCCCAACACCAACTCTCTTGCTCCAGCTTGCTGAGCCTCAGCTCTGCAGTGCAAAGTGCTCTCTGGCAGATCTCCTGCCCCTGGCAAACTCCAAACCTTCCACAAAAGCAGGGAATTTTTGATTTCACAGCTACAGCAGTTCTCCCTTTGACCCTGAACTTACTCTAAGGACGTGCCAATATTTCAGAATCAAAATGTCTTTATAGCATTTTATGCCCATTCTGACGGCAGCTCTGAAACTTTGGCTTTGCTGAGTAGAAGCATTTTCCAAACCTTTATATGGGGTTAAAATCCAGCATTTTCCATCACAGCCTAGCAAACAGCTGCACTAACAGAGATCACAGGAGCACCTGAAGTGGAAAATTCAGTGTATTCCACACGAGTCTGTTAAATTTTGACTGAACAGAGACACAAAAATGTGCAAATGGCTTTGCTTTCCCCACCAAGGCACCGAACCCCCATTTCCATTAGGAGCAGAAATACAGAAGCACTTTCCCAACGAAATAAGGCAGATTTTCATCACAAGACACAGATTTTCATTCAGAGCTGAGCACATCCACGCTTTGCACATCCCCTGGCACTCACGCTGATACCACTTCTGGTGGCACCAGAGCATCCTATTGCTCCAGACGAAAATGCAAAGCTTTTGTGAATTTTTTTTTTTAAACCCTATTATAGAGAAGAGAAGAAAAAAAAAAATTAATCTAAAAGTTTCACCGTTTGGAAGTTTCTCGGCTGCTGCTGCAGTGTTAGTGCCCACTGTGCAGGGCTGACCCAAGGGATTCTGGAGCAGGATGTGGCACGGAGCTGGAGCAACGCTGCCGCAGCATCACCCGTAGAGGGAGCTTCCTCGGGGAGCCGGGCAGGCCTGACACCTTTTCATCAAAAGTGCTGAGCTTCAAAAAATTAAAAAAAAAAAAAAAAATCCCAAGAAATAAAAAGAATTAATTTTAAAGTTTTTTTGTGGTTTGGGTTTGGTTTATTTTGTTTTTTTCCTCCACCGTCACTCATAGCAAAAGAGGCAGCTCTGTGTTAAACCTATTGAAAATGGATGGGGAGGGCGAAGGAACAGGCAAAGAAATGCCTTGCCGAGCACTGAGTGTTTGCAATTGGTTTTTAGTTGGATTGAATCAAGCGAATGGTCACTTTTCCATTTCATTTTGTTATAATGAAGGGGGGAAGAGCACTAATATTTTAGTGAAAATAAGATTCTGCAGTCTGTGAGCCAGCTCACATGCTAAACAGCTTTTCAGACCTACTGGATACCACTCCGAGTTTGAAATGTGAAGCCCCACGGCTGTTTTTCAACACATTTTTAGTTTAGTTTCCTTACATACAGGCTCCCAGGCTCCAGTTACTTCTCTGCGATTTCCCCTTCCTTCCCTTTGGGCACAGCCACAGGATTCCCACAGCTTTCCGAGCCGGTGGAGGAATGTCCTTTTAATTCACTCTGTGGACGGCCCAGTTAGCATCCCAGTAAATGATCACCTCGGGGAACACTTGGATCTTGGATTTGGCAGCCAGCTGCGAAGGCAGCCGGCGCTGGCCCCGTGTCCCTGCCGGCACCGGAGAGCCGCGATGAGGGAAGGCATTTCCTCGCTCAGGTGGCCGGGCAGCACAATTAGGCGGGGAGAATTACAGATTATCCCCGGTTTATAGCTCCCTGGCACAGGGGAGGGGGAGAAGCACAATAAAAGAGCACGATCAGATCGTTTGTTCTGCTGTTCAAACTTCTGGATGAGGCGAGAGATAAGCGCGGCTCCACCCCGCAGCTGCATTGGATCTGTCAGGCTTTGGAATTTAATGTTCTCCCTGCAGTGGGCACCGTGGCTGTGTCCTGGTGGAAACTGCTCCTCCAGGCTCTCCCACGACGTGGAGTTTGTGGCTCCCTCCTCTCAGCACATTGAGAGTGAAAAGCCTGGGAAGTGGCTGGGAGCCCTCTGGTTCCAGCAAGGGATGGTCTCACACCAGGTCCTTTCCTGTCTGCGAGGAGAGGCTCTTGTTTGCTTGGGCAAGGGGGCTGGAAACACCTGGGGACCAGGCCAAGGCTGTGCAGATCAGGGACCCAGCAGGGACAGAGCCCAGGGGCCAACATGGCCCATCACAAAGCTGCCCTTCCACCTCAGTTACCTGTTGTGCCACCACCTTCTTATTCTTCCTCTTCTTCCTTCCCTTTCTCTTCCTCCTCTTCTTCTTCCTGTACCTCTTCTTCCTCCTCTTCTTCTTCCTGTACCTCTTCTTCCTCCTCTTCTTCTTCCTGTACCTCTTCTTCCTCCTCTTCTTCTTCCTGTACCTCTTCTTCCTCCTCTTCTTCTTCCTGTACCTCTTCTTCCTCCTCTTCTTCTTTCTGTTCCTCTTCTTCCTCCTATTCTTCTTTCTGTTCCTCTTCTTCCTCCTATTCTTCTTTCTGTTCCTCTTCTTCCTTCTCTTCCTCTTCTTTCTCTTCCTCCTGCTGTTCTTCCTCTTCTTCCTCCTTCTCCTCTGTTCTCCCCCTCCAAAATGCTCCTAGTCTGTCCAAGTTTCCCAAAGGGAACATTCACTCCCAGGTCTGGATTTGTACTATGGTGTCTCCATCAGTTCTGGTGCACCTGTGCTTGGCAAGGGCAGGGTGGGAAAGGGGAGAATTCCATTCCTTAACCTTATATCTGGTTGGTTTGAGAAAATGTCAGAGCTTCCCCTGTCCCAGGCTTTTGCAGGTCTAGTATGAGGCACAACCTGATCAATGTTTCTTAATGCTCTGCATGCTTTTCACCTTTTTTCCCCAGTCCTTCCTGAACTGGGATACTTGAGCCATTTTCCTTCTCATGTCTGGTAACCAACCATGTCCACTCTCACCTGCCCTTCTCTCCCTACAGAATCCTCTTTCTCTGTCAGCCAGCTTCCCCCTCGATGTATTTTAGTCCATCACCTCATTCTGCTCAGCAGAATGAAGCAGCACCTGCCAGACCAAACTTTCCACTAAGCTTATGTCTAAAAGCCCCAAACAAACACTGCTCCAGTCACGCCTTTTTTTTCCCCCCAGACCCTTTCTCCCATTTATTTGAATTATTTTGCCTGTTAGTCTGGTTCTACAGCTCAACTAGCCTTGTGACAGCTGGAAACAATTGCAGCCCCATTTCACCATCCTGGGTCATGAATGAAAACATGGAACATCAGCAGATACCAGAGTTGCCCTGTGTGCACTTGTTCAACAAATCCTTTCAGTGCAAGTCCGAGTTTGAATTTCTGGCCACTTTTTCAGACTCTAGAATTTCATGAAGATGAGAAAGTTACAAGATCACCCTGCCAGCAACATCTGGCAAACCCAGGATGCTCAGCTTCTGCTGTTTGCCTTCTTTCCTGAGACCTGCTACTCAGAATCATAGAATGGTTTGGGTCGGAAGGGACATTAAAGCACACCTCATTCCAAATCCCTGCCATGGGCAGGGACACCTTCCACTAAAAAGGCTGCTCAGAGCCCCATCCAGCTGGCCTTGAGCACTTCCAGGAATGGGGCAGCCACAGCTTCTCTGGACAAAGGCAAGGAGAGCCTACTGGGCTGACACAATTTCCTGTGAAATAATGTGTTACCTGTTCTCATAGCCTTGTTTTCTCCTAGGTTTTTGCAAGTTTGGCTACAGGCCCCAGTACTTTTCTAGGAACTGCAGCTAGACTGGAATCTTCATAATTACCCCTTTCCTACTTCTCTCCCTTTTTAAAGATAAGTGTATCTTTCCTTAGATCTTCTTAGGGGAAAACAAATGTGATGCTGCTTGTTTGGCATCATCTCCTGAGTGCTCTCCCTGTCCCCAATAACAAACTAACACCTCTGTGGTCCTCCAGCAACTGCTGAGGTACTGCTAGAGCAGCCTCTCGTTACACTTGATGTCCCCTGCTAATTGCATCTCACCATGTGCCTTGGCTTCTCTGATCTTGTCTCTGCATGTGCATGCTGCACTTCTGTACTTGATCTTCATGGCCTGACCTACTTTTCATCTCCCCCAGGTTTCTTTCTCAGATCTGAGCTCTTTTCCTGTGCTCCCTTTCTCCTGCAGCACCGTGGTCTGAACTGTGCCTGCAAGAAGTTGTGACAGGCTCTCCTCTCATTAGAATTTTTCTTCTCAAGTTCAAGCTTCCCTGGGGGCCTTACCTGGGCATGGTCAGCCAGTGCTGGAGTCCAGGAACCTCTACAGAGATCCAGTCTCTCATTCCTTCCTCCTGACCCTCTGCACCAGTTCAGTCATTTCCCAGCAACTCTAACAGGGCACTTTCTGCATCAGCTTCTACTGCAGGAGTAGCCATCAGAAACAGGCTCCTCCCTGTTCTCCCACCCTTTGTGATGGACATGGGTCAACCACACACCTCCAAGATTCTTCTTTCCCTGGGAACAGATATCCCACATTTAGCAATGGTGCCACCAACTGCTCACTGAAGTCTCCTTTACCTGGTGCTCTCGAGACTCACTGGTGTTTCCCTTTCAACCACCAGCTGGAGACTTGCAGGAGCCCTAATCTCACCATCTCCTGTCCCTCCACACAAACACTTGCACCCTTGACATGGAGAACACCCCTTCTCCCTGATGCCCCTTTCCTGCCTTCCCTGCCCCACCTGCATCCCTTTGGTGCCACGATTCCAGAAACAACTTTTCCCGCTAATTGAATCCCACGGCTTTGTTGCAATCCCAAGCCCCCAGCTCCCCCCAACCCCTTTCCCATTCATCTTCCATTCATCTCCTGGGCACAACAGCCTCCTCTGCTCTTTCTTGGCCCTCCTTTGATCTCGCTTTGAATAGGAGAGGTCAAGCTACACGACCGCAGTTCCTTTTTTTTCCATCCTCACAGCCCGTGGCTCCCTCGGGGATGCCCGGCACGCCGGCCGGTGCTTCCAGCAGCGGGTCAGGGCTCGTGCTCCCCAGCGGGGCTGCCGGGCTGCCTCTGTGGGGGAGCACCCAGCCCTGGCCACCCCTGTCCCTGCTGGGGCCCCGACACTCGGCGCTTTCTCTCCGCCTCAGCGGCGCGATTCAAAGCCCATTGAAGGCCGGAGAAAGGCTCCCGTTAGCTTCAGCAGGCTCCCAGCCGGGGTCGTGAACCCCAAAGGATGGGATTTTCTACACTGGGGCTGCAGGATGGAGTCAGTAAATTGTCCTCGGCAATCAGGTGCCTGCTGGGTCCTCTAAAGCAGCTCCAGGCTGTGTGTCCAGGCTGGGAGTTCCACTCTGTCTTTGCTCCACAAAAGAAATCCTTGCTAACCCCGCTGGCAGCCGTGAGGGCAGTGTCTCAGCCAAGAGGCAGGAAAGAGGGAAAGGAGAATTACCTTGGTTTAAATCCTCTCAGCTGCTCACACCAAAAAGATTTACCTTCCCAGACAGGATCCTGATAGCACTCGGAGCTGAATCCCCTGCCTGAAGTGTATGAGGTTTAATTACTGCAGCTTTGTTAAATCAGCTCAGCTAAGCCCCTGTGTAATTGCTTTCTTCTGGGCCCAGCAGTGGTTTATTTGAGGACAGCTCAGGCTGATTTTCAGACTACTTGAAGCTGCTCCTGTGCTGTTTCTATCCCCTCATTTCAATCAGTTTAAACACTCACCTCTTGAGAAAGCACCTTGAAAGAGGTTATTTTCCAGCCTTTGCTCTGGTTTGCTCTGGGACAAGAAAAAATGCTTATTTTTCGCTTTAATTACGTGAAGCTCAGCAGCACCCAGTGCTGTTGGTGTGCCCTGGAGAGCACGTGGCACCATCCACCCTGGGGAGGATGCGTAATGCATCCCAAAAAAGTGAAATGTCACCTGCTGACGTGACCAGGGCTCTTGGCCGTGCACCCTGGAGCCCACAAGGAGCCACATCCCCAGTCCCGCTGTGCTTCCCACCGCCCTCGTCTGGTTGGAGAGAAACCCAGGACACGTGGCACCCCGGGGATCCTTCCCTGCATCCCTGCATCCCTCCATCCCTGCATCCCGCTGGTTGCCACGGTTACGGGCGAACCGGTGCGTTTGGCAGGGTGGGAGGGGGCGGCGGACAGGACCTGTGGTGCCGGGGCTGTCAAGGA
>VZTB01002866.1:465165-486420 GCA_013397245.1 Thryothorus ludovicianus | reverse complement strand
TTTTTTTGGGAGGGAGGAGCGTCCCCCGCTCCTCCTCGGCAGCCCCGCAGAGCCGACCCGCTGCCGGCGCCTTGGAAATTTGCACGGAGCTGACAAGATGACAAGGTGCAAATATGCCAGGCTGCTCGGGAGTAATTTTTACGGCAGCTCTGCCTTGTGCACGTTTTTATTGCAAAGAGGGTAATCGGGCCTCTTCATTATTGAAAACATATTTACTACCCCTCGGCCGCTCTCTCCCATTTTTGCCAGCCCCTTCCTTCCCCCCTTAAGTACCCTGTCCTCCACGAGATATGATCTCATAAATTTACAGTGTACTTGCTGTCTGCAAAGTGGATGTTCAGTTTCATTTTTATTGGACTTTATGATACAGGCGGATTGCATTTTATTTGCTGCACCGCTACCAGAAGGCCTGGAACAGCCGGGAAGTGCTGGTTGCAACAGGGATTTGGCCTGGGAAAAGGGCTGTGGGCTGGGCTCTGCAGAGCGTGGACGAGCTGCCAGCGTGGGATGTACTGTCTGCAGGCAGAAAGGCTGCAGGGGAAGGTAGAGTCATGGAATTACAGAATGGTTTGTGTTGCAAGGAACCTTTAAAGGTCATCTGGTCCAACCCCCCCTGCCACGGGCAGGGACACCTTCAGCTGGATCTGGCAGAGCTTTGGCAGAGGGCTGCCTTCCTCTTGTGCTGCAGGAAATGCTGCTCCATCCACCCCGTGGTCCTCCCAGCTCCTGCTGAGAGGAACTGGAATCGATGCAGGAGCGTGTCTCTCCCCAGCAGTCAGCGTGATTGACAAGGGATGCACAGCAGGAGCACAGCAGCAGCATCTTATCACTCACCACCCTTTTTGTGGCTGGCACCCTTTCCAAAAATGCCTTTCCCAAGGCTTCCTCAGGCTAGACAGGCTTATCCAAACCCACTGTCCAGCACTGCCCTTAGTGTGACACTAATGGGCCTAAACAAAATTGCCTGAAGCCACAGGGACCAGCAGAGGCGTGTGTGACACTGGGGAGGTTGGGATCTATGGAAACACCTCCTGCAGCCGGTGCCACGCTCCAGACTCACCCCCTGTCTCTGTGAGCAGAGCACAACCTCACCCCTCCTCCTCAAACCCCTTGGATTCTTGGATCCTCCTTAATCCTATTTGCTGCCTGGCACTCAGGCAAACCCTCCCTGCCACCAAGGGAGCCCTGTTTGGATCCTGCCCCACGGGCAGGGGCAGAGGGAAGCCCCTGCTCCCAGCGGGATCAGCTCCAGACCGACTGCCAGGCCAGCCCTGCTGTCAGGGCTGCTGTGATCAATCCCTGGTTCATTATTAAATCTCTGCCTTGCTGGTGCACAGGGAATTTGTTATCACTCAGCCAGCCACGGGCCCTCTCAGCATCAGGTGGGTGGGCTGGCACCACATCTCTCCACAGAGCCACCTCCTTCTCTGGGGAAAAAGGGCTCTGCAGCCCCTCCAGCAGCTGCCCAACAGCATTGGGAGCCCAACTCACTTTGTATCCACCTCATCTCAGTGCAGCACAGGAGAAATAACCAACTTGTGTCATTTCAATCCAAAAAAAAGGGAAAAATGTTTGTTTTTTTTTTTTCTTTTCCAAGGTAACAGTGAGAGGCCAAGCAAAGCACCGCAAAGCAACATAAATGATTTAGCACCCAACGATTTTGCCAGGGAAACGCTAAAGATGGAGTCTAATCCTTTCATCTAACCCTGGTCCTTCTAAAAGCTTTAAGCTAGGAGTTGACTCAGCATGTCAGTGCCAAAAAGATCCATTGACCTCGAGTTCAGTGCTGAGAAATTGAGAAATGTTCTTTTTAATGTCTATTCAATAAATACAGCATCACCCTCTCCGTGGGCTAAGCAATCCACTTCAAATCCATTACGGCACGTTCTCACAGACTGACAAGTTGTCCTGAGACAATAGTGGCTGCCAGATGAGGTTAACCCTTGCTGAGGGGGTGTAAATCTTTGTAGCCACAAGCCTTTTGCTCTCAGAAGTCCTTGAGAAGAGGGGAGGGGGGTACCTGAATTGATGAGGAGCGGCTGCTGAGGGAGCTCCTTGCTGGACCAAGGTGATCTGCATCAGTGAAAAATACGCCCAGTCAACACAGCAGCCACCAGAACATCTTGGTGGGAAGGAGGGGAGTGCTGCTGCCCTTTGCTCCCTGGTGGACTGGTGGTGTTCCCAGGCATTCATGATCCCATCTCTGTGTGGCCATCACTGCCCGCTGCCTTGGCAGCAGGACCAGTGCTGCTGAACCCTCTTGGGAGGCACCACACCATGGCACTGCCAGCACTTGTGCTGCTCCACTGACAGCCAAAAGGGACCCCTGGAGCTCACAGTGCCTGGGGAAAGTTGGAGTTGGCTTGGAGACCTTTGGCACAGGCACACAGTGTCAGCTCTGTGCTGGACACTCCCTGGGCTGTGTGGCCATGGTCTGGGCAGCGCTGGCCTGGCTGGATTAAATAGGAAACAGCCTCAACTTGTGCCAGGGTAGGTTTAAATTGAGTATTAGGAAAAAAGTTCTTCACTGGAAGGCTGATCAAGCAGTTGAAGTAATCAAAAAATGCATAGGTGTGGTGTTTAGGGCTGTGGTTTATTGGTGGGCTTGGCAGTATTGTTATTGGTTGGAGTCGATGATTTTGGAGGTCTCTTCCAACCTAAATGATTCTACAAAATAACACAATTGAGGAGAACAGCAGCACAATCCCCAAAGCAGCTCAGCCCACCTGGGTCCAACCACTCCTGGGAGTGGGCTGCAGCATCCACTCACAAAAAAATGTTCCTCCACAGGGTGGCTTTAGGAGGGACAGCCTGGATCTGGGAGCAGCACAGCCTCCTGCACAAAACACTGGACTTCAGCTTGGGCTTTCTGTCCAAGAGCACCTCCATGCAAGGAGTGACAGCCATGTGACACCACTTTTCCCACCACACCACGTGTCTGGAGCCCTGTCCAAGGGCAGCAAATGCAGGGATGTGTTTTTCACTGGCTCCTGGTTCCTGTGTCCCCCAGCTGGTGCAAAGACGAGGAGAGGGGAGTCCCTACAGCCAGCCAGACCTTTGTTCTGATGGAAAGTCCTGGACTCTGCAGCTTCCAGCAGCAAGTCGTTAATGAAAATTATCACCCTAGTAATGGTAATAATGCAATAATTCCGAAAGGTAAAGCTATGGGAGCACAGTCAATCTGCAGGAAATTGGAGCAGAGGCAGCAGGGGAGCCCTATGTCTCTGGGTTTATATTCAGTTACAGGTATTTTATGGTGCCCCCTTCATCCTCCTGCCTGGTTTCAAGCTCTTGAGCCAAAGCTCAGCAACTCACAGCCAGGCTGGAGGCCGTGGCAGTTTTGGGGGGATGATTTTGGGATGTTGCAGCAGCCAGTCAGCCTTTGCAGTCTCCTCCTGCATGCCAGGGTGGAGGAGGTCGCATGAGCAGGTGTTTGAGGCTCTCTGCTGACTCAAGGATGCCATCCTGCACCGTGTTTATCTGGGTCACATTTACAAGTTCTCTTTTTGGTTTTGGAGGCTGGGAGTTTCTATTTTTTGCCCTCTCTGCCTGCGTTTGGATGTGACAAGCAAAGGCAGCTTTGCTGAGATCTGCAGCGGACACAGGGCTGGGCCGTGGGTTGTGCTGGTTGATTGCTGCTTGCTGGTTAACTGGATCATCTTTATCTTCCATCAGACTGCAAAACCTTCTATGCAGCATTCCTTGCTTGTAGAGGCTCTAAATATACAGAATTTTTAGAAATCAGCAAAAGGCTTTTTGTTTATAGGAATAAAGCTCGTATATAAACTGCACCCAAAGTCTGCATCGGCACAAAACAACACCTGGGTTTTATTCCAATGTCCCTGGATCAGGACATTATTCCAAAGTCATGATTTCTTGGGGAAGAGTAGGCACACTCGAGGCTTTTGTACTGGTGGGGCTGGTGGCACTGGGAGCACCAGCCCACTGAGGGGCTTTTGGGGCAGTTGAATGCTCAGACAATGTTGGTAAAGATTTCCATACCAGTAAATTCTGCTCAGCACTCTTCTGCAGTGCTACTTTGGAAGTATTTAAGGCTATGTCTGAGGAATTATGCCTACTTCTTCCACATGCACAACCTTAAATACTTTCAAAGAGCCAAAGCCCCTCAAGCAAGGCAGAGCACACAATGCTTGAATGCTGCCCCAGCAGCATCACTCCTGTCCACATCATCATTAGGAATTGGGAAAGTACAATCCATATCACATCCCCATTGCTCTAAACTGGTTGGATGCTCTGGCCCTGACTTCTTCACACAGGGGAGTCCTGCCCAAAAAAATGCACAACCACCATTTAGGGAAGAAACAGCTGCTTTGAGGTTGGCTTTGAGTTAGAGCCCAAATCTCTCTGAAAGGCTCCTAAAAGTCCTGAGGGCAAAGGCAACCATCACTGAGATGGTGGCACCAGAGACACTGCTGGCTGAAAGACCAGCACTGAGCAGTGACATTTCATTCCTTTCTCTCTCCTGCCACAACAGCTCAACAGGCCATATGGTAGATATGCTAACACAACCATTTCCCTCCTAATGTTTTAAATTCTCCGTGTGCACAACAATGTACCATATGTAAAACCAACAATGAGGGTCCCCTAGACTTCAGGAGATCCTGGGTGCTGTGGTGCCAGCACAGCCCTGCAGCAATCAGAGCTGCACATGAAAAGCCACGTGCATGGGCAGCAAGAGTTGGGATTCAAGTGCCCTGCTCAGCATCCAGTGCTGGGTGTGTACTCACAGCTGCTTAGGGTGGAAGACTTGCTTTGGTCACACTCCCAGCCTCACCACGGAAAGAGATCTCCAGGAGAGACTCCTTGGAAGGCAGGAAGCCTTCAGCTCACTCCTGGCTGAATTTCACTGGGAGAGACAAATCAGGGTGCTGGATACTGCCCATTCATTTGAAGGCAGGTTGCAAGGCCAAGTTGTCACCCTGTCACCAAAATTCCCTGCTCACATGACCCACACCAGCCAGGATTTTGGTGCTCCCTAAACCCATGGCCATTGGGCCACCTTCTGCTGAGGAGAGACAGGATGTCTCTCTTCCACACAGGGACAGGACACAATGCCACGGTGGAAAATCCAGCGAGGGACTGCCTCTGTGGTGGTTCTGAGATATAGAAAAGGCCTGGGATGGCAGTGCCCAGCACATCCATCCCTGCTGCCACCCTGACCCACACACCCCACAGTAGCTGACTGGCCATGGGGCTCCTTTTCAGGACCCAGACTTCAGGAGTCTCCCCCAGGACATCTGCTGACACTGCTAATTGCAGGCCAGGCTGGCAGTGGCCTGGTGCACCAAAAGGATTCCTTGATTGCTTTTTTGGGGAGGGACAGGAGCTTTCCTTCTCCCTTTGTCTCCCTGGTGAAGGATGTGCTCTCAGGCTGAAGTCCTGACAATCCAAGCTGCTGAAATGAATCCTCTTCAGTCTATTTACTTGATATTTACCAAAGTCTGCGATCAACAAGAAAACACATCTCAGCAGCTCACTTGGCAAGAGAACGAATTGAGGCAGCACTGCAGCTGTCATATTTATTTCAGTGGCAAAGCAGGTCAGGAAAATTGATAAAATTAATCATACAAACTAGCAAACACCGGGAGTGAAGGAGAGGGAGAACGAAGAGGAGAGAATGAGAGTGAAGGAGTGTTTGCAGCACCAGGCTGCACCTGCTTTTATTTCTTTTAATGGATTTTTTTTTTTTATACGATGTCACAGATAAAATTGGTGCAAGGTACAGTATTTTATAAGTAGGTTTGGGGAGGGGTGTTGAGATTACTACAAGCAGATGCCTATTACACCAGGGCTGAGCCCTAGCCACGGGGTTTGCAAGGAAATAGGAATTCAAGGACAGAAGTGATTTTTCAGACAGTCCCCACAGACCAGGTGGGGAGGTCCTTGAAAGCAATGCCTAGAGGTGCTCTGAATGGGCTGAGGCATGGGCCAGAGCTCCAGGTGGCTCCTCAAGGTGCTCCCAAGGTTGTCCTTGGTGTCATGTCCCTGTCACCTCTGACAGCTGAGTGCAGATGAGCCCGGGCTTGTGGCAGCTGCAGGAACATTTCCCTACCCCCAGCTTTGCTCTCTCCTGCAAGTGAGCAGCTCTGGGGACGTCTCACCAAACACATCCCTGCTGTTTTTCTGGGCCTAGATCTTGGGAAGCAGGGATGAGGCACAGCTCCAGCATGTCCCTGTGCTCCCCAGCAATATCTGTTTTTTTGGCCACCATGCTGGGTTAATGCACCTTTACAATGAGGATGAACCCCGAGTTTGTTCTCAGAGCAACTTGTGGGTCCACTTGAAGAAAAAAATTTGCAGAAGCCAAGACCTCTTTGTTATGGGCTCCTCTTTGGGCAGGCACAAGCCAAAGAAGTCCACTCCGAGAAAGCCTTTGAGGAAGGTTTCAAGCATTGAGGTTCAAGCATCGAGGCTGTCTCCCCCCATTTCCTTAAAAGAAAATGTTTTTAGACCAAGATTCAGATTTCAAAACTTTCCATTTCACAATGAAAAGTGCATGAGTGCATTTCTAGGATGCTACCAAATGGCATTTTGTTATTTCTACACTTCAGTTTTCTGTCACAAAAAATAGCGTTCACAAAACTCAACCCAAATTCAAAAATAGCATTGGCCCCTCTGAAATGTTTCTTTCTTTTCTCTTCACTTTTCTTTTTCCTCCTGTCTTTTCTCATTGTCCCTCTCACAGACTAAAGATTCATTGAAAAATGTCTCTGCTCTAATTTTGAGCCCTTTTTCTCCAGCTTTCCATTCTGCTCTCCCACACCTCTCCAGGCCCTCACTGCACATCTCTGTTCCTACCGTGAATTACTGTTCTCATTGCTCCAAGCACATTAAAAGTGAAGCTAATTAACCAGCAGAACAATTTGCCTAACGACGTGGTAGATTCTCCATCACTTGCAGCCCTCAAGTCAAGCCTGATCATCTCCCTGACAGAGCTTTGGCAGGGTGGGGGAATTTGGGGGGCAAAAGTCTTGGACCCACGGGGTGCTGCAGGTCACCTCAGAGATTTTGGGACACTATAACCTCCCCAGGGAGTCCCACCTGCCCCCGGGGAGAGGGCCAGCTCCAACTTGCTCGTCTGCCACCTCACACCTCTGTCTTCACCAGGGATGGGACAGCCGAGGGTGACAAGGGTCACAGTGGGGGTGACTGCTGAGCCCTGGCTGAGGACAGACAGGGAATCCAGGGAGAAGGACAACAGCCAGAAGCCACCATAAACACCGAGGCAGCCGTGGAAATGGCACGAGCTAATGAGCATTTTAGGACAGAAATCCCTCTATAAGATCTTGCTGACAAGCGCTATTAAATATTCATTCTATAGACTGTGGAGACATCATTACACACATACGTTCAGGCTCTCCACACTCCCGGCCCTGGCATTTGTTTTATGCAGCTCCAATGAGCTGAGGGGACCTGGGGGTGGGGCTGGGGCCAGCCCCCCTCAGCACAGCTGGGATCCTTAGGGGCAGGCACGGCTTGCAAGCAAAAACCTGCCCTGGAAACCCTGATACTGGCCATAGCAGGGAGGCAGAGGGTTTTGGAAGATGCTGATGTTTTGTGTATGTTGCCTTCCCTACGGAAGAGCGCTGTCTCCCCCTGCAGGGACAGCCATGCCCTGGGAAGTCACTCTGATCCCCAGGAGCCACAGTTCCACCAGTGACATCCCCCCAGACATCCCCCAAGGATGTGAGGGAGCCTTACCTCCAGCCCCAGCCCTGCATGCACAGGCTGCACTCCGTACCCCACAAACCCTCGAGAAGCTCTTTCCAGACAGTCACTCCCACCAGGAAGCGAGGATGGGTCCTTGGGATGCGCTGGGAGATGCCACAGCCCTGCCATCGGCCACCTTGGCAGCGTCACCAGATCGATGCCACTGTCACACATCTCCTTCCCAGATCAGAGCCACCTCTCCTGCACCTTGGGAAAGCCCACGTGTTCTCCCTGCCCGAATCCAGCTCAGCCCATGGGAGACAGAGCTTGCACACATGCCTTTGTGAGTGTATATATATGTACATAGATTTTTTTTTTTTAATGTTTTTTTGCACACATTTCTAGTGACGATACCCGTTTTGGTTTTTTTTTTCCCCAAACAATCCATCCATAAATGTCACTGAAAATCCCGATCTCCTTTTATTAAACCTGAAAAATGTGTATAAATGTAAATAACAAATGACTGATACAGGGAGAGGAACCAGAGCGTCTGCTGGCGTCACCCTCCCTCCCTCTCTCCCTCCCTCACGCTCTTTCCTCCTCGTGTAATTTGCATTAATAAAGAGGCTGTTCCTTGTCGGAATGTGTTTCATCCGGTTTAAAATCCCAGGGCGATCCACCAGGAACAGCTCTGGGAGAATCCGACTGTCAGAGCCGACAAGACAAATGAATCCCGGTGTCAGGAGCGTGTGGTTCAACGATGACAGATTGAGAAGAACTGTCCCCCTCTCGACAGGCGGACTTCATTTTCAAATTAATAAATCTGAATAAAATATTTTCCCTTTCATTACGAGCCGAGCCCGGATGACAGTTCCCGTGACAGGAGGGAGTCGCAGTGTTGATGAGGAGACTTTGCATGAATTCCACCTGGGCTTCTTCGGCTTTATTTTTACCTGCAATTTCATCCCTGTTTACTTCTCTCTCCCCATCCCTCCTCCCCTCGCCCTCTCTCTCATGCTCCCCCTTCCCTCCCTCCCTCCTCCTCTTCCTTCACCCACTCCCAGCCCCTCTTTCCCTCTCTCTGTGCTCCTCCCTTGCCCACTGTCCCGTGGTGGTTTGGGAGGTGAGCCCTGGATGTCATTCCTGCAGCAGCTGTCTCACGCCTCGGACACGCAGGAGATGCTCCAAGGTCTCATGTTCTCCCTGCCTGAGTGCTGGGTCATTTCCACACGTGCGTGGGGGGCCTCGACCCCACTCAAACCCCATAGCCCGTGCACCTAAGGAGATTTTCCCTGGCTTTGGTTGTCTCATGGATAGGGCTTGGCTTGGGGACCGATGGCTCCTCCACAGGGGTTGTGGAGTGTCCAGCAGCCTGGTCAGCTCCAGCTAAACCACACAGCTCCTGCCCCACTGTCTGGACAGACCCACTTTCTTTCTCCAGAGCATTTGCAGACTTGAGTTCATTGCAACCTTTTCCTGGGCAGCTGCCCCAGGTACATAAAATCTCCCAAGCATCTTTCTGTGAGGCACTGTCATGTTGGCCATGGTCACACACTCAGCAAAAGAGCATGGCCCAAATCACTGTCGAGCTTTAGGGCAGGAGCACATTCCCCTCCCCTCAACAGCAGCAGCATCCCCAGGAGCCCCCAGGGATGTGCAGTCTGATCCACCCCTCAGTAGCAGTCCCCACATTTACCACAACACCCAAATGAGTCCTTGCTCCAGAACATGCCTTGAGATGCTGAAGGCAGGCAAGCCAAGCACTCCAGACAGTCTCCATCCCACCTCTGGATCCCACTGTGAGCCATTAATAAGGCTGTCCCAAGGGTACCACGGGGATTATGCAACAGTGCTCCTCATGCAACCACTGCACAGCAGGAGCTGGCCTAGGATGAGGGCTGAGAGTCTCTTTCACACATGGAGATTGTTCTGGTTTGGATGAACCTCCCAGCCCTCCTGCACAAAATTTGGTCTTTAGTTTGGATGCTCTCCTGGATCACCCCAACCAAGATGTGGCATCCGTGGAAAATCATACAAACCCCAAATTTGGACTGAGCTGGTGGTGGCATGGTGAGAGCAGAAACAGGAGAGACTACGGTGGGAAACAGAGCGTCTGAGCTGGCTTGGGAATTGCAGCCACTCCAGGGTGCCTTGTGGAGAAAGAAATGGAGGCACTGTCTGATCCTTTGCAAGCCCAATATCCCCCTCTGAAGAAATTAGAAACATTCCAGCAGCTATAGCAGTGCCTGACAGTAAATTTGATTAACTTGCCCGTGGAGTTAATGATATAGGGGGCCGTGTGGATTTTGTTGTAAAGAACACAGAAAAGACAGATGAGAAAATGAGAAAACAAGAAAGTAAATTTAAGCAGCTGGAAGCTTTAACAACTGGCATGATAAATCCAATAAAGAACTGCTCGATAAAACCCAACCACTGGAAAACCAAACATGGGTTGGGGAGGGAGTGGTTGTGCTTTGGACTCACAACCCAAGAGGCAGCTTGTTTCACTCGTGGTGGGAAAATTCTCCCAGGCCATCGGCTGCTTGGTCCCAGAGCACATGGCAGCAACATTCCTGCTACAGCCATCCTACACCGAGCAAGGCAAAGCCAGGGACCTGCTGCCTATCCCTTTCCCACTCTCATTCCAGTTTTCTTTGCAGTCTCTCAGGACCAGGAGGGATCTGCCGAGGCTGACGAGAGCCTGAGGGGATTCACACCTCCCAAGCCAAACCAGGCTGACTCCGGAAGGCAGTGCAGCATCACAGAGGAGCTTGCCAACCAAATGCAGACCAGGTACTGCCAAAAAAGCCTGAAGTAAAACCCAACATTTGGACATCCATATTCTTAAATCCTATCTTCTTTAAAATTTAATTCTGCTGAACCCTGCTGGAAGTCACAGCCAAGAGGAAAGCCTCTAAGAGGATGACTGATGAGGACTCATCTCTTCCCATCTCAGCAGCAAGAGCTGTGGAGCAGCATCCCATAGCACCCTATTATCCTATAGAGAGGCAGGCTTGGAACATCACTGTATCCCAACCCTGCAGATCCTTGCTGTCTGCACACAGAAGGGATTTTGCTATCACCACACCAAGCTCATTGCTGTTCCCCAATCCAGTTGGCCGTGCCACATCATCCCAGAGGTGAACCACCACTACCAGCCTGGTCCAGCTACACCACTGGACTCATGCAGGGGGAAGGTAGAGGCACCCTGTGTGTGGATCCAAGCACCAGGATTGCAGAGGCACCGGCACCAGGGCCACCCATGCAGTACCAGATGCAGCTGGCAGCAGTCCAGCTGCTGTTTGCTCTGGTGCAGCTTCCCCAGAGCTTGGTGCTGCAGGGGGGTGTTGGCTGGGCATGGTCTGGCTGCCTTCAGCCCAAACCAGCCAGCTGTGCTGGGACCAGCCCAGCAGCATTTAGGCTGGCTCCATGCAGAACTACACAAATATCTCAGCTTGGAACCTCCCACCATCCATATCCTCTGCAGCTTCATTTTTCCTGCCATCCATGGCCCTGGGCAGCAGAGAACCTCGCTGTTCCCACACAGGACATTCAGCCTGGCCCGTTTGCCCCAGCTGGAATTTGGTGCTTGGACTCTGCAGACCAAGACCTGCATTGCTGCATCACCTACATCCAGCTCTGGTGGGTGACAGGATGCACCAACAGAGAACAACAGCTCCAGATGATCCCCAAGCACTCCCCAGGTAAAACCCAGCACCCTGGAGTTTTAAATTGCTGCTATAGCCCTAATTCCCCAGAATAACCCCTAGGTCTCACTTCAGATTTGGAACTGGATCCCCCAAAGTGGGAAAGCATCCTCATGAACCACAGACCTGCTGTAGCTGGAGGCTTTTGGGGCTCTCAGGCCACATTTGGTGACCGAGGAGAGCAAAGCATCCCTTTGGAGCCTTCTCTGCATCTCCTGCCACTTTCCTGCAGCTCAGCCAACTGCAAGACCAAGTGGCTGGAAATGTGCAGAGTGCTCTGAATTGAGCTGTAAAGAATGAAGGTGAAGTTTTAAGCTGCTAGATTCATGGCTGAGATTTTTATACACACATAAAATATGAATCTCAGTTGTATACAAAGCTGAGCCCATCGTGCCAAAAGGATCCCAGTCAAGCAGGCCTGTAAAATGAAATCCTCTTGGACTAATTTAAGGAGACCCGAGCAGTATAAATTTTGGCCTGCTCAAATGCAGGAAATAAAAAAAAAATCTGACTTGAATACAGGCTTCGCTCTCACTGCACCCGGCAGCACCAGTGCACGAACAACAGGAACAAAAAATCAGAATGAGAAATTGGCTCTGGGGTTGTGAAAAACAATGCTCCAGCACCCAATTTATACCAGTCTGGTGGGCCTAATGAAACCCTCTTTGGTAAAAATTTAAATACAGAGATAAACTTTCCAGTAAATGAGGGCTGCTTGTATTTGCTGACTCCTGGGGACTTTCCTGACCTGCACAATCACTTCCACTATGCGTGGAGAAACCACTCATGAAGATGTTTCTACAGAGCGAAAACATTAATTTATTATCTGCCATTAATTTATTTTCTGAGTGAATCTTCACTTGTACACCTTTATCTCCTCACAGGTCCTCTGATTTTAGTGGACTAAGAGTTTTCTTGGACAAGTTGCCTCCCTGGAGGCTGAGGAGGATGCAGGCTGAGGAGGATGCAGGCTGAGAAGGATGCAGGCTGAGGAGGATGCAGGCTGAGGAGGATGCAGGCTGAGAAGGGTTTTCTCACCCAGCTCTTGTTGATGAGTGTGGCTGAAGGCAGGCCACAGGGCTGGAGGAGCTTTCTCTGAGCCATGGCCACCATGGGCCAGGTGCATCTGTTTATGGCCAACCGTGGGGAGCCCATGGGTCAGCCAGGACAGATAAGGAGTGGATAAAGCATATAACATAAGGAGAATCCAGATAAGGAGGAATAAAGCATCCACGGCCCCTTTTCTTATCTCAGGCTGGGCACTGGGGCGAGAGGAGTTGAAGTGACCTTGCTCAAGGTCAGAGAAGAAGCCTGAGGCCTGGGAAATGCACCCAGATCTCCCCGCAAGGGCTGGAGATAACATCATCCTTCCCAGCAGAATAAGGAGCCAGATAAAAAACATCTAATTACAGGATTAGAAATGCCTTAGCTGAAAACACTGTCTCTTTCCTGTGGAGAATGTGTGTGGCTGGTTTTTGGAGGGCAAGGAGGAGGAGCAGCACTCAGACTTGCCTCGGATTATCTGCCAGCTCTCAGGGACCAGAGCACATTTTTCTGGGCACGTGCCACCAGGCATGGCAGCTCCCTCCCAAGCAAAACAGTCTGGGGACAGCTTGGGTGAGCTGTGCTGCGATTGCTGGTGTCCCCTCAGCTCCTCTGGAGTTCAAATGTCCCGTGGTCTTCTCGCCTCAGCATCCTCACCACCTCTATGTCCCTCCTGTGCTCGGTGTCCCCTTCCCTGTGCCAGCTCCACCTCCCCGTGCCAGTTGCCTGAAGCAACTGGGAGCACTGGGGAACCTCTCAGTAGCTGATCAAAGGCGTGAGACACCCAGCAAGGCTATACAGGAACACAGGGGACGTCCTCCTGTGGCAGGTTGATATGGCAGCAAGTTTTCCAGGGCTATTTTTCTTAGCTTTCTCCATTAAAAATAAAATAAATTAAAAAACCAAAAGAAACCACCAAAAAAACAACAAACAAAAAAAAAAATCCACAGCCAAGCCAAGCACCAGCCAGGAAAAACCTCCCTAATGAATGCACCAGCTCCAGCTCCAAAGCTGAAGGCGACTTCCAGCCCAGCCCATCTTTGCTCCTCAGGGCCTTGGAGAAAGATCTCCTCTTGGGCAGCCAAGTAGCAATTGGGTCACAGTGCAGGATTATCTGCTGGTAACAAGCCGCAAATGTGCTCTGGGACCAGTGATTCATTAATGCAGTTCATGGTGACATATGAACCAGAACCCGAGGGAGCCTTTATTTCTGCCCTCTCTATCCATTCAGTTGAAAGACAGGGAAAAAGGTTCCAGCCCCGCACTGATTTCCAACGCTGATCAAATTAGAGCTACCCTACAACCACGGGAACTAATCAAGGACGGCGGGGAGAAGGTGTGGTCTGAAGGGCAGAGAAATCCTGAGTCTCTGAGAAGTGCTGCCAGACAAATCCTCGCTGTTAACCGGGAGCAGGGAGGGCAGGAGAGGCAGGATGGGTTTTGTGAGGGGATGGTGCTGCAGGGAACCTGCAGAGGACCCTCCTGGCCTCCCCTCCATCCTCACACAGGTCTTTTCTATCCTCCCCCAAGCCCCTCTGCGTGGACCCCAAGGCTGCCAGTGGTGCTTGGAGCAGTGAGGTTCACCCCAGGCACTGCCCACCAGGCCCACATGGAGGGAAAACTGTGCCCGTGTACACAAGCACAGCCTTTCCTGCTTTAATGGGCCTGCAGGAGCCTTTAAATATCTGATTTCCTGACTTTTATGCAATTTGATTCTTAACCACGATGCTTCATTGACTTTTTTATCTTATTTCTCCCCTCCACACTGCCTGGATCTCCTGGTTATTGGAGCACAGCATCGGGGTGGGCTCGCAGCTGTCTGGACCCACCAAAATCCATGGGGGCTGTCCAACTGGGTAGTGATCCCAGAGTTCTGGCATCTGAGGGGATCCCTCCCACCCTTGTGCCTGGCTTGGGGGGACCAAGGTGGGACCTGCAGAGGGTAAAAGCCACCAGCATGTCTCTGGCCTCTCTGGGTGTGGCAAAGGCTGCTTTCCATCACACAGTGTCACCCTAAATAAGGCTGCAGAGGCAGATGGGGCATCCACCACCCTGGACACCATCCTGAGAGTTGCAGGAGGAGGAGGAGGAGGAGGAGGATGGCAGCTCCTCCACCCTGAGTGACCAGGGCAGGGCACACATCCTATCAACACCACAGAAAGGTTAATGGGATCGTCTCCTTCCGACTCGATCACGGCAAATGTGGGATTTATATCGATGCTAAAATACTGACCTCTACCTGTTTTATGCTGATCATTAACTAAGATTATCTCACACCAGAGATTTGCCATACCAAAGAGCACTGACATCACTAACTGCTATTAAGTGTATTATCCTTAAACTCCATAAAGGGGAGGAAAAAAACCCCATTGTCAGCAGCGTAGAGAAAGAGGCACATGACCAGGCATGCTCAGATTATACATTAAAAAAAAAAAAAAATACAAAAAGGAACTGCCTGCAGCTTTCTATGTGTGCCTGGAATTTTTGTGACTGCAATATTGAGCAAAAAAAAAATCCCTGTAAATGTTTTCAGACTCGGGAAGACACCCGGATGAACACCCTGGAGCTAAAAAACCACGGTGGGAATGGTTCACTCTGCATGAGGTCCCCAGAGCCTCATTGCAAATAGGTGCCACTGCACGGGGAGTCTCAAGCAGTGGGTGAAGGCCCCTCGTGTCCCCAGATGGCTCAGGCTGTCCCTCCACAGCCCCTCACCCACCCTGGCTCTGCTCACTGCCCTCCTCGGCTCTCCCAGTCGCAGGGCTGTTTCTGGGCAGTGGCATATTTGTTGACTTGCTCTTTTGGTGACATCTTCTTTTAATAAGGAAATCTGTCTCTTAGCAGCTTCTTGCCTAAGGCTGTGCTTAGCTAAAGTGTAAAATGTCAAACTTTAGCAAGGATGACAATAACCCTGCTGGGCGAAGAAGAGCCAACCACTATATTATTAGCTACTCGAGGGAGAGGGGAGGAATATTGACCCATTCCACAAAGGAAAAACACTAAAATCCCCCAGTCTACCCACCCACCCCCTCCCACAGGGAGACCAGCCTCAAATCTGATTCCCTGTGATCTTTCCAGCAGCCAAAACTCGTAACTAAAGCTGAAGAGCAAACAGTAAGCCCTTCCTATTTGATCAAATATGTGTACATATGCAACTATAGTAGGTTGAAGTGTCCTGGACATGCCCTTTCATCTCCCAAAATTCCCCACAGGCAGATCAGGATGCAGATACAGTGCTGGAAAAGCCCAGGATGGAGGGAAGTCACTGCAAAGCCTCAGGCAGAGTTGAGAAAAGCCCACTGGGTGTCCTGGTGGGTTGGGCAGAGGGAGGAAAAGCCAGTGGGGACAATTGCTGGCCACAGCCAAGGGCAGCTGGAGAGGGGTGGCTCCCAAGGGATCGTGAGCTTTGTCAGGATGATGGGTCTTTGGGCAACTCTTCTGTGCTGCTGGAGGGCTCCTCTGCACTGCATTTACCTTCTCACACACTCTGACACACGTCAGTGTAACCTTTGGCTTTAGAGCACATGTGGTTGGGACTAACATCATTTTCTGACCTGAGCCACAGAATAAATTCATAGGGCCATAAATTCACAGCCCCAAATTTAGGAAGGGAGAAGATTTCCGTTGCAAAGATCTGAGACTGGAAAATGTTCACCATTAGACACTACTCTTCCACCAGGTGGGCTCCACTCAGACAGCAATGACTGGCTTTGAGAAGATTCTTCAATTTTGGATCCAGGCCTGCATCCCCGTTATGGAAGAGCAGATCTGCTCTGGGCTCTGTGCAGAAATGCAGCCTCCAGGTGCACAGAGGTACTGGAAGGAGAGGGGTGGAGTTTTCATTACTCTACCATGTCACACATCCCATACCCATCCTGCAAGCACAGGACTCCTTGTGATGGAGGCTTCCCCCAGCAGGTACCACTAGAACCAAGTTAGGCCCAAAATAACAAACCACTCATGGGATCTTCCTTATTCCTTCAGGTTTCCAATCCCTGGTCCAAAACAGGGCCACCCTTGGAGTGCCCCCTACCCTGTAGGATCTGTAAGAAGTTCCCATCAGTGCCAGAGCTGGCAGGGAGCCCCAGCAGAGCTCTGTGCTTTTCCTCATATTCATAGAATCATGGAACAGTTTGGGTTGGATGGGAGCTGAAAGATTATCTTGTTCCAACTTCCCTGCCATGGCCAGGACACCTTGAACTAGACCAGACAGCTCAGAGTCTCATCCAGCCTAGTTTTGAACATTTCCAGGGATGGGACAGCCACAGCTTCTCTGGGCAGCCTGTGCCAAGGCCTCACCACCCTCACAGCCAAGAATTTCTGCCGTATATCCAATCTTAATTTTCCCTCTTTCTATTTGAATTCATTACCTCTCATCCTATCTTATGTTGTCTTCTTTTTCAAAATGTTATTTTAGAGAAACAAAAAAAACCAAAGCCTACAGTGCAACAGAGCATCATCATCATCATCACCTCCCAGGCCAATGTGGCACCACTTGGTTTTATTTCTGGCTTGGAATGTGACCATAAGGCAGCAAGAACACAAGGATCACATCCAGGATATTGCCACAAATTTAGGTCCCCCTTCCTCCAAAGTGCAGCTGAGCCACAAGGCCCTCCAGAGCCAATGGCACAGGCTGGATGAAACAGGGTTTTTCCAGACTTTTTCCAGCATTTCCTCCATTTTTTGCTTCCTCTCCCAGAGACTGATGAGGTGTTTCCAATCTGTTCCCTCCTCCTCTCCAGCTCAGGACAGAGGCAGCCCAGGGGACTGCCTACATGGTTCTTTGGCAGAGGCAGCACTTGTGACTCTCACCTCTCACCCCAAAATGACCCTCACAAACCTCTACATTGCATAACCATCCCAATGAGTAAAAAAAGAAAAAAAGAAAAAAATTATATATAATGTGTGTGTGGTGCACATGCGGGTGTGTTGTGTTTTCCCAGCTAACACATGTCAGGATCTGTTTAAGCCTTGCTTTATGCTCAAATGTCACCCTGCCAGAATTCATTACATCCCATTTATTAATTAATTAAAATATATTTATACAGAACAGGCTTTATGAGACAGAGATAAAAATAACGTTTTGAGAGCTGTCCCCTGGACGGAGCTGGTGCTCTCTGATGGCAGCAGCAAGGACAGTAGCCACAGCCTTCCCTGTCAAGTGCTGACTCGCAGGGAATTGATGATATGGAAATTCAGTAATTAAGGCTGGGGAAAAAAAAAATTTAAAAAAAAATCAGAAGCAAGCTCCAGAGCTGGTGCTGGCCATGTGGCAGCTCCTCAGCCCCATCCTCTCCTTGCTGTTGGGTGGTGGGATTGTGGCATCTTCTCTCACACAGAGGACTCCAGAACAGGCAGAGGGACAGGCAAAGGCTGGCACCTGCAGCCACAGTCACAGCAAAGGGCAGTGGCTCACTTGGCCGTGTTTTGTATGGGGTAAAAGTCAAGGCACAGCCTGGATGGGATTAACAAATGCAGGATTTCCCCTTTGCCCTTCCACCTGCCTGGAAGGTGCCACAATCTCACATTCAGTGGCACCAGAGCGAAAAGCAATGAGCAGATGAGCATTGGGAAAAGAGAGAAGGAGAGGGGGGAAAAGGGAGCTCACAGTCAGGGAGGTGATGGGTAGAGGGGACCTCACCCAGCCCCTTCCCCCAGGCCAGGGAAGCAGAGCTGGGTGAGCCTGCCCTCAGCCACTGGGCTGCATGCGCCCTGGCTCCGTGATCCTTGTGACAGAACCACAGTGACATTTCTACTTAAAACTCTCCACGACCTTTCCCTGTGAGCCTCTCGTGCTTCACTTGTTCTGGCATCTCCTGCCTGCTGCCCCCCAGAGCACCTTGCCCTCACCCTGAGGAGAAGGGGAGGCACAGCCTCCATCCACCAAGGCCAGTGCTGCCTTTTTGGGGTCCAGCTTCACCTGTGGATTGCCAGCAGCACAGGGAGGATGAGCCAACCTCCCTGACCCAGTGGTGCATCGTGGTGCATTCCTACCCCAGCACCAGGGCCATTTAGCATCCCTCCCTCATTGCCTGCCTTCCCCAGCACAGCCTGAGCCCAGCTGGGGTCCCCTGGCCATTTGTGGCCACCAGGCAACCCCCACAGCACCCTGGTTTGCAGGCAGAGGGTGGCCAAGGCCAGCAGCAGGTCTGTTCCCAGCACTGAGTGCTAACAATGCCCTGCAGCTCCCCCAGCCAAGGGATCCCTCAGCCTGTCAGTGCACATCAGCTGACAAGCTCACCTGGGATATTGGCAAATGCAGGGCTTCTCTTCTGCTCTCCCCCAGCCTAGAAGATGCCACAGTATCCCTGGGACTCAGATCTGAGGAAGTGGGTGACAGATCCAGGGGTTCCAGGGAAGAGACAGGACCAGGGCAGAACTTGTCCTCAGGACCACTGTCCCAAGCTCCCCAAAAACCACCTCACTTTAGCCAGAGAGCAAAACAATGTGTAAAAGGACCAAGAGGTGACTGCCAGCAGCTGCCCCAGCTGCCACACTACCCAGAACAGGCAGAAGGGCCTCCAGGAGGTGCCAGTTTCTGCCCATTGACTGCCAAATCAAGGTGCTCCATCATGAGGTGCAGACCACAGCTTTGGCTGAGATAACATGTCCCATGTCTCCCAGGACAGAGGAAGGACCAGCCTGACCAGACCTCTGTAAACAGGCCCACTTTCCTTTCCATCCTGTCCCTACACAGCTGCTGCACATCCTCCTAGGAAGGACCAGGCCCTCTCCTCTGGATGTCAGCCAGCACAGCTCTGCTGACCCTGGAGGAACTCTGCCAGCCCAGCCTGGCTGAGGACATAACCATCTATTATTTAGGTAAGGAAATACACCTGCAGGCATAAATGGAAGTAAATCCACCCTACTTTTTAAGTAAGCAAATATATCTCAGCAGCTCCTTACTGGACACTGACCAGAAATAGCAGCAGTGAGACTCCTGAGCCTCCAGTTCCCACCTTCCCCTAAGGAAGCAGGGAGGAAAAGCAACAATGGGACAAGAACCCCTCACTCACAGCAGCAGCACAGGCTTGTGGCTGTCTGGACACCAGCGAGGACTGCACCTCCAGCCACACCTGCCACCCCTGTCCCATCCTGTGGGGAATTNAGCTCCCCAGCCAAGGGATCCCTCAGCCTGTCAGTGCACATCAGCTGACAAGCTCACCTGGGATATTGGCAAATGCAGGGCTTCTCTTCTGCTCTCCCCCAGCCTAGAAGATGCCACAGTATCCCTGGGACTCAGATCTGAGGAAGTGGGTGACAGATCCAGGGGTTCCAGGGAAGAGACAGGACCAGGGCAGAACTTGTCCTCAGGACCACTGTCCCAAGCTCCCCAAAAACCACCTCACTTTAGCCAGAGAGCAAAACAATGTGTAAAAGGACCAAGAGGTGACTGCCAGCAGCTGCCCCAGCTGCCACACTACCCAGAACAGGCAGAAGGGCCTCCAGGAGGTGCCAGTTTCTGCCCATTGACTGCCAAATCAAGGTGCTCCATCATGAGGTGCAGACCACAGCTTTGGCTGAGATAACATGTCCCATGTCTCCCAGGACAGAGGAAGGACCAGCCTGACCAGACCTCTGTAAACAGGCCCACTTTCCTTTCCATCCTGTCCCTACACAGCTGCTGCACATCCTCCTAGGAAGGACCAGGCCCTCTCCTCTGGATGTCAGCCAGCACAGCTCTGCTGACCCTGGAGGAACTCTGCCAGCCCAGCCTGGCTGAGGACATAACCATCTATTATTTAGGTAAGGAAATACACCTGCAGGCATAAATGGAAGTAAATCCACCCTACTTTTTAAGTAAGCAAATATATCTCAGCAGCTCCTTACTGGACACTGACCAGAAATAGCAGCAGTGGGACTCCTGAGCCTCCAGTTCCCACCTTCCCCTAAGGAAGCAGGGAAGAAAAGCAACAATGGGACAAGCAGCCCTTACAGCATCAGCACAAGCTTGTGGCTGTCTGGACATCAGCGAGGACTGCACCTCCAGCCACACCTGCCACCCCTGTCCCATCCTGTGGGGAATTTTCTGGAGATTCAGGTAAGAAGCGCAGACCTGAGCCTGTGGAAATCAAGCAGCCAAGAGTTTCTCTTGCCTCGGCACATTCTCCATCACCTGCTGGAGTGCCACGCCCTGGACAAGCACACACTGTCCCTTTCACACAGCCCAGCCACCCCAGGGCACCCCCAACTCTTCCCAATCCCCACCAAGGAGCCCTTTCTTCGCCGCACAGGGATGTCTGAGAACCATTCGTCATCCCCTGGGCTGGCAGAGAAACCACACGCACGAGGGAAGAGCTTCCCTGGCTCAAATGATTCTCATTTTTTGAAGGGCAAATTTCCTTCCTCTGCCCACTCAGTCTTGACAAGGACAGCAGGGGACCCACCACATGAATACTAATGGCAGCAGCACGGGGGACACGTGGAGACGGGAGTGCCGGGGCTGGGCACTGCTGGCGGAGCAGCAGGATGACCAGGAAGGACAGGCATCCCCCGTGCTGCTGTGGGGGCTGCTGGGACCCCCCCAGAGGGCCAGGGATGCAGGCAGCCCCCCAGCAGCAGGCAGGAGGTCACATCCAGGCATTAGGAATGCTGGGTCAGGTCCCCTCCGGAGCAGAGGGTGCCAAAGGGTTACACCCTCCCCAACACCACCCCTGGCCTTGACCCCATGGGCCCCCCCCCCCAAAACTGCTGTGATATCCCTTGTGCTGAATTCTTATTCAACTTCAAACTGACAAACTGTTTTTAATCTTTTCCTTCCATCCAGCTTGGAGATTGGGAAGCAAAAATCAATACGGGTTGGCAGGTGATCAAGTTGCTTGACAGTGGC
>VZTB01002866.1:396888-465119 GCA_013397245.1 Thryothorus ludovicianus | reverse complement strand
AGAGAGGGGGGAGAGAGAGAGAGAGGGGGTGGAGGGGGGACGAGGACTGGCCAGAGGATGGGGGGACCAAGCCTCTGTACTGCAGCCCCCAGCTGGAAAGGTCTCACTCATCCCCATCTCCAGTGGAGCTGCTTGCAGGAACAGCCGGTGTGAGGGTGCTGGGTGCCCACGTGCAGCTGGTGGGGTGGAAGGAGAGGGCATGGCAATCCCACCTTGCTCCCATCCCTCCAGGATCCCCAGCACTGTGTGCCCAGGACCTCATTGACCAGCAGGGTTTGACCACCACGGCTGGTTCCTGGCCACAGTCCTCACCAAGGACCCCTAAAATGTCTTCCCACCTCTCATCTCCTGCAGCCTCGTGACAGCATCACCTCAGGGGGCTCTTGGTACCTTTAAATGTGGATTTGAAGTCCTACTCCAAGATGCCTTGGGCATCAGGAGAGCAGCACTTATTTCCCAAGCCTACCTGGGCGTTTGGCTCCCAGCTCAAGAGGCTTCTCCAGGCTAGGAAGGGAAAAATTGCAACAAACTGTAAATTTCTCAGAAAAATTCAGCCTGTAGCTTCTGCTCCTGCCACATCTCAACCTGGTGCCCACCACTCCCCTTCCTCCAGTGCCCAGGGGACACCCCGGAGCTGAGAAGGGTGAGGGAGGCCACAGCTCCCAAGCAAGGAGCTGCTCCTGGGCTGCTTGATGGATCCAAAGGAAGAGGGGCAGCAACCCCAGAAGCGCCCAGTGACCCTCCCCAAAAAGATGGGGTGGCAACGCATCACAGGGTCAAGGATAAAACCCCGTGGAGCCACCCAGGGTGAGCAATGGCTCTCCAGCCCCAGGGAACGAGCAGGACCAGGCTGGCCTCCTCCATCCACACCAGCCTCCTCCACCTCAGCTTCCTCCTGGCATTTCCCAAAGCCATGGGCTGGCTCCTGGAGCCGCCAGAGCCCCCGAGAGCTGAGTTGACATTTGAAAACGATCAGTTTAGGAACTTCCCCCGCTGCTTTCCTTCGCGTCCCCCTTCCTATTGTAACTGTTCCTCTGAGCTTTCATCGTCTAACTCTGTAAATCTCCGGGAAATACGGCTGTGTTTCTGTTGTCACTTCTGATCAGAGGGATGCCAGCGGGGTGAGGGAAGTGGGGGGGAAGGGGAGGGGGGAAGAGAGAGGGAAAAAAAAAGATTGCCTGGGGCCCCACACAGAGCCGGCATGCAAATGAGTGCCAGCTCCGTAAAAATAGCCCCAGCAGTCACATTTTATTACAACCGAATTATTGGACCTGGGTTACTGGGAACTGGCACTGGGGAAGGCGAGAGAGGGAAGGCAAGAGAGGGAGAAAGGGTCAGGCATCATTTATTCTAAATATTTGAACTTTGAGTGCGCCAGAGGGTGTCTTCCCCCTCTGATCCGTGGATTTGCCTGAAACTGCCGGGGTGCTGAACATGCCACAGCCTCCCTCGGTTCTGCCACGCTCTCACAGCCCATTCAGCACCAGCAAAACACATCCAGGGACTTTCAAGCCCCTTGGGTTTCCCACCCTGGTTCCCAGACTGGTGCCAGCTTGCAGCAGGGACAGCCACTGCAGGAGTTCACGGGAAAGCGAAGGCGCTGCACAGCACAGAGAGGGGGTCAAGGTCACAGCCAGGTGAGTCTGGAGGCAGCTCCTTGTCCTGGTGATGAGGGGATAGCCAGGGGACTTCAGAACCCCTGGCATAAGGAGGTGCTGGAGGAGTGCTGCTGTCATCCACACCCCAAGGGCAGCAGCAGCTCCCTGTTCCTGCCCTGCCCAGGGGCTCTGGACACCTCCTGTGAGCCCCCCTACCCCACAAGCACCTGCCTGGTCAGCACTTCCCAAGCAGGGACACTGCTCTGGGGACTGGCTTTGTCACCACCACTGCCACCCTCCCCAGACCTTGAACAGAGACGTGATGAACCAGGCCCAGTTTCCCTTTTAGGGATATTGCAGGAGCAATGAGAGGGAAAAAAGAACTTCAGGACAAGCTGCAGACCTTGGAAAGAGCACCTGCATGCATGTGAGTGCCAGGTGCTTCCAAAACCAGAGCAACCCAAAACATTCCTCCTGGCTTTCCCACCCCCACTAGACCTGCCTGACAGGTATTTTTGGCTGCATTTCTTGCAGGAACAGCCCAGCCCTGCCATAGCCAAGGCCAGGCTGGGAGTGGCAATGCTCTCCTCAAGACAAATTCCTGCAGGGATTTCTGGAGCCCTGGAGATGCATAGGCTGGCAGAAGAGCTTGGCAGGGACACAGCACTCCTAAATGCATCCCAGTGCTCCAGAGAAATCTGGGTCAGGATTTCTAAAGACAGGATCTCAGTGCTCCTGGAGCAGCATCCCAGGAGGGACATGAGCAGGGATGGTGGGGCTCTGCCATCAGGAAAGCCAGACACGAAGGAGCAGCAGGAGAGGGGATGTGACAAACTCTTCCTCTCTGCAGCCAGAGGTGCTCCAAGGATGGCTGGTGCTTCCAGCAGAGCCACTGCCTACCAATCCATTCCCAGAAACATAGGCACGCTCCCTTCCTGCCCAGCTCCACAGTCCAACACACCCCAAAACCCCCTTGTCATTTATAATTTATTTTTTAAAATCAAAATAAATAATTAAATTGGAAAAATCTGGGGCTGTGCTTGGGGCCCATTCCTTTGGTGTTGTGGCAGTCAGCAGCTGTGTATGACAGCACGGGGCAAGGGTATGGGATGTAGAGAAAGGATCTGCCATCCTGGAAGTGCTTTTGTAGGTTTTTTGTCCTCTCTCTTTTTCCTCCTCTCCACTCCCTTGTTTTGCAGATGTCCCAAGACATCTTTAGATTTTTACGGGGAAAAAAAAAAAGGAAAAGGAAAAGAAATTACCACCAGCAAATCTCTGTGATGCCAAAACCTTCATTCCTGTGAGTGCGTGTGTTTGGGGGAAACCTCAATTTCATAAAAATCCCTTTCCTGCAAAAGTCAGACTTCCAGAGGGATTAAAGAGGGGAGCAGAGCTCCACCCTGGGCCTTACAGTTGGAAAAGCTGGGGTTTGGAGCTAATTTGGAGAAGGTCTGGCTGAAATGCCCTGGGCTTATCATCTTGCTGATGCTGCAGGAGCAGAAGAGATGCCAGCCAGCTCCTGTTATCACCTCTGTGGGACTGGCTTGCCATTAAAGGCATCTGAGTTGCAAAGCACGGAGGGAACAACATATGGACAGGAGCAAGGGACTGCTTCCCCAGCCTGGCTTTTCCAGACCGTAACTGCATTTGCAAGAGGATCCCAGAGCCGCAGTGCAGTTCTTACTCAGTGCTATTAAACTTCATTAACTGATATATTGTTTCGTGTTGACTCAACAACTCTTAAACCATCTTCCGAGGGACTTCCTCGAACATGCTGTAAATTGCCAGTAACTGCCTTCCATCAGGAGCAAACTGCTCCAGCCCCGGCACGGCCCCACTCCCCACCCTGGGATGCAGAGGAGCTGCTGGCAGTGATCCTCCTGTGTGCTCCAGTATTTATCCCCCTGCAGCCCAGGAAAGGCAAATACAAACTCAGGGGCTGCAAAAAATCCACTCTCCTGACTCTCCTCCAAACAGGGATGAAACCTCCCCAACAAGTTCTAGATCTGCAGTAAAGACTCCAAACAATTCCTCTCCAAGTGATCAAAGTGCTTCTTTGCCACACAATTGACAGCTCTGCTTCCAGCTGAACACTTTCAAGCTTTGCATTGTCTTGTGTAAACTATAATCCAAAATGAAAATCAAATCCAAAATAAGCTCAAGCTTTTGGGCCCACACCCAAACAGGTCATTTTGGCAGCATATAATTCTGGTTTTTAGTGTTTCTTCCCCCATTCTCCACTCTGAATTAAGATGTTAGTGAGACTGACCTCCTTTCGGAGAGCTCTTTGACTTTGATGCTGTGGCATACACAGATGGAATGTATTTCTGCATATTCCAAGACACTCTGGGATAGCTTTGCTCATGCAATTATTCAGATAAGCTAACCTGAAAGCGAGAGCGTGAGCGAGTCCTTTGCCAAATCTGAGCGTCTTTGCTTTCAAAGCATTGGTAGGCGCTTCCCTCGTCACAGGTGGCAGCTGCCATGTCCCCAAGTTGTCCCTGGTGGGCAGTGGAGGTGAGGAAAGGGGACAGCTCACAACCTAGGGCTTGGCTTTACCCCCTCTCAGTCTGGGGAGGAACAGCACATGCAGGTAGGGATGCTGGGGATGAGATTTGGTGTCGGTGAGAGGGCTGGATGGAGGAGCTTGCACTGAGCGTGGCAGCGAGTCAGGGCTGTGGGGGTGAGGCAGGAGGGAGCTCATCTCTGCCATGGGGTCTCCTCCATGACTGCAAACCCCCAGGGGGGCACCTCCTCCGCAAAGCAGAGCGCTCGTTCCCCTCCCCATCCTCCTGAGCCCAGCATGCTTCAGGGGCAATTTCCTGGTGGCTCCGAGGTCGCCAGAGGATGGCTTTACTTTTGATGGCGAGGCAGCATCAGGCAGGATAATAGCAGGGCTGCCTGAGTGGCAGGTGGGCCAGCACACTGTCCATTTACCATGAGCTGGCCGCAATTATCTCAGGCCACCGTATCATCAGGAAGCGCCTTTCTGCTGAAATTATAACGTGTCGCCTTTAATTACGCTAATTGTTAATAGGGATTCTAATTCTGGGCTCATTTTTCACCGTTAAAAAGCAAAAAAAATTAAAATAATAGGTGAGGCAGCCCAGGCTTTTCCTGCCTTCCCTGGGATTTCTCCCAGCGGTGCTAATTGAAATGTCCCCCTGCACCGCGCCGCTCCGCGCTGACAGTGGTTTTGCCCCTTGTCACAAAATCAATGGTCTTCCCTTGCCCGCCCCATGCCGGCTCCTCTCCGGCTGCCGGGGCTCCTTTTCCCACTCGCCGGCTCCCTCGGATCAGCAGGGTTAAATGATCTTTTCATACCGCCCAGCCGGACTGTCAGGAGGCATTGAGTGACTTTTGAAAATGAACCATGTTAAGTGGACTTGATGGGGGTTACAACCGCCATTATTGCTATCACCACCGTGATAAAATGGAGCCGTAATGATGGGGGAAGGTACTTATCACTGTCTTTTGGAGATCACTTAAGGTGGTTTGGGTCTGAAGCTTCTCACCAGAGATAAATGGAATGTATGGAAGACAAATGGCACCAGGACAGAGCCATAGGAGGGATGCGAGATGGCAGCAACCCCTCTGTGGTGGCCACACAAAATGATTAAACAACCAAAAGACACTCTGCCTCTTCCTCCAGGAGCCACCTGAGGAGGTGACCAAAGCCACCTGTGGCAACAAGGTTCTCCCAGGTGTGTGCTGGCAGCTGGGTGAGCAGAAGCAGGATGGGAAAGAAATGGGAAATCAGCCCCTCACATTGCAGCCTGCCTGTGGGAAGCAGCAGAGATGGTATCCCAGAGCTGACCTGGCAAACCAGGCTGGCTCTGTCCTTCTCCATTCCGAACCTGAGCTGCCCCTCAGCTCTGGGGGTCTCAAAGCCACAGCTAAAGCGGGTCCTATCGTCCAGCCCAGCTCAGAGCCAGCAAAGTGGGCTCACACACTGCTCCAGAGGAACACGAGTTACAACAAATGCTCTTCCAGGTCAGAGCAGGGAAGCCAATAGTTTCAAACAGGCAAGGAAAATATCACATGCTTGGAAAAACACTGGAACTCAGGCAGCATTCCCAAAACACCCCCCTCTCCAACCAAGCAGCACCCCACAACAACCCTCCCATCCCTTCCCCACAACACCTCACTCACAGTTTGTGATGCACAAGCAGGAAAATGATCCCCATGAGGCCAATGGCTCTGCTCCCCTGGGTCTCCAATGCTGCACAGAGAAGCTCTCAGAGAAGTTCTCACTGCCACAAAGAAGGGGAGGCAGAAAAAAACAGAGAAATGCCAAGAGCTCCTTATATCACCTTCTCATTGCCTTTCTCCTTCCAGCTACCCCAGCTGAGTTGCTTTATATCACTTCAGAATCACTTAATTGAGATACAGGTGATTCCCTTCTCTCTCTGGCCACCTGGCAGCCTGAGTTATCTTTCTCCCTGTCCTGGAAGCATGGGAGAAGATACTTCCAAGACCAGGCCACCCCAACTCACCATTCCCAATAAAAGTCCTGGCTGCTATTGCAAGGGAAAGAGAGATGGTGGGTGGGAGAGGATGCAGAGCAAGTCAGCAGATTCTCCATGACTGGGAGGAGCAGATCCCCCTCAGGTCACCCTACTCCCCATTGCCATCAGTGAAGACTGCAAAGGCTACCCCTGCAAAGACACAAAAAGGAGCCCCTCTGCAAAAGGAGGAGCCTTCAGGGAGGGAGAAGGGCAGAGGAAGGATAAATAACAGGAATAACCTGTTTGGGAATGTAGGAAAGGAGCAAGAGCTGAAAAAAAATATATTTTCTGGGAGTTTCAAGAGCTCATCAGTCCTAACCTTGTCACACTGTGTCAACTCTGGTTGGGTGGGAGGCTGAGATGCCAGTCCAGGGGTGCCTGGCTCCTGCAGCCCCCACTGACCCCCTTTTCCCTGCCATGGCAGTGGTAGCCCTGCTGGCAATATTGACAGCCAGAAGGATTTCTCATTTCCCACAGCCCCACAAGGTAAATTAAAAAAAGGACAAGTCAAAGCTATCTGTGGCTGCTTGCACTCAGGGAGTCCCAACTCAATACATCTTGGTTACTCACAGAAGATGCTTAGCAATAAGCTAGAAAGGCAAAGTTAGTCCTGCAGGCTGTGGGGTCACCAGTCAAAGGATCACTTACTTCCCAAAGACTTTGTGGAGCTGAGTATCTGGACAAAACCAGGAGCTCTGGCTGCTCCTACAAACTCTTTCCCATGAGGGTTTTTTGCAATGCCACCTATAAAGCTGTAGAGATAAACCAGTATTAGCCTCACTCAGCTCCAAGATCCCAATTGCATGAACACCGCCTTCCAGGCCTGTGCAAATATGGCAAAAATTCCACTTTAGCTGCAAGCCAGGCACAAGAAAAACTGCAGTCAGGAACCATGGAAAGTCTGTGAAATTTTATCCACCACAAAACCCTGCTTCCAGACCGACTTCAAGGCAGCGGAGCCTGCACAAGTCATACTGGTGGCCATGTGCCTTTTCTTCAAGCAAGGGTTTCCTGCTGTTTTCAAACCTCAAGGCAAAAGAGAAAACATCCATCCTTTCACCAGCTTTATTTCCATCCCAGATGAAGAGCTGATCCTCCTCTTTTTCTTTTTTTTTTTCGGTGTCTCTGAAGCGCTGCCTTCCACCGGTGCTGGTGGGAAGCGGCTTGCCCGGGGACAGCCAGATGCCACCAGATACCAGGGATCCGCAGGAAAAACCCGGCTGGAAGCTGGCTCTGCAGCCTGGATTGTTCAGCACAAGGGCTGTGGAGCAGGAGCTGCCCAGCCTGCCAGCCCTGGCCAGTTTTGTTCTGAGACATGGACCAAATACGTGGCTTGGCAGAAAGAGAAAGCTGTGAGGACAGAAGAGGGATTTTGCTTTTGAGCAGCATTTGGGTGTCCCACGCTGGGTGTCAAATTATCTCTGTGTTACAAGCCTGGTAAAATCTTGTGCTGCAAGGATTGTTTGCATTGAAACTCATGACAAAACAGTACTTCCCAAATGTTGATGTGAGTTCTCCATTCCATAAAACCCCAACTAGGAAAGATCCCTAAGTCCTTAGCCCCAGTTGTCCAAATATGGGTCATATAGCTGTAGAAATAGTCTGCTTTCCCCCTTTTTTTCACTCTTCACAACAACAGGGGTTGGAAAAGAGCTCTTAGAAAGCCAAACCGGATTTAAAGGTTTGCCTTCCACTAGTGAACTGGTGGGAAGAGGGTAAAAAACAGAGTGAAAGAAACTATAGGGCTGTTCAGAAGAAAGGAGGAGGCACCACAAGCACCCTGAGCTGCCAACAGGTGCCTGCACAGCCTCCCTGCAGACCAGGGCAGGCTGATAGCAGGAAGAAGTTGAACCATAAACACATAGCCCAATGCATATTGCTTCATATGTCTCCATAGACCCTTTTCAGGATAAAAATGGTTGTCCCAAAAGGTTTAAATCTCACCCAAATGAGAGCAGGACCTGAAGACCTGGAAGAGCTGGTGGGTATCATCCCATGGGGGCTGCACCACCACATTATAGCCTCACTGGACCTCTTCTGGTTGGTCCTGACTAAACCCATGGCCTTTGTGTGGTACAGAATATCCAGCAGCAACAGCATCTCCTTCTCCCCAGGAACCAAGTTCTGCACAGATTTCCTTCTGCAAGGGACTGGCCCAGCTCTGACAGGAGCACATCCCCTGCCCTCCACTCATCTTCCTCCCAGCATTTCACTATTTTCCCCTCTGCCACCCAAAACTCTGGTGCAGAGCAAAACTCCTCCGAAGTGCTGAGGCCTTGATTTTCACATCACCACTGCCTGGCTCATTTCTCTGCTGTCCTCTCAGTTTTTGTGAAGGTTAAAGGCATCCTTCCTCGGCGACTGTCAGACTGTTATCTGGGCTGGAACCGGCTGCCCGAGCTCCATGAGGAATATTTTATGCAGATTCCCTGCTGCACCTCAGATGGCTCATCAGTAACCACCCTGCTGCTGTGGCTTTATTTCCTCTGAGCCCACCTTTTGCTTCTCCCCAGCCCAGCCTCACTTTTATGGGTGTAAATCTGTGAGTATCCACATGCAGGGAATGTAAAGACTTTCCCTTGGGTTGATGCAAGGAAGAGTTGCTGTGTGCAAGGGGCTTTTGGGGAGGGATTGAGGTGAGCTGGTTTGGAAAAAGATGATTGTTTTTTTTCTGGAAGACAGGAAGATCAGGAGACTCCTGTTACTCTGGTTCAGAGTTTTAGTCCCAGCACTCTCCTGCCAAAATCCATGTCAGGACAGAGAACATCCTGTCTCTCTCTGCCTTCCCCTTGGGAGCTTCCAGGCAGGCACAAAGAGAGCTGCAGGCAGTGCTGGGCACCCAAGCTGGTCTCTGGGCCTCCCTCCCCTGGAAGGGGGGTGTGTGAAGAAAACAAGGAGAATCCAGCTTGCTTGGACAGCTGGAAGTCTGAGGATGATTTTCACACCCATGCCCCTGGCAAGGCAAATGACAGCCTGTTGTCATCCCAGCTGGCTGTGGGATTTTATTTTTGGGTGGGAGCTCACCTCAGCACAGCAGCTTGAGCCCAGCCCAGGCACCCACCAACACGCCCACAGGCCCACTCCACCTCTCTGAGTACCAGGGCAGAGCGTGACCCTTGGGAGGCTTCCTACTAAATGCTGATTATAAATGTCATGATTTCAGAGAGGGGAAAGAAAACAGCTGGATTCATCAGACAGCAGCACTGGCAGCTAAAAAAATACTGTCTTCTAATGTGTGAGCTGAGTACAGAGAGTGGCAGAATAAACAGGAGACCCTGTGGTAACATTTTTACAAGTCCCCTGGCTGACTGTTAGAGCCCTTTAACTAAAACATGACTGAGCCTCTTGGTTTCAGGACCTCAGCAGCACACCCAGCTCCTCCGGGGATCATCAGGCTTCAACAACAGATGGATCCAGGCTACAGAGCTCACATCTAGATGGAAACTCAGCAGGACTTGCTTTTGGACCCATCCCCACCTCTGCTTTTAAAGTGCACTGGCATGAGAGGCTGTGCTCCTTTGGCCACGCTTCCTCACGGCCGTAAATCCAATTTTATGGCACCCAGTCCAAGGCTGAAAACAATGCAAAGCGCTGAACAGATATAAACTCTTTCTGCTGCTTCACCAGGTCTCCAAAGGGGCCAGGAGACTTTCTGCTGAATCAGGTGTTGTTCAGTGCTCCCGCCGCTGGCAGGGAGCCAGGTGCACACCATATTGTAGGAGCCGGGTAATTTGGCAAAAACGCGATCATGTGCTCACCCCTGATTCAGTCCCAATTCCTCCCATGGGGTGATGGGGTAATGTGCAGATCTGGTATTAATAAGCAGGAAACCACAGCCCCAGGCTGTGATCTGTCATCCTTCCTTGGAGGCAGCTCGTGCCCGCTAACAGCTTCCACACCCCAGCCCGCCGCCCTCTCTCCTGACAGGCACCACCCCAGCTCTGGGGATCCCCCCGCTCTCCCGTGTCAGACCAGAGACCCAGATAACCCAGTGCCTTGTCTCTGAGAGCCACTGAAGCTGTGCTCCTGCTCCCAGGAATGCCTGCACCCTGTGGGATTTGCTCTTCTGGCTGGGAGCATCAGCATCTCCAAGCTCTTGCTCAGGTCCCCATCCACAGCACAGCATCTCCAGACGAGCTGAAGCTCACGCTGTCCTGCTGATGGCTCAGACAGCAGAGCCCAGGCAGTGCCGAGTGCTTTGGAAAAAAATCTCCCAGACTCCAGCAGAAAAGGCAGCTCTGGTACCCAGCGTGCCAGAGATTAAGCAATTTACTGAGTCAATTGTCTTTTATCCAAGGACAAACATGTGTGATAGAAGATCTCCAGATCTGCTGGCACGCTGTGAGCTCTGGGCCATCAGCCCTTTCACTGTCTCAATTCATCTGTCAGTAAACCACCATGCCCATTAAGGCTGGAGAAATGGAAAGGGATGTCCGTGGTCCACTCAGCAAGGATTAAACACCCTGTTGCACAAATGATGATTACCCAAGATTTCCCTGTGGAAATGCTGGAATTCCTGTCTCCAACACATGCTGCACTCCTAAGAGAAGCAAGAGAGACAACAATATTATTTAGTACCAGAAAGCCCTTGCAAGAGGTCACATGAACAAGACAGGATCTCACTGCTTCAGGAAACACCTGGAAAACCATGTGGTGCCAAAACGAAGAAAGATTTTCCTCCAAAGTGTGGGGAAGACAGGAGGTGTCTGCTTGGTAAAGCTCAAGCAGTGGTGTTCAGCTTTGTCCTATCAAGAAGTCCAGAAGAAAATTATCTGCTTTCCAGCCCAACTGGCAGCTCTTTAGGATTTGGTGGAAAGACTACAGGGGAATGTTGGAGGGACTGAGAAATGTCAACTTTTTGCAGGACAGACCCTGGGCTTCATCTCCTCCCAGGCTGCCCCCTCACCTGCAGCATGAGCTGCCACTGGGTGAGGCCGAGAGTAAACCTCAGGGAAATTCAAAGGAAGATCAGGAATTTTAAGGGAGAAAAACATCCAGGGTCATCACACATGGAGAAATATTTTTGGAAGGACACAAGCCCCTCTCAGGGTTTCACTACAGGGCTGGAGCACCTCTGCTATGGAGACAGGCTGAGAGTTGGAGTTGTTCAGCCTGGAGAAGGCTCCAGAAGGCTCCAGAAAGAACCTAGGGCCCCTTCCAACACCTAAAGGGGCTACAAGAGAGCTGGAGAGGGACTTGTGACAAGGGCCTGGAGTGGCAGAACAAGGGGCAATGGCTTTGACCAGGAAGAAGGTGGGTTTAGATTAGGTATTACAGAGAAATTCATCCATGGGAGGGTGGTGAGGCCTCGGCACAGGGTGCCCAGAGAAGCTGTGGCTGCCCCTGGCTCCCTGGAAGTGCCCAAGGCCAGGTTGGACAGCACTTGGAGCAGCCTGGGATCCTGGAAGGTGTCCCTGCCCATGGGAGGGAGAGAGGTTGGAATGTGATAATCTTTGAGATCCCTTCCAAATCAACCCTCTGTATTCTAATATTATCCTATAACAGCAGCCCAGGATGAACTTGGCAGAAGGAGGGGTGGAGGGATAAATTATTCAAGAGGTGCTCATTCTGGGGCAGTTTGGTTTTGTTCCTCCTTTGTTTGCTTGCTTTTAACAGCTTCCTCCAGGGTACATTTGTGGGACTTGCTGGAGAGGAATAACTCACCTTGGATGCCATAATTTCCCATAGCCACCTTTGCAGAGCCCTTCTCAGCTCCCCTGCCCAGGGCTGGAATTAAAACAAAGTGTAAATTGGAAGGCAGACGTCAGTCAGGCCCTGGGACTGGGACTCACTTCCTCGATGTCTCCTGGAACTTTGTTACAGCAGAGAAGCAAGGCAAGAGAAACTCTGGATGATGTTTGATTCACCTGTAACCTAAACCCCAGGCCCTACCCTTTCCACTGCCAATTGCTTAGGAGAAAAAAATACAGGAGTGGAATTTTTTGTGTGTGTGTGTGTGTATGTGAGTGCATAGCACACTGGCTAATTTAAAACAATTACACAATAGCTAATTAAAATCATCTCTCTGTCCTGGGAAGGCGACTGGCCAGGTACTCAGCATGAAGCATTCAGCTTCTCGGGGCAGTGTCTTGTTAAAAGCCTTCATCCCGTGGTGGCAGAGGCTGGAGCCATCCCGATGTGCCTGTGGAGAGTGGCTGATGGCCTTCCCGAGTGAGTCCTCCCTCTTCCTCCCTCTCCTCCTGCCCGCCTCAGCACTGCGACCTACCTGAGGCACCGGCTGTGCTTTATGAAGTCTAAAATTTTCAACTGGTTGTGTCTTTCCATGCAAACTCATTAGACACTATTTACACCCGCTGCAGCTGTGCAGAGAGAGGTTTTGAACTCTGGCATTCTACAGTAGGCTTTGTTTCTCATTTACATTTGCATATTAAAGTGTTTGCCTGAAATAGGCTATTGAAATTAATTCAGGATTAATTGGTGTCTTTATCTCATTAGGACAATCTAATTTAAGGATGATGAAATTGTTTAGCCTCCCGTTTGCATAATTAGATTGCTTTGAATTGCTGTCATTATTGTGCTCTTTAGCATCATCTGTAGGCCTCAAACAGACAAGAGTTTCAACCTCATAAAGACCAATCATGTGTTACAGCAGAGAGCTGTTAACCCCTTTTAACCCAAACTCCCTCCAGTGCTGCTGCACAATGGGGTGGGTGCTCTGCGGCACTGTGGGGTGCAGAGGTCCCCACACGCCTGTCACAGGACACCCCCTCTTCCCCTGGACACGCTGGGGCAGCCCCAGGAGCTGCTGGCAGACAGCTCTGGTTCACCTGGCCTTCCCATGGGAAGGGCAGCAGCTCTCAGGGAGGGTGGTGGTGATGCCTTAGGTTTTAGCTTTTATATTTTCTAGATTCTGTGCTGTTTTGGTGGGTAGTTTTAGGTTTCATATTAAATGCTACTGAGTTCTCTTCACAGAGTAGATAGGCAAAACAATTCCTTCTCTAGTTTGGTATCAAGGACAACTTTTAAGCCCAAGAACAAAAACAATGGTGAAGTGGGAAGAGAAAACAAGGAGGATGGAGTTTCATAACCTGAAGCTATGGTTGGACAATTGATCCTAATGTGCTAATGGACCAGAACTTATAAAAGTGTGGGACCTCATGACTGGGCATCCATTTTGTGACCATTTTGGGGTTCATCTTGGGTGTGGTCCAGCTGGACTCTTGTGTGGCCCAGGTGTACCCACTGAGGCCTTTTAATAAATATCTACTTTATCCTCTTGCTCTGTCTGCTCTCTCTTCCACGTCAGTGTCCAGAAGGCATCAGTGGAACCCTTCACAGCCATCTGGGGTGGTGGGCTGCTCCTCCTGAGGGGCTGAGCAGAGCCCAAAGCACTCATTCTCCCTCTTACATCCCTGAAAAGGGCTGCTGGGAACACACCCAAGGGCTGCCTGATCCCATTCCTACAGCATGGCCTCAGGAAAATCCCATGGGCTGATGGCAAAGACAGCTGGGGATGGTGGGGCTTCCCCTCAGGTGGAGCTGGGGCTGCAAGGGGTGCTGGTGGCCACAGGCAGCACGGTGTTTTCTCCCCTCCAAGGACTTACCAAAGCCCATCTTCTCCAGTTTGGAGGCTGTTGCTGAACCTCCAGCTGAGGGGCATCTCCTGAAGATGTCCTGGCCAACATGCAGCCCTTGGGTGTGATACCAACACACTCCTTCTGATTCTCCTCTTCTGCTCCTCTCCCCCTGTGCTTACCTGGATGGTAATGGAGAGAGCAGACCTGCCCAGCCCTGTGCCATGGGAGCATTCATGTGAGGAAATACACCAGCACCCCCAGGAAGAGCAAAGGGAAAGAGAATCACACAACTGTTCAGGTTGGAAGGGACCTCTGGGGGTCATCCAGTCCAACTCCACTGCCCAGGCACGGTCACCCAGAGCAGGTGACACAGGAACACCTCCAGGTGGGTTTGGGTTGTCTCCAGAGAGGGAAACTCCACAGCCTGCCTGGGTAGCTGTTTCTGTGCTCTGACCCCCTCACTGTGAAGAAGTTTTTCCTCATGTCAGGGTGGAATTTCTCATTGTTTAATTTATGGCCAGTGCCCCTCGTAGCTGGAAGAAGCAGCTGTAAGGCCAAATTTCCATGCTGGAGTTGTAATCAGGGTGTGAATTCCCCACTGCTCAGTGTGTGCCTCAACACACCACCAATGAATGTGCACCAAAGGACACAAGGACTGGGGTTGCAATGGCACTGTGTGTGTGCTGGGGGGGTGTGAGGGTTGTGGGGGATGTGTGTGCAGGAGATGTTGGGGAGCTGCAGCCATCCTGAGAATCCTCACAGCCCAGGAGGGACACGTGGCCTGCAAACAGCTCTTCACCTGCTTTCCAGTGCCACTTTCCACTGCCCATCCAGTGGACTTGGGGACACGTGGGCTGGAGCCACCTGGAAAGGGGCATCCCCTGCTAGCAGCAGCTCCTGGCAGAGGGAACCAGGTCAGCATCTCGAGCTAAGACCTTGCTTCCCCATGAGTCTCTCCATTACAAAACAGCCTGTTCAGCCACACAAATGACCCAAAACGTGCATCTCAGAAGTATTTTTATGTGACAAAGCATCCCACAGCATTGCATCCGGCTTCCCTGCTAGCAAGGAGGACCATGGCCCTGTGCATCCCCCCCTGTACCGGCCCAAACTCTCTTTCCAGATGGCCGCCAGAAGCCAACAGCCACCAGAGCTCCCGAATCCAGCCCTGGAGGTGCTCCCCGGGCGCCGAGAGCAGGAAGGGGGTCGAGGTGGCAGCTCGGTGGTGGCTCCTGGGGCCGCTCTCCGTCTGTCCTGGCCCAGCTCGAGGTGAGAGCCCTGCTTCTCATTAGCGGGCGGCTGGCTCCGGAGGCGGGGGCTGCGCCAGGCAGGCTGCTTCGCCAGTCGCTTCACGTACCCGAACATCTGGTTGTGTCTCATCACAGTGCAAATTTATGACCCTGGAAACAACATGTTGATGATGCGCCGGGAAGAGGAGCCAGAGCCGTAATCCCGTGTCCGGAGCGGGGATGAGGGGAATCGCCACGCAAGGACTTGGGCAGGGGGGGAGAGGTGAGGAAGGGCAGATCTTCAGCTCCACAGGTGGGTGTGAAGGGGGACAGAGCTCCTGGTGGTGCAGAACGGAAATATTTGTCACTCTCGGTCTCTCTCCTCTAGGGAAAAAAAAAATAAAAATAAGGAATGCAAATTCAGCAGCAGCCAACTTTGCACAACTTCGTCTCGATGGATTGCCAACTTCAAACCAGCCAATAGGCAGGAAAGCTTAAAGAAAATAGACGAAAGATTTTATTTGAATGCTTTGAAAGTGAACATTTCCATTCACAGTGGCTGGCCAGTACATTTTCCATTATATGGTTAAAATTATACAGACTTTTAAAATTTGAAATGGAAATGACAAGATCGCATTTCAGGTCCTCCAAAGGGAGCTTTGTTTGCCAAGGATAAGTAAATGTTTCATTATTTTTTCCAGAGATCAAATATATCAGTTGAACCAGAACAGAGCGGGACTCAGGAAGTCTTGTTTGCAGGTTCACACCAAAGATGTTTCAAGTTTTCAGCTTAGCCCAAACAAGTGTTTTTAGTTAGGTTGCTTTGTTGCTGCAGCAGAAAAGAAAGAAATCCAGCCCTTGCCATGACAGTTAGGCTATGAAAGAAGAAAAATAAATTCCTAAGAGTCAGTGCAAATGAAAGGCATGGGAGAACTAAAGAAAGCCTGCCTGAAACTTTCTGGTTTTTAGATCCTTGGTATTATCAGGTCTTCTAATATATGGGAGACGACAATCCCTGTGTGATGCCAATATACATATATAGATGTGTCTACCACAGGGAAAAACAGGGAAAAGGAGAAGGAAGGCCTGATGAACAAAAGATAGGATGCTGTTCAAGAGGGGTGGGATGAAGTTTCCCCGTCAGCTGTCCAACACAGCACAAGTGCTAGCTGGGAAGAGATAAGCAACCAAAGGTCACACTGGACCACAGGCAAAGGAGATTCAAACTGGTGCAAAAAATGTCACTGCTCCTCAAAGAAGATGGAACACAACTGGAGCAAGCCTGGAAAGGAGAGGTGAGGGTGCCTGGAGGTCTGGGAAACACAACAAACTTGGAGGGGATATGGAATATAAACACACTTTTGGATATACCAGTGGTTCTTCTTTATATCATCAGTGAGAGATGAACAAGAATTCATGGCCCAAAACAGCTCCAGGAAACTGGAGGTGAGCCCTCAGGAAAAGCTGCTGGTGGTGGGCATGCAGCAGCCTGGGCACACAGCCTGGAGCACCCACAGCATGGCAGACACCTGGCAGCAGCACCAACATGCTTCCCACTGCCTTCCAGTGTGGGCTGCTTGTGAATCCACATGGCTTTACAGTGGGCACACAAGTCCAGGTAGAGAAATCCCAGTGGAGCAGCCCAGCTCTGACTGGTTTCACAGCCCATGGCGTGGACAGCAGTGGGGAGCACAGGCACAGCTCCCCAGCACCCTGGATTACCTTCCCCCACTACCCTGGCAAGGAGGTCTCAGGCAAGGACACTGAGACCGCTGGCAAATGGATCTTCCCCTGTTCTCTCCATAGCTGTTGATCTCCAGAGAACAGCTTTCCTTCCCTGGCTTTGGAATTGCTTCAGGCAGAGGAGACATGGCTCAGATGCAGGCTGCTCGGGAAGCAAGGGCTGTGTAGGAGCAACAACAATCCAAAGGACAAATCATGCCTCTGGCATCTGCTGGAGCACTGGGATCCTGACAGCAGCAGCAGAAAGCACAACTCTTGTCACAAGTCACAACAGGGTCCAGAAGCCTTTGAGCAGAAACTTGTGAGAGCTTTAAATGCTCTTTGGTGGAGATGCAGGATGCTGTCAGCAAACCTGAGCTGAGTGAGGGATGGGGTAAGTGTTCTGATATGGAGTAGAGAGCTTTCAGCTCCAAATCAAGTTGTGACCAGTTAAATTAGTACAGGTTGCCCAGAGAGGTGGTGGATGCTCCATCCCTGGAAAGATTCAAGGCCAGGTTAGACAGAGTTCAGAGATTCCTTACAAATTGAAGATGTCCCTGCTCATTGCAGTGAGGTTGGAATTATAAGGCCTTTAAGGTTCCTTCCAACCCAAGCTGTTGTGATTCTGTGACTCTGTGATTCTGTGATTTTGTGATTCTCTGATTCTGTGACTCTGTGATTCTGTGACTCTGTGATTCTGTGACTCCCTGATTCTGTGACTCTGTGATTCTGTGACTCCCTGATTCTGTGACTCTGTGATTCTGTGACTCTGTGATTCTGTGACTCTGTGACTCTGTGATTCTGTGACTCTGTGACTCTGTGATTCTGTGACTCCATGACTCCATGATTCTGTGACTCTGTGACTCTGTGACTCTGTGACTCTGTGACTCTGTGATTCTGTGATTCTGTGACTCTGTGATTCTGTGACTCTGTGACTCTGTGATGTGCAGCCAATACCTACAAACAAAACCTTGGGGCTGTGGGGAAGAGCCCAGGCAGGGCTCGCCATCCATCAATGGCCCGACACAAACCTCCGCTGTGGATGAGGACCTCCCCACATCCTGGCTCCAGGCATTCTGCTGGATGAGGAACACAATGCCATGGATTTGGAGGGGTCACACCATCCCTTGTCTCAGCCAGAGCTTGTCTGGGTGGATTAGCAGGGACCATGAATAGATTTATAGCCCCCACTTCTGTCAAGGCCATGTTCTTCAGCCTGTGTGGCTCAGCTCTTCTTCCCAAGAGAACTTTGTTAGCAGAGCTCAACGACAGATCTTTATGTTTGCTTGTAGGATGGTTTTTAGAAACAAACAGAAAAAAAAAAAGGAGAGATAAAAGGAATAAAAAAGAAGAAAAAAGGAAAAGAAAAAAACATAACCCCTCAGGGGAGTGAAGTAAAACATTTTCTTCAGTCTTGAGAGTTTGAAAGAAAAATGCAAAACAACCAATTTCTAAACAAAAAGTCTCTTCAAATTAGAAAAATCAGGCAGTCCCCTTAAGCAATGTTGAAATAAAATCTTAGAACTTTTTTTAAATCCCTGCACACATGCACATATCCATACTTAGGGATACTTTTACCCCACAGGAAGGGACCCAGCAAAACCCACCCAAATGAGGAGAGCTCCTGGGTTCTCCCAGCTGACACTGGGGGAAATGTGCTTGCACACTTCATTCAGGTCTCATCAGAGCAAGAGAAGGGTCTGGAAATGCCAGTCCTGGCTGCAGCAGGGTCACTTACACCATCAGCCAGGGCAGAGGGAGACTGAATCCCATGCTGGAAGCCACAGGCTCCCTCTGGCCAGAAAGGGAGGTGCCAGGCAGGAGCTGCAGCTCAGAGAGCTGCCCAAGGTCCACAAACCCATTGATCTTTTCCTGACCGTGCCAGCCCCCGGGCAGGTGCCCCCAGGAGTGTCCCCAGCCCCTCAGAGTGCCCAGAGCTGGGGGTGAGCACACTGAGCTGTGTCCCCGGCCTTCAGTCCACGACTCCTGACCCTCGCAGGTTATCGGTCCCATAATGTTTCCGAGTGTCAATCAGGCCTCTCCTTTGATCACTGTTATAATCAGATACAGCACTCCAGCATGGATTATTAAGTTTTAACAGTTGACACATCATTTCTGATACCATAATCTGGCAGCACTTTACAATAAGTGACAGGTCCTCACTAATTCCTTTTGTATTCACTGTAGCAACGTTAATCATGAGTGATGAACTTTGCGTATTCATATGGATGTAATAGGCAGTTCCCAAGGACTGAGACTGTAATTTAGCTTTAACCTAATGGGCACTGATTGTAACAATAAGTAATTATGTCAGCTAAATGCAGTGTTGATGGCAATTGATGACAGCAGAGAAAGCCACGACACCATTTTGGAACTAAGCTTGGAATAGTCATTTGTAAAGCCATAACGGCCAAGACTGGGAACAATGTGTCCTCTCCTGTGTATCCTATCATCCAGCTACCTTCAGCCTGGTGAGGACAGTCCCAGCTGTGACAAACACCCTGTCACCTCCCTCTTTTACTGTTCTGGCAGCTAATTTCAGGGTAGCCAAAATTCCAACCTGCTATAGATGGATGGGATCAGTGGTGCCCTGAAGCTCAAGAAAAAGAAGAGAGGCACCTCATCTGAGTTGGGATATTGGGGTCAATCCTCTGGATCACCTTCATGTCCTTTGGGCAAGTCACACCAGGGGACACCTGGCCAACATCTGGTAATGTCACCTTTCCACAGCTGCTGGCTCTGTCCCCAAACAGCAAAGCAAGGCCAAGCTGCAGAAGACCTGAGCCCACTGCAGAGCCCAGAGGCAGCTGAATTCAGCAGATGTACAATTAGGATGTACAATTAGGATGTACAATCATTCTCAGGCCTGAGAAGTGTGCTCAATAACCTAAACCACAGGACAAGTACATCCAGAGAAAGATGTTCTTCTATTACCCAGAAGGGCTGATGTGACCTCTTTTTGGGTTAGAGAGGAAAATGAGGATGGGATATTTTTAAGCCAGAATATTTGGATTTGAATTACTTTCTTTAGGAAGGGGAAGCGTGGTAAAGTCATAATAATAATTTTGTTAATGACAGGAATAGGACTGTAAGTGCTGGTATCATCTTGAAAGGGTGATTTGTGTTGCCAGTAAGAATCCTGCTTAGCTGTAATCATTGATGTGGTCAAAAAATGTTCAGAAAACATGAAGTAGTGATAATGAGGTAGAAAGGACACCTCCAAGGAAACAGTTTTGGGAGGGTCCCTTGGGATGATGTCCCTGCCCCTACCAGACTGTGAGGAAGAGGTTGCCTCCCTTAACATCAGCAGAATCTTTGGGAAAGCAGTAATAAACACTTATTAAAAAAACGTGCAGCTTAATGCCCTAGATTATCTATTTACTTACCATTTTAATTAATTTCTTAAATTCAAAACATTTTTTGTAGTTGTTGTTGTGGGCAGTGGAATGAATTTAAGAGAGGTTGGATAAATGCCTCCTGGTGTTGCATTAAAGCTTGTGGCAGTCATTCCAGTGGTCCTTAGCATGGATAACAGTGAGCTGTGGGCAGCAGCTGCCTTCCTTACCCCATGGATGAGAACAGCCAGGAAAGGGCCATGCTGGACTTGAGGGTCTTGCGTCATGCTGTTGGCATCACAGGTCTCTGTGATAGGGAAAAATATTCTAGGATGTTTTTCCTAGAATCGTGGAATGGTTTGGTTTGGAAGGGACTGTTGCTGTGGGACACGCGAGGACACACACGGACACTCTTGGTGAAGAAGGTTAAAAACTATCTGTTAAAACATCTGACTCCATATTTATGGTATTTCTACACAGACCAGGGATTGGAGGAGAAGGCTGACACCTCTCCCATCCCATTGGTCAAGACAACTGTCCATCAGTTGTTCTTCACACCAAGAGAAAGTGTGTGAACAACCTTGTCGTATCAAAATATACTTCTGATAATAACACCCGTGTGTGAGAAAGAACTAAGAACTATAAAAAACATCAAGTTAGAAAGTGCCTCAGAAAACTTGAAAAACGAGGGAGACAAGGGACCTTAAAGCTCACCCAGTTCTCACCCTCTCCCTTGGGCTCGGGTGTTTTCCATCAGACCAGATTGCTCCTTCCAGCCTGGCCTTGAACACTGCCAGGGATGGGGCAGCCACAGCTCCTCTGGGCAAACTCTGCCAGGGCCTCACCTCCCTCAGGGGAAAGAATTTCTTTCTAACACCCAGTCAATGCCAATTCTCTGCCAGTTCAAAGCCATTTTTCTTACCCCCATGGCCATCCACACGCAGGACCAGAGCCCAGCTTGGGGCACACAGGAGAGAGACTCCTGGGGAAGCTTGAGAGCACAGGTGGGGCAGGTCTCATGAATGTACTTTTAGAGGTTAAAATCTACCTGGCAGACAGCAGCAGGGCAATGCTGTGCTAGCAGAGGCACGTGTGAGGCAGGGAGCTGAGCCCTGGCAGCCCCAGCCCTAAGGAGAGGCAGCACTTCCACTCACTCAGGGAATGGGAGCAGAGCCATGACGGCACAAGCCAAGTTTGTCAGCAGAGCAGATGCATCAGCAAGGTTTTGGTGTCCTCCTGGGACCTCAAGACGTGCAAGGTGTGCACTTTTGAATGGGCCATTTGTTGTGGTTTGTCCCAGAGGTTGCCTTGTGGAAGGGCAAGGAGCACAGTGCAGATGTCAGGTGGCCGTGAGGGAAGGAAGATCCCACTGGTGGGGAAATGGTCATGGAAAGCATCACAGTTGAGGAGAAATCACCTGAAATCACCTCAAAAAGATCCTAAAGCACTGACATTCATCCCTCACCCTGGCCCAGCATGAGCCTGAAGCACCTGCCTCAGGGAGTGGTGTCAGTGCAGCAAAAACCACAGACAAATTACGATGCTTCCTCTTGATGACCAGGTTCCAAGCCAAAAATAGCTGCCTTAAGCCCCTGATTTCAAGAGGTTGGGTAAAACACCCGAGACGAAGAAGCTGTTATTGCTGAAAATGCAGTGGGGATGTGCAGCCACAGGCAAAAAAGCCTCCCGGTAATTGCAGATGTGCTGTTGGTGGGATGCACTGCTCCTGAAAGCACACAACCAGCTGAGCTGAAGCAAGCAGCAGCAGCCCTCACCAGCATCAGCCCCCCAGGAGGTGGGAAGATGAGAAGGGGGGCTGCTGGCAGCAGATCAGCCCCTGATGATGGAGAAGACACCATTCCCCACCTCGCTGGCCAGCCCTGCCGCTGAGAGGGGCTTTCATCACTGCTGTAATCAGTGCTGAAATGCACTGCCACACACAACCACCGAGACCAGGGCACGAGAGGAGCTGGGGAAAATATAGGAAGGGCCTTTGAAAATGGCCAGGTTGGAGAAAATCACTGAAGTGAGGTCTATGGGGGAGAGATAAGGAGAGGTGGACTCCCACAGTGACACAGGGCTGGCACACCCAGAGCTGCAGTGTCCTCCTGCTGCAATCACATAATAATAATAATAATAATAATAATAATAATAATAATAATAATAGTATCTCTGCAGCAACTCCTTACTCTGGATACACTTGGCTGGGATGCAAGTCCCCATTCCAAACTAAAGCAAGGCCAGACCGGATCCTGGAAGAATCAGAGGCTGCTGATGGCAGCTTGTTCCTGCTGGGATTGAGGGGACCCCTTGGCACAAACAGTGCAGGAGCATCACACCCAGCCCTGCTGCTGGGGCACGTCTGGCAGCAGCTTTCAGAGCCACAAGTGCATTTAAGCATCTCTAAATGAGATTGGGGGCATAAGGGGCAATACCTGCAGCTCAGTGCTCCTGAAGGCACGCCCAGGGACACCCCAGGGCTCCTGTGGCTAGCGCAAGCTGGCAGGAATGTCAATTCAGCCCTTACCCCAGCCCAGTGTGCCTGTGGTTGCAGAGCATCCCCAGTGCCAGCACCAGCCGACACCTGGCGGCTCCGACGGCACCCAAAACGTCTCAGTGTTCGAGCTCTCCTCGGATGGCTGCAAAGTCACTCCCTGCCTCCCCCCTGGCCTTGGCAGGTGATGCTGGCCGAGGGGGGACCCAATTACCGCTTGTCACCGCCCCGGCACGGTGCGGGCGTCAGGCCGGTGTCAGAGCTGTGACACACACCGTGACAGAGCTGTGACACACACCGTGGCACCGCTGACGTGGTGCAGGGGAGCAGGGGGTGATTGGCAGCCTGAGGCGAGCGATGCCCAAGGCGGGAGCCGTCCGCAATTAGCGGTGCCGGAGCATTCCCCCCTCCCGGCGCGGGGGAGGACAGGAGACAGCAGCTCCCTGTGCAGGGATGCTGGGCACCGTCAGGATTCCTGCCCCGGCCATGCTCCGGATGAGGGGCTGCCATGCGGGGAGCGGATGGCTTGGCTGGTCCCAGGGAGGTGGACAGCAAATCCCGACTGGCAGCAGCCTCGCAGCCCGGTGCTAATGACACCAGCTTGTCACAAGCTGTACTGTCCCCCCTGCAGCAGACGTGACAGCCCCAAAGTAACCAGGTAGCCACCATGTCCCTGCTTGCTCTCACACAAAAGTGACAACTGGGACAGGTAATAAAAGTCCAGGCCAAATCCTTGACAGAGATCTGATGGCTTGAGCCGACTCAGGATGCTCTTCCCTCTCTGCCGGCTTCCTTTCTGATAAACAGCCACCCCAGCGGGAGGGGCAGCCAGCCAGAACATGCCCCCAGGTGCTGGCAAGAGAATCCAACACCTCCTCCTCGCTTCCTTTCAGCTGCCCCAAAAGCTCCCTTTTCCTGCATTCTCAGAAGGGAAACTGAGGCAGGGCTCAGCATCCCCTCGCAGCCACCCCATCTGTGCAGCCAGGCACGAGGAACAGCCTTGGAGCACTGAGAGAGCCCAAAGCCTGGCTCAGACATGTCCAACAGCATCCTCTGGCCCCCCACAAATCTCCCTGCCAGGAGGTTTCAGCCAGCTAAAGCCGAACCTCTCTCCCATCACGAGCCCTCCTTGGTGCTCCTTTGCTGACTGCAACCCCTCATTTCCTCTGTAGCCCAAACTACACCGTAGAAAGCAGAGCTGTGGTGGCTACACTGAAATTAAAAAGCAGCAACAGCATCAAGTTGCCAGTGGCCGGGATGGGGGTCACTCGAGCTGCTTTGCCAGCTCAGCAGCTGGTGCACAGGGATGGGTGAAGGATGGGCAACAGCCACGAGGTCAGCAGCAGGGGAGGGTGCTGGCTGCTCCGTGCAGCCATATCCTGCCCAGTGCCAGCTGGGATGCAGAGCAGCCCCGTGCCCCAGCTGCACTCCCTCTGCTCACAGGGCCGTGTAAGCCATGAGATCAGGGAAGGGCTCTTTCCTCCTGATTTGGGTGGATCTGGGCAGTCACAGCCCCGTGACTGGAACTGACCCTCCCTTTCCCACTGGACAAACCTCCCCTTCTGCTGCTCAAACACCTGTAAACTCTGCTTTGTTCACAGCAGCAAAGCCTCCCGCACCAAGCATCCACATCTGCTCTCTCATTGCTGACCTGAATTCTTCTTTCACATCAAACTGGAGCAGCAGACAAATTTTTAGGCTGGCTTCAGGCTCTCTCATCCCTCTTTCATTCTGTATCTGCTCCAGCTCTTCCTTCCTGGGAAAGCTCTGAGGATATTTCTTTTCCCATGGGTCTGTAGCAAACCATCATTTGGTACCAGGAGGAAAGGGCTGGATTTCCATCATGGTATCACGTTGTTTCCAATTCTGCCACAAGCACTGAACTTCTGCTCTTCTTCTTTAAGCCTCAGGAGACAGAGCTTAGAGACAAGGAGAGGCTGCCTCCCCAAAAAATTGGGTTCTAAAAGGCACATGAAATGAAACATAGGGTCAGAAGCATTAGGGGGCTGAAAAAATCCCCTTTCCTGGCAAGAACTGCACTGCTGGGAGCCACATCCCTGGGGGTCCCAGGAGGTGTTGGCTGGTGCTGCTGCCCCCACTGTGCTGGGGGATAGATCAGGAACTTTGATCTCTGGGAATTCACACCAAAAGCTGGAAGTTAGGGTGAGCTCAAAGGCAAAGCTTGTCACTCACATCAAACCTCCTTTTTTTTATTTTTGCTCCCCTGCAGGGCATCTCCCAGCTGACAGACCTCTCGGCCAGTGTGGACCCTGCTGAGATGACACCAGGTTTCCAGCAAGGGGGACGCTCCTGTAGCGCAGGGCAAGCAGCTGAGGCACTGTCAGGAGAGACAAAGGCGCTGGCAAACTTTGAGAAATGCCTCTCATTATTTACAGAATGACACAAGAAAACTTCAGACTGAAACAAGAAAGGCAATTAGTTTCCTGTACAGAAACAAAGAGACATCTGTGCCAAGTATGCTAACATATACACAAGGGGCAGGTATACAGTACATGAGGAATTTCTTCCAGCTGCAAATCCACCCCCAAATTCTCAAGTCAATCTTGAGTACTACGATGCTCAGCAATCCTCTTAAAAGTGTCCAGATGCTTTAATAACTTAATTCTAATCTTCTCAGACACCATTTTCCATTTAACTGCTGAAGCACTGGAATAAGACAGTGGGGTCAGGTGTGAAGAGTGGGGAAGAGCAGGTCTGTTTGGGAACTCTGAGAAGCCCAGTCCAGTCATGCTGCCCCCAAAATCATCATGGATCATGCAGAGTGTGCCATGCACTGCGTGGACACAGACGTGGTGAGCAGGTTTTTGTGCCACAAAACACTGCTGGGACTCGGCCTCAGTGACCTTGGACTCAAGGCTGGACCTTGCAAATAGAATCATTGAACTGTTTGGGTGGGAAGGCAAATGAAAAATCACCTTTTTCAATCTCCCTGCCTTGGACAGGACACCTTCCACTATCCCAGGTGGCTCCAAGCCCTGGCAAACCCAGCCCTGAACACTTCTAGGGATGGGGCAGCTACAGCTTGTCGGGGTGACCTGTGCCAGAGCCTCACCACCCTCACAGAGAAGAAATTCTTCCCAATATCCCATCTAACCCTGAACTGCTTCAGTTTAAAGCCAATACCACTTGTCCTGTCCCTCCATGCTGTTGTAGATGAAGAGCTGAACTTCCCTAGTGGATTGGGCTATGGGGTACCCAGCTCAGGCTGGGCCAGATGCATCCAGACCCCACAAAAACCAGCTCGGTTTTGTGCTAAAAATGCTAAAAGAGCTCGAGGCCTCCTTGCTGCAGGTCTCATTTCCTCCAGAATCCCCATCTCAGACAGCTACCTTTCAGACAACACTTTCTCAAGATTGCTTTAATCGAAGGGAGGAAATTTTGGTGACACTTTAATACATAAAGTGCCTCTCATTTTCCCTGTGCCAAAAAAGCTGAGCTTTCTAACACGCTTCCCGAGTTAACATCAGGTGTTAAACAGACGCACGCGTTGTTTTAGCAGGAGCCCACGTTCTATAATAGGCTTTCTCTCTAACAGCTTGATACAGCCTCTTCCATTAAGCATTTATTGCTAATGCTTTGTGAAGTGTAACATGCTATGTGTGCTATCAAAGAATGGAGCTGCCACGTACTCACCCCCGAATAATGAAACACTTATGAACGGAACCGTGGGTTAGGGAGTTGTGAATTAAGTTCAATCTCAGGGAGATCATCCAGAGCTCCAGTGTACCCTGGTGTGCTGGCAGCAGGAGGGCTGGGATCTCAGCCCCTGGGGAACCCTCCTTGCTTTTGCTGTGGAGAAGTCCTTGGTGAAAGTGCTCCCCTAGCAGGAGTTCGCCTAAATACCACCAGGCTGATGGAGAGCTTGAGCCCTTCCTCAGAAGGACTCCCAGAAAGCCACCTTGATTATTGACTCTCTAATAATTCAATCCAAACTCCAGTAGTTAGGAACCCTTTTAGGTGACACTCACCTCCAGCTGAGCATTATCATATTTTTTTTCTTATTATTCAATAAAAAGAAAATTAACCTTTTTTAAAAAAAAAAATTGCAGCAAACTGCCTTCCCCTGGCAAGTAGGTGGGGTTTTTACACAATCCTTGCCTAGATAAGGGCACAAGGAGCAATCACTTGATACTATGGGGTAGAGTCATAAAAGAAAGTGGTGTCAAGATTGTTCCTTTGGAAAGAGAAATCATCTCAATCTCTCCCCTCCCGCTGGTCTCACCCTCCCAGGGATCTATTTATACTCATGCTGCTGCACAGCAAGTCCTGCCTTTGTTCCTTTTCCCTGCAAAAGCAAGCCCCAGAGCTCCAAAGCCATTGCCCTGCAAACCCTGCAGCAGGATCTTGGCAGAAGGCAGGAGTGGGACTTCTGACTGGCGCGAGGGATTCACCTTTTTTACACCCATCTGTCCCCTGGTCTTTGGTAGCATTAGGACGACCAACTTGTGTGAACATCCTTGAGGATTTAATTTATATGTTTTGAGGTGGGACTCACCTTAGGCTGGGCTGGGAGAGGATATTTTCAGTTAGGGATAACTCAGTTTTCATGGGGCAAGGATGAAGAATATTCTGGTCTTCAGCAGCTCTTGCCAAGCTCATGACTGCTGGGCTTTTGCCCCACATCATGAAATTCAAAACCACTGGCTTTTTCCAGTGTCAGAGCTAAGTGACAAACCCAAAAGTTCAGTGACATCTCTGGGCCGAGCCAAATGGTAAGGCATTTTGGATGGTCTGGACTTTGGTACCCAATTTAACACACTACTGAACAAAATCACTGAGTGCCTGGATCTCCTCCACAAAAAAACCCTCAGGTTTTTGAAGAGGCTTCTGTGTGGTGAAGAAGCCAAGTCCTGTGCCTGTTTGGCCTTCCTCCACACTACTGAAATAAAAACACCCACTGTGGGTCATGTCAGGCTCTCCCCAGCCCAGCCCTTGTGACCCTGGATGTGTCACCTTAGGACACTCTGCATCTTGGGAGGGAAAAGCAACAAGGGGCAACCCCTGTGGCTTCCACAGAGCCAGGAGCAGCACAGGCTTCAGGGATAAAGCACCTCAAAGGGCTCATGAAGTTTCTGGTAGTGTCCCCTGACACAGGGGGGCACAGGAATGGCCACCATTAGTGAGTGATATCCCAAATGGGGTCACACACACACACACCCCAAGACTCTCCCTGGTGCAGCAGCATTGGGACACTCCAGTCACTCACACGTGCTCAGCTGCTGAGGTGAAACAGGGCAGCTGAGTTAATGCAGACACAGAGCACACTTGGAAGAGATGGAGAGGTTGAACCCTCCTTACCATGTGCAAAATCTCTTCACAGTTTGAAATGATTTAAAAGGGGAGACCTCCACAGACTCCTTGTCCTGGAAGTCAGATCAAAACCGAATATTGAGCCACTGTGTGTTCCCCCTCTTTGGATGACGCATTTTCTAAACTTCTTCCAAGTGTTTCCAAACGAACAGAGGAAAAAGTTCATCCCAGGCTGACATATCAGTGTTGCTAACAGTCATGGCAGGCCCTCAGAGAGCCTCTCGGCCCACTGGGCCCTGCCCAGGCACAGAGGGCCCCATGAAATCTCCCTGGCTGTCACTCCCTGAGCCCAGCAAGGGTCGTGGTGAGGGATCCATGGAGTTTCCCCCACGACAGTCTCCTTTCTTCCTGGTGCCCGTGGTTCCCTTTGTGTTTACGATAACACAGGGATGCTTTATTGCATTTCGCCCGCCCGCTGCCATGGCAACCGGCAGTGGCTGCGTGCTGTAAAAATAACCCTCCTTCTTTGATAGATTTCACTTGAGTGAAAATAACCCTTAAAAATAGGTTGAAATTTCCATACTAACTCTTGCAGGAGGTTCCAGGGAGGTGAGAATGAATTCCTTCAGCCTTGGCACTGAGCTCTCAGAGAGGAGCCCTCGAGGACGCTTTTTGGGAGCCCCCACTAGCCAGGTCCCCCAGGGTTATGGTGGTGCTGATGACATAGAATCATGGAATGGTTTGGATTGGAAGGGATCTTAAAATTATCATCTTGTTCAAACTCCTTTGCCATGGGCAGGGACACTTTTTTCTAGACTCAGGGCCCCATCCAACCTGGCCTTGAACACTCCAAGGAATGGGGCACCCACAGCTTTTCTGGGCAACCTGTGCCAGGGCCTCACTACCTTCACTGGGGAGGGTTTTTTCCTGAATCTATTCTCTTTCAGTTTGAAATCAATCCCCCTTGTCATTTCTTTAAACACCCTTTGTAAAAAGTCCCTCTCCATCTTTCTTGTAGGTTTCCTTCAGGTACTGGGAAGCTAAAATTAGGTCATCCCAAATCCTTCTGTTTTTCAGGCTGAACAACCCAAATTATCTCAATATTTCCTCGTAGGAAAGGTGCTCCAGCCCTCCCATAATCTCAGTGGCCTTCCCTGGGCTCACCCCAACAGGGAGAAATGTCCTTCCTGTGCTGGGGACCAGGGCTGGATGCAGCAATGCAGGTGGAAACACTACACGGGAAAAGGGCCCTGGCCACTGTCATTAGATGGCCCACAGTGCCATTTCTGCACAGCCAGAATGCATGGGCCTGTGGAAGTTGTGGATCTTCTGGGCTTCTTGGTATTTACTGCAAAAGAAGAGGTGGTGTCTCCTCAGTGGCTGTTTGGGGTCTGGTTGGGACAAAGCTCAGCTTCATCTTCTCAGCTCCTGTGCACCACAGCCTCAAGAAAAAGGCTCTTCCCTTCCCCAAGGCACAGGGATCGTGGAAGCTGGTGCTGTCCATCAGCAGATTTTACAGCTGGCCATCAGAAAACCTTCATGGGCTTTGGGTGGATCGATCAGAGTGCCTGAACAGCCAGCACTGGATCTCTCCCCCCAAGAAAAGCTCTGCTCATGCCTGGGAGAGCTGTAATGGCCATCTCTCCAGTGGTCCCATGACAGTGGCCCCATGCCCTGGGGCAGCAATGCTGTGAGATTCATGGCTTCTGCTGCTGCTGGGAGAGGTTCCAGTCTCCTTCCTTTGCTCCAGAGCACCTGTACCAGCCCCAGGAGCAGAAAGGTACCCAGAGCCCCACTCTGGATCAGTGAGGGTGCTGCTCTCACAACACACTCTTGACTCATCCTTGGCCCAGAAGGTCTTTTTTTCTCTTCTGGTCCATTTCTTTCCTTTTTTGTTCTCCCAACCACTCAACTCCTCTACCTCCAAATAAAAGCCGATTCACATTTTAGAGGTGGCCCCTGATTCCTCCCATGAGTTTAGGTGAGTCGAACCATAAGAAGTGGAGTAATGAGATTATGATTAAAAGCACACCTTGATAGTGGAGCATCCATCAAGCTGTCATAGAAATCGTATCTCGGAGGCTGCTCTCATCAATCTGACCTTTCAATTATTACCCAGAGTTCATGACTCTAAGTGTATATAATTCCTACCTCAAATCTGGGAATACACGCCTTTGTTTTTTTGGCTTGCCTTCTGAGTGGCTGTGCGAGGTCCCCTTCCCTGGCACATCAGTGATGCTTTGTGATGCAAATTCACTTAAATTAGCTCTTCCCTTACCCAAAAGTTTGGGAACAAGATCAAAACATTACCAGGGCACCTGAAGGCAGCAGTTTGAAATTTTTATCACTGTACTTTTGGCTTTTTCTCAGCTATTTTAAAGCCAGTGGCCACTAAGGCCAACTCTAGGAGTGCTCCCAGCCCACACCCTGCTTTGGTTCATGTCCCTGCAGAGAGAGGAGGCTGCTCCAGGCATGCCACAGCACTTCTCCAACAGCAGGGAAGGCCCCTCCAATGCCACCAAGCTCACCCAGGAATCATTACAGATTACTTTTTCTACCCAAACACCACTGGAACAGCTTGGTTTTGTGAGCTACACCTCAGGTAACACAGTATTTCAGGAGCAGGATGGAGTCTAAATCAGCTTTCCATTGGCATCATTTGAGGGTTCCTCTGCATATCCCTAGGACCAGAGCACAGCTCACCTCCAGCCAGCTCTGTGCATCCCACCCCACCATCAGCCCACTCTGGGATCTCTCAGGCTGAGGTTAGACACAACTTGCTTGGCACCAGCCTGACACCTCTTAGGGTCCAAGTGAGCTTCCATAAGCCACAAAGTTACCAAGCAATGAAAACCTGCCTGAGCCTTTTGTACAGAGAACATCCAGCGTGGGAATGGTGCATCCTCCTGCTACATGCCAGCTCTGCTATCAGAAGGACAATAAGGAACTGGCTTTTCCTACACAGCAAGTTAGGAAGTTGTTCCTAGACTGAGTAAAACAAATGAAGGCATTCACTTTATAGTTTTCCTCCAAAGGAGCTCTGTAGTTTTTTATAAAAATAAACTCCCCTGCTTTCCCTGTTTGTACTTTTCATAAACAAGAAAATCATAACACAAACATTACGGAAGAAAAGAGATCCCTGGTTGGTAGAGGAAAGGCAGAGGAAATAGATATGCCTTGGTTTGGGATGTTTGACAAATCAGACCCTGAGAGTGTTTTCTGGTGTTTACATTATTGCAGGGTCTGTGCAGCTTTCTTGTATAATGACTACTGAATGGGAGATCTTTTGCAAAAATCTCTGCACTGCTCAGGTGCCTGAACTGTGGGAATTCCCACAATTACCTTGAAACCAATAAACCAATATCAGGCTTCCAGTGTGACCCTCAATTCTGCAGCAAAGGTGTTCAGATGGGTCAGGAGACACCAGAAGAGAGTGAGTCAAAGATGCCCTCAAAAGAGGCAGCAGCTCCCAGCAGTAACCCTGAGGCCAATGCAGAATTAGGGATCTTCTCTGCTGACATCTGCTAATCCACAAAGCCCTTCCCAGGGAAGCTGAGGGTGGATCCTACACCTCCCTCCATCACAGCCCAGCCCAGCTGGCATTTCTGCACACTCATTGCTAAGCCACTGCCATTACTGGCAAACCAGACACCTTTTAGGGAGAAAACACTGAGCAGTATTTCAGCTTGACTCTGCTTTGAAAGCCTTACAAAAGCCTGACTTACAGAAAGACTAAAGGCAAAGAGCCCAGCACCCAGCTCAATGGTGGGGACAGCTGTCCTTCAGCTTCAAGATGAGCCCAGGACAGGAACTCACCAGCCATGCAGCCATCAGGGTCTCTTTTTTTTACATAACCCTTGTCACCAGCCCCAAATGCTTCACTGCAGAGCTCTGAGACTTATGCCACCAATTCCAGTTTAAATATCCCCATGGCATGGGTTTCCCAAAAGCCACCAAAGAGACCCCATCTAGCTGAGGGACCAAATTCCTCTCCCTCATGGGACTCAGAATGAGCCTCAAGAAGCCAAGGCCAGCACTCACAGCCCAGATCCTTGTGCCTTGCAAACTCTTTGGGATCAGTTCAGTCTTGCCCCTGGAAGCCCAACCCCAATTCCTCTCTGTCTGAGGGAGAGGCCAGAGAGCCACACACCACCACTGGCCTTTCTCTCCCCTCTGGCAGCCACAAAAACAGCCAGTCTGGAGGCCACTACATCTGCAGTGCAGCCACAGGTTGCTCCCTCCCAGCCCAGCCTCCACACATCTCATGCCAGCAGAATCTGATGACAGCACCAGCTGGAGCCTCTCTGTCACAAAAGGGAAATGAAACCTGCAAAAGCCCCACTCCCATTTTCCCATTCTCCCTCCGAGACCAAGCTTTCACTCTCAGGAGTCAAGTCTCCGCTGTTTCAGAGGAAAAAGATTTCATTTATGTCTGCATAATCCCCCAAAAGGAAGAGGGGGAATGCAGTTTTCAGCCCTGGCTGCTGTGTGGAACGAGCTGATGGGCTCCTGTGTGTGTCTGACCAAGCAGTGTCCACCTTTCCCAACCCAAATCCTGTCACTGGAGAAAGGTGGCCCCTTTGGCCGTGTCTGGGAGGGGAGGAGAGGCCACCAGTTGTGTTCCCAGAGAGAGGAAAGTTCCCTCTCTCCGAAGAACTTCACCCCCACTTCACCTCCTCACTTAAAACGATGCTTAATGCCTCCCTTAAGGTGGTAACTGCAGCCGAGCTGTGCTGTCAGGAAGGCTCTAATCCTGTGCTAATTTATTTTATCAAATTAAAAAATGAGCATCCATGGAACACCAGAGACCTCCTGTTCTCAGGGTCCCAGCAGAAAGCTGCATGATCCCTTTGTAGAGAGGGTTGGGGGGGGTTGTTGTTTTGCTTCTTTTTTTTGGCAAGAATATAAAATTAATAAAACAGGATTAAGGGAGATATGGTTTTAACCGATTCCTTAATCCCAGAGAATAATTAATGAGAGCAATGCACCACTTGGCTCGACTCTCCCCACATTTGAATAATAAATAGCATCCCAAAAAAAAAAAAAAAAGGAAAAAAGGAGGAGAAAGGAACAAGAAGGTCGAGCTGTAAATTCTTAATACAAAGAACTTTTGCCATATGTACATGTGTATTGCCTTCTGGTCCTGGGTCCAGAAAATATAGATTATAAAGAAAGCAGAGATCAGTTTTGGCCATACACAGATGTGTTTAAGCCAAGATTTACGGGAATCTCCACACTTTTAAGAAACAAAATACCACTAAAATTCTGCACAAATTGCCCATGCTCAGCTCTGCATGCAAACATCAGCCAAGAGTGACTTGGGTGCCATGAACCCAGTGCAAGGTTCCAGCCTCCATCAGAGCCACTCACTCTTAAGATTTTATTATTCCTCTTAATTCCAATACTTGTTCTGAATTCCAGCCTGCATAAATTACAAGACCTGAACTCTTGTGGCGTTCATCTTTGTGTTCCCAGCACTACCACGTGCCAAGGGCAGGGCTGGCCTTCTGCAGGAGCAGCTCTGTCCAGATGTGCTTTAGGCCTCTGGACTTGAACCATTCAATAGTTGTTTAAGTGAAAGGTTACCTGTAGGGTCTTCTGGTCAACAGAGCAAGGGGTGTGGGGTCCTCCAGCTTAGGCACCTATTTTGTGGTGGAAGGAACCATGTTTGTCCTCCTCAGAGGACAATGAATCCCCTGAGGGATACATCTTAAATTCAAGCGTCTCCCTACTTGCCTTGGAGATGGAACACGGCTTCCTAGGGCTTACTCCAAGAGTTCCCTGTGTGTCACAAGTGTCTCTCAGTTCCTGGCCACTGCTCACCTGCCCTGAGGAGTTGTTCCTCTGAGGAGCCTCAGCATGCAAAGGGAAGTTGACCACCAGGCAGCTTCTCAAAGGATGGCCTCATCACCCTATTAATCTTCTTGGCTCAAAGGGGAAACAAGGATCACCTGAGGAGGCATTTTTCAGCTGATAAGCAGATATCCACAGTGGACCTATGTCAGATTTCCATGTGACATCACCTTGACCTAGACAAGACCTGGCCAGCCCTGGTAGGATGGCCTGGATCCTAGGAGGGCATCCCAGCTCTGGAGGCCCATGCCAGCTGACCAGGCAGGAGGTCAGGGACATAAGGAGGAACACTGAATTAACACGGCCCCATCCCTGCCAGCAGCCCTTGTTAAGGCCAGCCTCTGCTTTGAACTCCTTCCTGATGAAATGATTAATGAATGCCGTGCAGACCTCTTCCCTTCCTTCCTCTGCCTTCACCTGCCACACAGAGCAATACCAAACGAGGTGATCATGACAAACACTGCTCTAATTCTTTATTAATATTAATCAGAGGCAACCTTTCCATTGACACCAGAACCCGTGCGTGTGTTGGCAGGGAGGGGATAACGCCGCAGCAGTGACATTTCTTGGGTAGGCAATTTTATTTTATTTTTTTTTCTTTCTTTCATCTCACACCTTCCCTTCCCCCCCTTTAATATGGGTGAGCGATACCTTGTACAAACAGAGGAAGGAAGAAGCTGATTAAATAGCAGAGTTGGAGCATAATGAAAGAAAAAGCCCACTGCAAACATCTGCTGATTGTTTTAAACGGGAGGCACCGGGAGGTGGATTTCAGGTGATGCCACGGTGGCTTCTCTCATAATCCCAGCTAAGGCAGCATTAGGGATTTGGAGCTCAGGGTGAATTTCATCCAGTCCCTGCTGGCAGGGAAAGAGGCTTAGGCAGGATAGCAAACCTCAGTCCCATCTCAGAGTGGGGCTGGGACAACCACAAAGACACACCACAGAGCTGCCCTGAGCCAAAAGGGGCCCCTTCCTTGTGCCACCACACCAAAGGGGAAACATTGTGGGTAGCAGTGTGGACACAGCCATCTCCCCTTCAGGTACTCACCGACACACATTCTTGCTGTTCACCTGTGGCTTGAGACAGGAAGCAGAAGGTGAAGGTCTCCAGGTCCCCTGCAAGATGTGCACCTTTCCAGCTGCAGGGGGGTTCTCATGAGCAGCCGCTCCCTGGGATCCTCACTGGTGAATCACAGATCCCTTTGGGTTGGAAAGGATCTTTAAAAGCCACCTAAAGATTAGATTTGCAGGGTGAAGAGAGCTGTTTATGGAAGAAGCCATCCAGTTCATAAGGAATGGAGGCAGCCATGTCCCTCTCCTTACCCTAGGGGAGCTGGGGCACTTCTTTTCAGCTGGGAGGATGGTCACTGAGCACAGGCAAGACCTACGGGTTTCTTTTCATGCCCAGTTGTTGATTTTCCAGCTTTTCTCATCGTAATAGCCAAGGGACTGCAGGGAGATCTGTACCAAGAGGAGCCCCTGGTTCTCAGCTGAGTGCAACTTCCCTCTCTCTGTCTCTTAAAACAAATAGATTTTCATTGAAATCAACATATCTTTCTGAATTGAATAGGTTTTCATGGGGACAATAAATTTCTTCAAAACAATGCATTTTTATTACAACATATTTTTGTTCAAACCAATACTTTTTGACAACCAGATATTAATGACCAGGCCAAAGCCATAAATTTGCCTCAAACTATGTGTTTACTCATGGAAGGAAATAATTTTTCTCATACAAATACATTTTTATTTGAATCAATCCTCTTTTTCTTTTTCCACCCCCAAAAATCAGACACCCTTCTGGGAGGGAAGGGGGAAAGCTGTACCCAGGAAAGCCCCTTCACTTCGAGAGGGATCAAGTGCTTGTGAGGATTGTCTCACTCTCACCTTCCAAAGCCAGGAGCTCCAGAGGTCACGTGAAGCTTAAAACATGAACTGTTTTTCCCACTGCCCACGTATCCACATTGTCAGCTTCTGGTAGGTCCTGCAGAAATAAAGGTTATGTCTTGCTCCCTTTGCTTAGCTGTTTGCTGTTTGAAATTGTGTTTGCAGAACCCAGTTAAATAATCCAGAGCAGGGCAGAGATGCTCAGGCAGGGCAGTCTGTGCAGCATCTCCACCCACTTTAAAGAAGATTTTTGTTTCTGTTAGTTTTGGGAAATGTTTTCATCTGAGGCGGCTGCTGCAAGGTCCTGGGGACACACACAAGGGACAGATGTGTCTGGTTAGCCTGCATCTTTCCTTGCAACCAACCTCTCAAACCACCTTGAAGCCCGTGAGAGGGACCTGAGCCCCCCAGGGACAGGGCCAGCACACCAGGTATGCTGGTCCTGCACATCCCCTGCAGAGCCCAGTCCAAACCCAGAGCACCCAAAGACATCAAAATAATTCCAGTGAGACAGATGCAGCCCCAGTGGGGAGGATCTGAGAGGTGTGAGAGGGGTGGGCACAAGGAGTTGGAATCAGGGCTGAGTGTGCTGGAATTGCAAAGGCTTTGGCTGCTATTTTTGCCACCAAAAGCAGAAGCAAACCCCTTATCTCCTCCAGATCCTCGTTTCCCCAGCTGACCATCCATACCAGACACATCCCTCCACCTCAGCAGCTGCCCACACTCACGGACACCTGAGCCCTAATCGAGAAAAATCATTTTTTGGTGGCAAGTAGCTGCATCCAACCGCTTCGAGCCACGTTTCCAAGTCTGGGCCTGAGTCAGAGCCTGGGGATCCCAGGCGCTCGGAACATCAGGGGCTGACAAGGGTTCATTTCCCGTGGCCCCCGTTGGCCACTCTTTGTTGAGCTTCCCCAGCCCATGTAAACATGCTAATTGCTTGGGCTCAGCACAGGGCTGGATGCCGTGCTGTTTGTTTTCCATTGAATAGGATTAGGGATTCTGACACCAATGATTAATCGCCGCGCTGCAGACGGCTGACGAGCCCGGGGAAGGCGTCCTCTCCGAACGGAGAGCGCGCACAATCTCTGCCAAGCAGCTGCCACTGACTTCTATCTAACCCTCTGCATCTTGCCCTTTATCCTCCCTCTTCTCCCAAAATGTCTCACATTTGCCAAAGCCAGCCCCAGGCTCCCAGGAAACAGTGGGAGAGGGGCCCTGGGCATCCCCTGCCCTGCTCTCAGCCACCACAATGCCCCATCCTCTGTGCCATTTCCTGCATCAGCTTATCCCTGCAGCCCATGTTGCCAAAACCCTCCCAACACGCTGCAATGCTTCAGCCAGCCCTTCTCAGAATTCCTATTAATGGCCAGCAAGAGTCACACAATTTTTCCAGCTGCCATCGCCAGGACATGGAAATGTCACGCAACAGCCACACCTTCCTGCCAAGCTCTGTAAAGCCACCAAATGCCCCCCCAGTGCCCCTTAGTGGAAACAGGGCACCCAGCATTAGTCCCCAGGCCCCTTCCAAGTCCAAAGGATGTCCAGGAACCTGAGCAAAGCAGAGAAGAGAAATGGGAGCACTGAATGCCTTTGCCACATCCACCCTCTGCTTGTGGCCGCAGAAACATTTCTGTGCTCCCATTTTACCCAGCAGCAGGTAAAGAAAGGATGAAGTAGAAGAGGTGGGAGAGGAGGAAGGCTGGAGAAAGCGGCCTTGCAGGAGGCAAACCTCAAATAGATGCAACCTTTGAGATTACCTCTTCTCCTGACCTTGCAGAAGGAGTGCTGGAGGCAAATCCACCCATCTCTGCTGGTGCCTTGTGCGACATACTGTCACTCAGACAAGCGACGTTCTTAATGGGTTTGTGGGAAAGGCCTGGCCTGCCTTTCCATCTGTACCTTCTGCCGGCTCCCCTCTCCAGCACTGCCTCCCCATACGACATTCCCTTGAATTATTTAGACTGGTAAATCTTCCTGCATCTCACATCTTTAGTCCATCTGTTAGCCGGGGCTTTGCCTTTATAGGAACTGTCCTTTATGCATGCCGGCATCTGTCAACAGTACACTTGCCTCTTTTATTCATGATCTTCCGTGGGAGATGGTACAAGCTGCAGAAATGCCTCATTTCTGGTATGCATTTCATTTTAATGGAAGATTACATGACTGGGGCCCATTTTATTACTTCTTGCCCTGCACATTCATCCATCACAAGCCCCATTTGCTGAGCCTGCACTGGGACGGCAGCCATCAGCCTGCTCGTGTCGGATTCCTCCCGTGCCGCTCTCTCCCCCCCCTCGGGATGGCGAGGAAACGCGTTGCCTTCCAGGAGGGGAAGGATAGCAAAGGGAGCTGATCCACCACGGGGCTCAGAGTTGAGTCAGGGTGCTGGGTAAGCCAAGCAATTCTGGGAAATAGGCCCGGAATTCCAGGAGTCTCACCCCTGCACCCGTGTTCGGCCTCACACTGTCCCTTCCCAACACACACCAGTGATGGGTGCTGGGGTGCAGCCACCTGGTACCTCAGGGCTCCTTGGAAAGGCTCCACACCCCCCAAAAAAACACACGCAGGCTTCTTAGCTCCCTCCCTCAAGCCTCAAACCATCCATGATTCCCTGTGCATCCCACCTTGCACACACACATGCTGCTCACACGCAGCACTGGGAGCAGCATAAATAAAATCAACGTGAACCAGCACTGGTAATTAAACTGCCGGTGGTATTTGCAGCCTCTCTCTCCTGTAAGGAAGGTTGCACGCAATTAGTGAAAACATTTTGGACTGGGAAGAGTGCCAGTTTGCTCTGTCCTTTCTTTCAACTCCCACAGAAACCCGAGGACCCCTGATTATCCTCCAGACTGCAGAAATAAAACCCCAGTAAAAACATTCCACTTCTTCATTGTGGCTCCCTGAATTCAGGGTTTACTGTGACCTGAGGCAGCAAGCAGGGTCAGAGGGGCCAGAGATGGAGGTGACTTCTTCAGAGATATGAGGACTTCCCCAGCTCACAGTCCTCAGGCAGCATCAGACACAGGTGGCCATTTTAACCCAGAAAACAGTGCCTGCCCTCAAAAATCCCAGCCATGAGACTTTTCACCAAGGAGAATTTCTTCTCCATCTTGTTCAGATGAGATTTCAACGTTTTCACTAAAGACTCCCTCTGAAGGTTAGGGCAACCCTGGCGTCTTGATGAGGTTCAGACAACACTTTTAGCTTAACTTGGTTAGAAAATGGGACTTAGATGAAGTAATGTGAGCCAGTCCTCAGCTGAGACTCCAAGTCAGTCCTTGGTGGGCTTCAAAGCATGGAAAACGTGAACGATAATGATTCGAAGCATGGAAAACCTGAACCATAGTCATCACTGCTGGCTGGGAGGATGCCAATTCCAGCTGGGAAAGAAAAAATGAGCAGCTTTTGGATGACAAGGAGCCCTATGGAAAAGCCAGTACTCTTGTGCAACCTACAATATTAGTACATACTGAAAAAATAGGGAAAAAATTGCCATAAATAACGTGCTAACTACCACAGCGGAAATTCAGGGGGAGAGAGCCCAGACATGCCTGGAGAAGAAATATGTGAGGCAACTGTCTCCAAACCGACTGGGATGAGCTGGAAGAGGCCGAGCAGCTCCTGCAGACGGGGAAGGAGCCCTCGCCAGCAGCCACTCCCACGCACACGCGCGGTGCTTCGGAGTCGGTGGGGAAACCTGCGAGAGAGAGCTCCTCACCCAGCAGCCAGGAGGAAACGTGTGTCCCATATGGCAGGAGAAACCAGAGTCTGGGCAAGCAGCAGAGACTGAGGGAAGCAGACGATACATTTCATCAGGTTGCTCAGCTAAATGGTCACTGTGACTTCCATCCAATATTCAAAACAACCTCAACTCGGCCCCTGTTTCACACCCAGTATCCCCCCCTCTGGTAGATGCTCACCCTATCGTCCAACCTGATGGCATAACTCAGCAATTTCCTCTCAGGAATCAATGAGAACAAATGAAAATTTAATACGTTCTCCAGACAACCCAACTCCTTTCTCTCCCCCATGGTAAATAAATAATGTGCTAGTCAAATGATGGATGGAGTGCTCGGAGATCAGTGGCCGAGTGCTATTAGGGGCCAGGGAGGACGGTGGAGATGTAGTCTAGCACAGGATGAGGTGGTGGCCATGGGTGGTTTGAGCACATAAAGAAACCAGGAGTGAGAGGAGGTGTCTGGTTGATGCAGGAAGGGGGCAGGGAGCAGGCTGGGCTCTCTTGTTAGGGCTTATGCACAAGGCTTGCTTGATTTCTCCACAGGACTAGATCCAAAGCCTGGTGCTGTCAATGAGAAAAAAAACCCAAGTGAAACTCCTTTTGTCTTCAGCAAGGTTTGGGTCAGGAGCTTTTACTGGATGAGGATGTAAGATTTTGTCTTGTCTGGCAGCAAGAGGCTGGAGAAGGCTGAGAATGGTCTGAAGGATCTTCAACCAGCAAAGCAGAGGGACAACTGAACACAGATGCACTGCACATCTCTCAGAGCCAACAGGAAAGGCAGGAAAGCAGAGCTAAAGAAGTAAGAAGGGGAGATCTGACAGCAACATCACCTGGATGGGAAAGAGATGAAGTTTCTCACTTGCTCCCCAGGTTGGGTGACCTTGTACAAGCTGTGTTTTGGGACACATGCTTGTCTAGGAACTGTATCACACCTTGAATTAAATGTAGAGGTTTTCCTTTTCCCTTTGGGCTGTGACAAGTGTCCCTAGGGCTCCCCAGGTGGAATCAAGGTGGGCTCTAGGAGGTGGAGCTGGGATGCACTAGCAGGACCTGCTGGAGAAACAGCTGCCAACCTGCAGCTCCCAAAGCAACGTGGTGGGCGTGACAGATGGTGGCTGACAGGGACATTAACCTGGGCCAGACTTTCACATCCTCACCAGGACAGGACACTGCACTCATTAACTTGTATTAATCCATACCTTCAAGCCCAGGTTTGAGGCTCAGGTCTAGGAGCCTGAGGGAGCACTGCTGGCCCCATTTCTCACTGCAAACCACTGAGCAAACACAATCTCTGTGCCTCCAGAGGCCAGGTCCCAGCTGGGGTGTGTGGTCCTGCTCACATCCCCATCTCCAGCACCACACAGCTCTGCCTTCTGATCCCATTGAACTTCAGGATGCACAAACAACAGCGCCTGCTCTGCCTGGTCCCACAGCAGTGCTTATCTCCCGAGCTGACTGTGTACCTCCTTATCTCTGGGGAGAGCCTCTGTGTAAATATTGCTGTAAATTCTTTGGCTTCCCTTCCAAGTCGTGCTGTTCTTTAATGCCTTCCTTGTAAGACCTGCTTGCCCTACCCCAAGCCATTAGCTGTAACAGGACGTTAATAAGGAGGGGGTTTGGTATCTCTCAGGGATGTTGACCTCTTTCACTAGAAGCAAGGCACCCATTACAGCGCAATGATAAATCACAAGCCTTCCACTCCTTCCCCAGCAGGCACTTCTTTGCATGCATAAACACACACGAGAGGCGCACACGCTCCCTGCATTAACTCTGGCAACACCCAAAAGCTTTGGCAAGCCTGGGGCCAGCTCATCCCCTCAGGTCTCCCTCACTTCTGTGCATCCTCCCAGAGCAAGGCACCCTCCAGCCTCTGGGTCCCAGCTTGGTCCTCCTTCGTGCAAGTCTTATCTACATCGACACCACTCCAAGATCAGTGAGCCAGGGTGATGCCTTAGGTTTTACCTTTTATATTTTCCAGATTCTGTATTGCATTGATATAACTCTGAACTTCACATAAAGTGTCAGCAAGCTCTCCTCACAGCTCAGTCACACAGAACAATCCTTTTCCAGCCCCAGAACCAAGAACACTGCTGCAGCTTCAGGCCCAAAAAGTGCAAACAGCAGAGAACTGAGGAGAACAATGTGGGAGGATGGGATTGCATCACCTGGAGCTGGAATTGGACAATTAACCCCTATATGAAAATGGACAAAAACTTATAAAAGTGGGAAGACTTGTGACTTGGGTTCATCTCAGGTGTAGCCCTGGCCAGGCTCTTGCACTGCCCATGGTGTTTCCTTTGGAGGCCTTTTAACAAATCCCTCCTTTATTCCTTTAGCTCTGTCTGGTCTCTGTTCCAGGGAGCCTCTCTAGGCATCAAGAGCATCAACCCTTGAAACCACGGTGTGAGAGACATTGCAGATGTTCACACAGCACCAGGTGGAGACCCAGTGGGCCAGGGAAGGACAAAAATCATCATTGTGTTCCCTCAGGGTGGGACAGCACCCCCTATCATCTCTGCCAGCCAGGCTTTCTGCTCCAAATCCCACGGGACAGAGCACAGACTCTACCCAAAGCTGCCCAAAGAAAGCAGTGTTTCTCCAGCCAGATCATTTTGTGTTATATCAAGGAGCAGTTGTGTTTAATGTCGAGTGCAAGCCTTGCCCATTGAGCTGAACCAGCAGAGAAGACACAGCCCTCATAACCTGCACAGAGAGTGGGACACGCTAACAAGGACCTTCAGATGTCACCAGAGCAGGGCTGCCACCACCCTGTCCCCAGGTTCACAGAATCATAGCATATCCTGAGTTGGGAAGGACCCCCAAGGATCAGCAAAGTGCAGCTCCTCCACAGGACCACCTCAAGAATCACAAGCTCTGCTCCATCTGAACCACCCTCAGACTCACAACTACAAGTCATCAAAGAGTCTCACAGAAACAAGGCCCCCAGAAATTTTCCTGACATTCTTTAACATGCATTTTTCCACCGTGACAATCAGTTCTTAAAAACCTCCTTCCATTCCTCTCTTTATTTTTTTTCTTTTGACATAAAGTCAAAAATACACTTGGAGACTTTGCTGGCTTTGAGCCTTCAGATTCAGACTCCGAGAGCTGACAACCCTGTTTTCACCATTGTTTTTTAAGCAAGGAGGAAAAAAAAGCCTCAAGGACCAAAAGCAAGAAATTTGGTTGAAAAAGAAAAAAAAAAACCCCAATGTCTGCTTGACAGAGAATTGCTTTTGACAGGAAACTATTGACCAGGTCTAACAAGCAGGGTTGGACCTGTTGGAGCAGGAACATGGGCTTCCCTATCCATCCCACAGTTTGCAGTGCTGAGTCCAGCCAGCCCCTGCCTGCATTAGCAGCCAATTTGCTCTCAGCCCTTAGTGGAAGGGCTGGAAAGCTGGAGAGCATCTGAGCCGTGCACATCCTGGTCCAGGGTCACGCTCCTGTGCAGCAGTTGGAGCTGGGAATGGAGCATCTTCCCGGCATGCCTTCCCCTGCACTCGTAAACAGCCTCTCGCAGCCGCCTCTGCTCAGCCTTTAATCACATTAAGGCAGGATTTCTGCTGAGCCCAGCACAAAGCTGGATGCCTGGTGATACAGGGAGAAGCTGGTGCTCCTCCTAGTCCTGGCCCTGCCCGCCCCATCCTGGAGTCCTGCCTCAGTTTCCCTGGTTTGACAAGTGTTCCTCAACCTCACGCAATGTTGCTGTCGTCTGCTTCCAGCTAAATACTGACCTGCACTCAAGGTAGAAGTTTTTTTTTCCTTACTTTGCACAAACAAATTAAAAACCTCCAAATTATCACCAGAAAATTCAGAGCAACAAGTCTGGTCGGAGCAGAGTGAAGGGTTGGATCCAGCCTGCTGGGGATGGATGAATCCCCTCCATTCCTGCACTGTGTCCAGGCACAGCTGTTTCCTCAGCTGTTGTTCTGCTTTGGACTCTGGCTGCTGCATTTCAAACTTCTCTGCTTTTCCTTGCTCACCTCTTTCCTGGCAGCTCAAGGGCTTTTGCTCCCTGGGGCTGTCATTAATCGGTTGTGATCAGAGGTCGGCTATAACCCTTTCACAGCAGCCTCTTGACTTCACTCTCACCCTGGGGGATGCACTCAGGGACAGAGCAAGAAGCATGCTGAAATATGGCTTTTTTTTATTTTTTTCCCTTCCTTACAGTAAAGCCCTTGCTGTCATCAGAGTAAGGAGCTGTTCATACTTGTGACACAAAACCAGGAAATCAGGGCACTCCTACTCCAGACTCTGCAGCTGGTTAATGACCTTGGGCAAAGGGCTTCATTTCTCTGTGCTTTAGTTTTCAGTGATACTTGAAAAAAAATATGGAGGAAGAGAGGGGTTGTATTTCTAATAATGGTGCTGGCTGCAAAGACGAGACCTAGAGGTCTGCAAAGTCTGGCTGTGACACCATCAGCCAGCCTTGTCACCAGCTCTTGGTAGCAGAGAGTTTCCAAAGAAGGTCCTCTCCAGCCTAAATGTGATGGGAAGGCACAGGCTGGTGGTGAGAGCTGGGCTGGGCAAGGCTCACCAGCCCTGAACTGAACGAGGTGGTCACTCAGAAAATGGGGTAAGGACAAGGGGAATCCACTGAGAGATCGAGCTCCATCTGAGCCACTTTCTGTGGGAGCCCTCACATGCAATGTGGGCAGATCACAACAGCCCTGGAGCAGTCCCAGCAGCCCTGTAGGGGTAAACGTGGCTTCAATAAATTGTGATGCAGGCAGTCTGGTGTGGCAGGATCTGCTCTCAACCTGCAGCTGCCTCACCATGGAACCTGTTTGCTCCCAGCACATCTCCATCCCCTGTCCCACCTGGAGCAGTTTAGGACAGGAAGATCCCTCTCCCAAGGAGCAACACAACAAGACCCAGGCTTCAGCTATGCATTCATGCCATATAAACTACCATGGAGCCATCAGAGGTGCAAATCTGCTCCACTGTTTTACATGATAACACCCTTATAAAGGGACAGCTCATTTGGCAGGTTATTCCCTGCCAGGATGAGGGGAATGATAAGGATATTGGCTCTTCTAACCTGTTGGTAAATTGATGGGAGGTGGATTCCACACAACACCATAAAATTAATACCTACAGATCAATCTTTCCTCACCTATTTTCCTGCGATTGCGTGGCAGGCAAAAATATGCACAAGTGATGATGAGGTTTATCCAATCTTCTGCTAGTGGGAGATGGGTTTCTATTCAAGCCCAAGACTTCAGGATGCCCATAAAGGCAACACTCCAGCCTAGTGAGAGAGAGAGTCTTCAATGAGACCATCTCATTATGCAGAGGGGTAAATTATGCCATGGTAAGTCATCAATTCTTCTCATCTGTGCTGGACAAGGATGGCTGAGAGGACCTGGCAGGGAAGATTATGTTGGGAAGGATGAGAAAAAGAAGCTGGTGCAGAGACGTGGCTTAGGACATGCTTTCTGCCTCAGTGAGTTTCTCAGTCATGGCCCCACAAATGCATCAAAGCATGCTGCTGCCAGGTCACAGTGTGAGGATGCAGCAAGAACAACGTTGTCATACACAGGCAGGTGTGTTGTCACCTACCTATGGGTTCAGCTCTCCTGCCAGATCTTTAGTGGGTGAAAACTTGAAGGCTTTGGGAACCCATGGGAAACTGGACTTCCACCTGGAGATTTGTTCCTGCTGGGTGTCTAAAATGGTACCAACAGAGCAGGAGGCAGCACCACTGAGGGATGAGTGGAACAGCAGGTACAGCTGGGGCCTGGTAACAGAGCTGGGAAATTATGATCTGAAACACACAGAACATTCAAATCTATCTGGACACCTCTGAGTGCTGCTGCAGGCAGCAGAGGAGCTCAGAAGCAGGGTTAGCAGTAGGTGGGAATGCCACCTGATCCAAGCACAAGTGCAAGGGCTTTAAACATGAATTTGTACCTGGGATAAGTTCACATTGGATTCAGAAAAAATAGGGATATTAAAGCTGTAAAAAAATAATTCACATGTCACTGGTGGCTAAGAGTGGAGAGAGAGTTAGGGATCAAGTGGCATAGGCACAACACAGGGCAGAACCAGGATGGCTCTGGATCCTGGAAGTCTCCCCACTTCCTCAAAAGGAGCAGAGAAAGGCAGGCAGGCAGCCCAGGTGCTGAGGACCAGGCAGAAGAGCTCAGTGAAAGGGGTAAGAAAAAAGCCAGAGGGGGCAAAAGAGGACAAGGAGTGACCAAAAGCTGCTGGGAAAGGCTGGGAAAGGGAGGCTGGTTGAAAACCACACCTGGAAAGCCAGATCAGCCCATGTTAACCCTCAAAACAGCTTTTCCGTGGATATATACTCCCAACTGCTGCAGCCAGAGGTTGTAGGAAGCATCCCACAGATTTCAGAGGTTTCTTGGCTATAGCTCTGCTCAGCAACACCTGCTTTGTTGGAAGAAAAAAAAGCACAAAAAGCAAAGGCTGCTGCATGTAGTTTCCAGTAGTGTGCAAGTATTCATCCATCTGTAAACATCTGGAAGCTGGTGGAGTTCAGCACTAACTGTACTTCCCCAAAAGAAGAGGACAAAAGTGACATGGTTTTGTGAAAAACAAGGGCATTCATAATGAGATCCTTCTGGGAATCATTGGAACTGGGATCCCTTGGAAGCTCTTGGGTGGGTTAACTCCTGTTTAAATGAGAGCATCAGTGAGCAAAGGCCACGGGGGACCCAAACAAACAGAACTGCAAAACTCTCTGCCCGTCACATGGAATTTGGGCTTTTTAATAAAAAGTTGCTGTTCTGGCCACATCAAGTCTGTTGGAACCCTAGATACAGAGGATTTCAGGCTTTCTATGCTGACAGAGACTAATTCTCAAAAATACACTGCACTTAACCTAAAACCATAGAAAAAGCTTCCAAAATTGAGTGATAGCACTAAAATCATGAGTATATAGTTAAATAAAAGTGTGTTGTACCATGGAGTGAAAAATTTAAAGTTTTTGGGATATAGTAATATACATGTAACAAAATAAAAAGTTTAAAGTGTTAATTAGTACTTCTTCTTCTTTTTCTTCTTCTTCTTCTTCACAAGTTTGAGTAATTTTGTGTAACTAATTGAAAAAATCCGCAGTGCAAAACATAAGTAGTTAGTTATTAAGTTAAAAGTAAAAATAAATTAGTTGGCATCTCATAATTGAGTAGTTTAAACTTAAAAAAAACTTAAAAGCATAACTCTGTACTCCATTTCTACTCTGTTAAGTTAGCATGTAAAAGCATTCACAGTCACTGAAGCTGTGCCATAAACAAAAAATAATAAACATCCAAATTCAAACAAAAATTCTGTTTCTCACACTTTTAATCCTAACCCTAAAAAAAAATAAAACAAAAAAAGCCAAAAAGTTCACCTCACAAAGTCCACTTACTTTTCTGGCCTGGAGACATGACTTGAGCAGGGCCTCTCATAGAGGCCACACATGGACAAGTCCTGGAGGCTGACACAGCCCCTGGATCAATTTTGAACCTGGAGGGGGACCTCAGCCTCAAGGCTGCACATTTGGGTCACCTCTCCTGCTCATCCTGGTACCAGTTCCTTGGCCCTGGAAAGTTAGACCCACTCTGTGTCAGAGCTCAGCTTTCTAGAGCCAGGTTTGAACACTTGGGTCCCTGGAGCCTCGCCTGAGCTGTCAACAGAGTGAGGGGGAAGGAGAAATGTACTGTCAGGAAATGTAATCTCTGAAAAGTGCAGAAATCCAACTGTGGGAGGATTTACAGGAGTTCAAAACTAAGGGACGCCAGGAAAGACAGCTAAATAAACACATAGATCATGCGTCTTGAAAGCTGATGTCAAGATCGTAAAAAATCAACTCGATTATAGGAGCAGACAGGTGGCGATTGGTGCAACCCCTACGCGTCGTGTCCTGGAGCCTTTGGCTGGCCCTGTCCACTGGAAAGAGCACCCAGCAGATGTTTTCCTGATTATAAATGCTGTATAATTTATAATCCACAGCCTTGCACTTAAAACGATCCTGGAGCTGTGGGGAGGCCGAGGGGGAGAGAGGCCAAATCCCTCCCATCCATTAGTGCAACCAGGCCCCATCACTTCCCAGGGACAGGGAGAACAGGCTGCTCCTGTGACGTGTTAAGGACTGGGTGCTCTCAGCAACAAGTGTGGGGGGTCTTAGAGCACCATTTTGATGCCATCAAGCAGTTACCTGCCTTTTCATCCTGCTCCAGAGCCACCAGGAACATCCACCACATGACAGCAGCAGAGGTGTATTGCTCCCAGGAAGAAAAGTCCCTCTCGATGCTGTGCCAGGCTCTGCAAAGAGCAATCAAGCTCTTTGCATCCTTTCCTCTCCCTTCAGAAGTTGCCAAGGCGTCCAAGAGAAGTTTGCAAGTGTTATGGCTCGCATCACTCAGAATTTGGAGAGCAGCACCTTGAAATGGAAAATCCAGCACTTCCTCCCCCTTTAGAAAAATCCCATATAGGGGCCCACGAGGGAAAACAATGAGCTATAAAAGTGTTCTGAACATCTCTTCTCATCTTGGCACAAAACACTGCTCTGGGCTTTGCTAGCAAAGGAAATTGAGCACCTCGAATGCCTGGTTTCAGAGACAATAAACAGACTTGCTCCTGGCCAGCTGAAATTGCTCCAGCGATCCCAATGGCCTGATGTTCCTGGGCAAATGTCAGTGCCTCCCCTTTAGCAGTGGCTGAAACCACAAACCCCGGGCTGGGCAGCCGGAGTGACACTGGGGTGTCACTGCAGAGCCACAGGATGTGCTCCCTGCCGGGACACGGAGCCTGATGGAGAAATATTCACCCAAGGGCCAGAAGAGTTGATGGGGTCTTGCCCAGAGCTGCCTCAGGTGGCTCCAGGCTCATGTGTGAGCAAGAGAGGACTTTGGGGGACACCAGCTGGCCCACGGGTGCAAAGTGCTCCTGGGGCAGAGCTGACAAACCCTCCGTGGGTGCAGGGACCCCGCAGCTTCGCTCCCTGCTCAGCCAGTGCTCCCTCCTGCTCGCACGGCCACGGCCCCGTGGGGACAAAGCGGAGCAGATGCGGACAGCCCGTCCTGGCTCGCAGCACTGCCCTTCCCCAAGGAGTTCCCACCGAGGCTGGGAAAGACGCTGGGAATGCGCTGGGGGCCAGGGAAGCGCTGCCTGCCCAGGTGGGGTTCAGCCCGAGCCCCCCAGCCGGGCTTTCCCGCAGCCGGCAGCCCAAGCCAGCAGTCTCTGACCCCCCTCTAGTGGCTATAAAACATAGCCAAGTTCACGAACCCGCCGCCACAGCCGCCTGCTCCGAGCGCCCGGCAGGCTCTGGGTGCTGGCACCCCGGCCGGAGGGACAGCTGGCCCGGCAAGGCCAGAGCAGGGCTATGGACCAGCAAGAGCGAGGGGATGCTCAGCCTAGCTCCATCTCCCAGCCCAGCTCCATCTCCCAGCCCAGCTCCATCTCCCAGCCCAGTTCCATCTCCCAGCCCAGCTCCCAGCCCAGCTCCATCTCCCAGCCAAATTCCATCTCCCAGCCCAGTTCCATCTCCCAGCCCAGCTCCATCTCCCAGCTCAGTTCCATCTCCCAGTCCAGTTCCATCTCCCAGCCCAATTCCATCTCCCAGCTCAGTTCCAGCCCCACTGCAGGGAGGATGCTGAGCCATGGGAAGAAGGTGATGCTGGACTGTTTTCCCCTCCATTTATTAATAAATAAATGCATTAAAATATGAAATCAAAAGTCTTCCTCCAAACCCCCACAGAGTGGTGAGAGGAGCCACCAGAGACAATCTCCCTCCACACTGTACAGCCAGGCAAGGCTCTGCCCTTGCTCTGGAGCACAGGACACACCTGGGAGGAGCAGACACACCTGAGGGTCACCTGCACAGCAAGGCTGTGAGCAGCCATGCCCCTGCTCCACCCCTGGGGCACAGCCTTCTCCAGGGACAGATTTGCAGCCACTGTCAGCTGGGACAGGACAAGGAACCAGGCAGCACTTCCTTGCTGCAAGGCCCAGAGGAGATGCCACTCCCTGATCCTGAAAGGATGGGAGCTGGAGTTTTAACCTTCTCATGGGAAAGCAGCAGCCCTGAGGCAAAACAGCACAGAGGTAACAGCATCTCCTGAGAGCTTCTTGCTCCAGCCCCAAGGACAAAACAGGGGAGCAAAGCCAGCTTCAGAGGAGGCTTTAGATGTTAACAGGCACAGCCTCACGGGCAGGGCTGATAACAGCATCTCTGCAGGGCTGGGATCCCAAATCCCAAAGGCTTTCCTGCTGCAGCATCCACACACACCCTCCCAAGGAGGCCCATGGGCTGTGTACCCCTCCAGCACTCCTCGAGTTCACATCGAGATGGTGCCATGAACATTGAACCAGACACAAAATGATTGTTATAATAAGTGCTGTGAAACATGCTGGTGCTTTTTAGCTTGGTTCCCAAGGAAAGTGGCTTATGCAATTACACCGTAGGCTTGTGTGTTTCAATCGCTTTGGAACCTGTCAGCTAATTTTAACCCAATTTAGCAGAGAGACAGAAAACTCAGAGGGTTTTAGTTTCACTAGGCTGTCAGCTAAAGGACAGACACTTTCTTGGTGTCCTCCCTCGAGCAAGGGCTGCAGCGTGAGCTCAGCCTCTTACCAGGCACCAGAGACTCCCCATGACCTTAACAAGGAACCCAGTGCAGGAAAGGGGGGTCACAAGAGCTCCCACCCCTCACCCAACCTCATGACAAGCCTGGGTGGCAAAGCTGCCTTTTCACCTGCCTCAATTCTATCCACTAAACCCCACCACATTTTGTTTTCCTCTGAGAAGCTTCATTCTTTTCATCCTAAGTTTTCTATAAAACACAAGTTAGGTTTCTTTTGGCTAGTGATTACCATCAAACACAATTAAAAGAAAAACTTTAGAATGCCTTTCACCAGAAATTAAGTTGTTCTTTTCCCAGCTCTTTTTTTTTTTTTTTTTTAATTTTTAATTCCTCACTAGGGAAGGGAAAGAGAACGAACAGAGAATTTTTTGACAAAAGTGAAAAAATAAAATCTGATGAAATACAAGGCAATGCAGTCACATTTGGATGAAAGAAATGTTCTACCAGCTACAGAGTGTTGGCACCTGCCAAACATCTGACCTTGAAAGATCAGGCCAGGCTTAGTATGCGTGGTACAGACAGGGTTTTAATACAAGAGTTTCAGCTATATATAGGAACCCATCCATTTTCATTCTTTGAAACAAAATGCAGAAGAAAAGCCTTGCTGGAGCCAGGGTGTTTGGTAGGCAGTGTACCCTGGCAGCACTGAGAGGCTGACGATGCAGGAGAGCCCAAAGGAGGCAGCCCAGGAAACCGCTCCAGGGGACGTGGTGTGAGACCATGGTTAGTGGTCAGCTCTCAAAACACTCTGCTTGTGTTTGGCTGGGGCTGTCAAGATGAAATTAATCTTGCCTAGGCAGTCAAAATTTGGATCTACCTTCCCTAGCCTCTAATGAAAAATGCATAGTGGCAAGCATTGGAAAATCCCTGACACTCAGCACCAGAGGGTACATTTAAATAATTCTATGAATATAGATCAATAAAACTAATGCACTTATAGCTGCTGTGTGAAGTATTCAAACTAGAATAAAAGTCATCTTGTATTACAAAGCCCCGTATTAATTTCTTGCACCTATTGTTTTACATATTCAATTAATCTTAGTCGGCAGAGAGAAACTCATACGTGGTATTAAAAGCACAAGGCACGTGAGGCTGAATCAGGGAGCCCAGACATCTTCATAACCAGGAGAGAGCTTGGAGGAAGGTGTCCCTACAAGAACCCACTGCCTGGAGGCTGAAGGACAGGACACCACATGGGCTGGAGATGTGAGAGGACAGCTGTGGCCATGCTGGGACTTCCAAATCCCCGTGTGTGTGGTCTCCAGGACACCACGTGTCTCTGGGGACTTGTGCAGAGAGGGATCTCAAAGCATCAGGAGCAGGAACCACAGGAAGAAGCACCTTCCCACCTGGAGCATTGGCCACTACAAGACCCAGCCATTTGCCTGTGATTCACTTCCAGTCCCAGCCAGAGGAGCAAAGGAGACAGGAGACAATCCATAAGGTTGTGGGGCTGGTTTTCCAAAATCTCTCAAATGCCAGTGCCTCTCAGTTAGCTGCAGGGAAAAGCTATTCATTGAAAAGCTATTTTAGGGATCTCCTCAGAGAATTTGGAACAGAAATCTGTTGGACATGACAAAACATTACCTTAGATGTCCAGAACATCAAACCAATTAGTCTAAAAGCTGTCAGCCTGGACTTGCTAGCCTCTGCATTTTCAAAACCACGCTTTGTGTGGACCTGAAACCACTTCACGCCACACAAGTGTTGGTGTCTGAGTGCCCCACACCCCTGTGAACCCAGACCAGCCTTAGGGCAGGGCAATCAAATCCAGCCATGGCTTTGGGAAGGTTAGCCCTCAGCTGGGGACTGAGGGAAGAAGAGGCAAGGAGTTGTCTGAAGGTTTGGGGCTCCAGCCACACTGCAGGTTCCCTCCCAACTCCAGCAAAACATCCAGCCCCACCTTACCCACCTCTGACTGCTCAGAGCATCACCCCTGGAGGCACTGACCAGCCCTCCAGAGGAGAGACAGGTCAGCTATGTCACTGCCCTCCCCACTGCCACCACACAATTACCAAAATGCTGTTTGAGTCTCTTTCTCCAGCACAGGCCATAACCTTTGGCACCACCATGGCCACTGTGACATTCATTAAGCTGATGGTGCTGAGCACACTGCTTGCTGTGATGAATCTGGTGCTGGAGAGCTGCTCTGCTCTGTCACTGGGCAAGAGAGTGCCTTTCAAGGTGGCACTGTTGATGCCTTAGGATGTTAGATTTTATGTTTTTCAGATCCTGCATTGCTTTGGTGTATAACTCTGAACTCCATATAGAGTTTTATCTACTGCCTTCACATTTTGGTCAGGCAAAACAATTCCTCTCTAGGCCTGAAACTCAAGGACACCTTACAGCCTCAGGCCCTGAAAAGTATAAACAAAAAGTGACTTATGGGGGAGAAAACTGGGCGTAAATGGCTTCATTACCTGAAGCTGTAATTGGAGGATTAATTCCTGATATGGGGTAAATGGACAAGACTTGTAATTGTCTGAAAAACTCCTGATGATCATCCATCTTGGGTGTAGCACCTCTTGGAGGCTTCTGACTGCCCAAGATGTACCTATTGAAGACCTTCAATAAATACCCACTTTTATTCTCTTAATCTTGTCTAGCCTCTGTTTTAGGTAGACACTCCAAGGCATCACCACTGGTCCACCCTCACAGCTGCTCACCATGTGTCCCTCCCAACTCACCTAGCACTTTACAAACCAGCCCTGGACTGTTGACCAAAATGACAGCACACCCTACATTGGCAACAAAACCTACTCAATGCCTTCAGAAAAGCCCTGTACCTCCATCTCAAAAGACAAAGGAATGCTTAAAAAAAATAACCCCAAAAACTCCCACTGAAAGCACAGCATCCAGTGTGATCCAGCAGACAGAGAGCACCATTGATAGAGATCTGTGTTGGCCTATTAATAACACAATGCTAGGCTTGCATCTGGACTCATTTTGCTTGTATATTAATCATGTACATTCTGTATAATAAGCCCTGTGTGTTGCCACAAGGTAGGACACCCTTATTCCCACATGGCAGCTTTAACGACTTCGCAAGCCTAACAAAGCCCCGCTTTCTGAGAGGAGGCTGGAGCTGGGTCCCTACCAAACTGAGGTTCTCAGGAGGTAATAAAACACCAAGGAGATGCTATCTAGTGGATTTGGAGCATTTCACTCCCTTGAAAGTCAAGTCGACAGCTGATTTAAAGTTTCCAGCTAGGTCATACAAAAGTCAGCAGCGGCTGCATCCAGCCAGGTTCAGAGTTTGAATATTTATGGTGTCAATCTGAAATCCAGATAACCACAAATAATCCAAACCCATTAACTCCCCCCTCATCCACAGGAGAAAGCTCTCTGGACGTTAATGCCCATATTTCTAGGGTTACCACGGGATCGTGGGCAGAAGGTTCTTTTTTTTGTTTCTTTTTTTTCCTTATTATCCTTTTATTTCCCTAACTGAAGGTTACTGCGCATTGATGGTGGCGTGTCAGGCAGTTCCCACCAGATCCTCCTGCCTTCCAGGAAAGCTGGAGTGGGCACCACGTGAGTGCAGCTGTTTGGAAGCACTGAGACCCTCGTGTCCAGGTCAAGTCCAGTCCACCAGGGACCAGGCTGATAAATTGCCATCATCAGTGCACTGCAGTGCAGGAGTGCAAGGTAATCATCCCTGCTTGCATGCCAGCCAGGGAGCTGCCCAGCACAGCCACGGGAGGAGGCATGCACATCTCCCAGGGCCTAGAGGTGATGTGGGGCAGCAGGAGATACCAAGGAAAAAGGAAAAAAGAAAAGAAAAAAAAAAAAGAATAGACAAAATGCCAAAAATAGAGGCTGAATTATCAGAGCCTGAGCAGGGCTGGCATCCTGGCAGAGGGACTTGCTGAACAGAGCTAGAGAGGGAGCAGGGAGCTCCTTCCCTACCCACCCAGCAGCTGGATCAAGCTGAGGAATCACATTACAGTGACACACTGGCCCTTGGGGGAGGCCATGCCTGGAGCAGGGAACGGATCCTGCTGCAGACATCCCGCAGAACGCTCCAGTGAGCCACAACAAGGGTTTCACGAGCAGGAATCTGCTGCAATACCCCAGACAGGAGCCATCCTGGGAGATCTTGGCACGCTGCCTCTGGCCTCTCCGCAAAAGCTCCTGAAGAAATCAATCTCAGAGCTTTCAGTGGTGCTTTCACATCTCCGTTGGCAACTTGGATGGCCCATCCACAATGTCAGCTGTTAACCCCATCTTTATGGCTTCTCCCTTGCACAAAGGCTTGGAAGAAAATCTTTCTTCAAAGGGAAAAGCAGTGCTGCTGGTCAGCTGGTGCACTCAGAACACCTCCGTGGGCAGAGTGAGGGTTCCTGTGCAAGCCCAGGAACTGGGAGCAAGCACATGGAACAACATGCAGGGCATGCAAGAGCAGCAGCATCCCAGATTTTGACATGGCCACAGGGACAGTCCCACACAGATGTGTGTTGGAACAGGTCTGAAACACAGCTGCTGGTGCTTGCCAGAGCCATGAGCAGCCCGAGGCATTTGCCAAGTCCTGGGACTTGCTACAGCAAGGTTGTGGGTATGGCAAGCCAAAGGAATCAGCGGGATGCTGGCAAGGAGGGCAGAGCAACTTGAGATAAGAACAGAACCAGAGTGAACTGAACAGGTTATCCTGGCAAAATATCCTCCCACCCAGAAAATACTCCTGTGAAGACCCAGCTGAGTTTTCCTCTGCTGCTGGAGAAGAGTTAGTACCCCTTAGTGAGTTTTAGGAGAATTAGTATGAGTATTACGGTTAAAAATAGTTTTGCAACTATCTCCGTGGACACAGAGGAGCATGCCTAAATATAACATTAATTTCCATATGTCATCCAAATGGCTGCTTAATAAAAGCAGGGACTGAAACAACATGAAGCACAGCTTTCCCATCGACTCACACGGGCTCAGGCGTGCACCCTGTCACACAAACAAAGCTCCTGCTGAAGCCAGCAAAGTTGATGGGGGCTGGAAAACATTTTGCTTTTTCACCTCAGTTCAGATGTCTGGCGTGAGGCTGCTGCCCTTTTACTGCCTCTCCTTTCAAGGAGCTTTGGGGACGGGCTTCACTGGTGTGGTGTTGGATGTTAGGAGTTGCAACAGCTCTTTGGGGCTGTTCTAGACATCCAACCCCAGTGACAAACCAGGAGGTTCATGCAGGTAAGATTTTGAAGAGAAAGGCAGGCAGAGACTCTGCCTGTGCATTCTACCCACTGCACGATTGTGAAATTACGTTGAAAATCGATTCATCTGAAGAGGAAAGGAAGTTTGCTCCCTCTGTCGTAATAGCAAATTGAGATGTTGATACACGTCTCTGTTTTGACAGATCCACGGGGCAAAGTTAAGCTCGAGCGGGTGGTGGAAGTCATTCGGGGTGATAATCAACACACAGTAATTACTAGGCAAAAGGGGGAGTTGGCTGGATACCTTAATTATGCATTTTCAGACTCTCTAAACATTCAAGGATCTCACAAAATCAGTCTGCTATTTTCAGAAAGGAAAATATTATTGTGCAGCAGGAATGCCATCAGAGCAGTACACAGAAATATCGGTATGTGGAGTGTGATTACACTCTGCTCCTCCTGGGCTCAGAACAAAGAGACTTAGGAGAACTGCTCCTGTTCTGTCCCCTCCAGCATATGAGGGCTACTGGGCTTCACCAGAGCCATCAGCTCAGGTGAATTTGGGGCCAGAGCAGAGAAGGGACAGGTCATCTGGACCTCAGACCCTCAGGTGAGGTGTTTCTCCTGGTGCCTGCAGAAGGGTCAGGCAATCCTCCAGCAGCTGAAGAGTTCAGACTGGGGAGAACAAGCTGCTCAACCATCCCACTTATCCCTTTTTATCAAACTCAAGGCTAAGAGAAAAACTTTCTTTCATTTGAAACAAACAATCAAAAAAAACTTCACTTAAACCCAAAGTTCCATCTTCTAACTCTTCGTCTCAAAGCCAATCCTTTGCTTCAGAACAAAATGCGGCTCCTAGAGTGAAACTAAAACGTTTCAACTTGCCAAAAACTTCTTCCCCAAAAGAGACTGTTTCAGGTCAAGCCAAAACATTTTTTGGACCTGCCAGCAAATTTAGCAACACAATTCTTTGTGCTGCTGTAATTAGTATGAATGGGCTTCCTTAGCACCATTGTTTCAGGAGCAGCTGTGCTGCTTTGATGAATCCCCGTATTTTTGTGTGTCACTTGCATTTGCTGTGGCCTGTTTATAAAAGTTTCAAATCATACAGTCAGGGAGCAGAAGAGAAATAATATCAGGAGCCTTGGGTGATCAATCACAAACCGCAGACAAAGAGAGAAGACAGGGATCTTGTAGTGGGACATGGGACAAGGACTCAGAAAACCCAGCTTCAGTTCTTGGCTCGGGCAAAGACTGAGCTGGGCAAGTGAAAAATACTCTTCTGCTGGCAGGCAAAGTTATCCAGAGATTAAATAACCTGCCAGCTTGTCTATTTAAATTCCAAGTTTTTTCACCAAAGGACTGTGCTACCTACCCATTTACTGTGGAAGTAGGTAAAAAATGTTCCATTACCACACACATATACTGTGTCTATAGGCAGGGAAAAATGCAGAGTCAGGAACATCAAAATACTTCTCGAATCACTCCAGACTCCTTCACATTGAAGGTTGTTTACACTGAAATATTTTAATTCTCCAAAATCAAGATGTCTAGCTGCAATTTTTCTGAGCCCAGCAGTTCAGTTTTCTTCATCTTTAAATGTCTTTTGCTTCAAATTCAATTAAAATTATATTTCAAAAGAAGTGTTTCAGTGACAGCACTTATTACTAAATATCAACAAAAATATCAGTGCTATTCTATCAAAAAAAATCTATTAATTATCCAGAACGAAATGCTGTATTTCCTTCTGGCTTTCAATTGAATTCTAAATCCTTAAACAGTTGTTTTTCTCCTAAACCTGGACATATTTGCAAGATTCAGACTTGCCAAGAAGCCAAGCTCAACGAGACGAGGTTTGGCTTTAGCAGAGGGGCTGATGTAAAGGGAACAATAAATAATGCAAGTCAAAAGCCAAAGCCAGCAGGGTGGGTCTAAGAGGTAGAAAAGAGCCTCAGAATACTGGGGACAAGAGGGGCTGCAGTATTATTGAAAACACCTTTCTCCAGAAACCCAGGATCTGCAGGTAATTCACATAAGTCAGGAAAGGTCAACAAAACTGACCAGACCAAAATATTGTCCAAACTCTTTCAGTCACACATCCAGGCCAGCTGCCTGCTCACTGTCCCTCTGCCTGGGCAAGCTGTGCCCCACTTTACAGCACGCCAAAGCTCCCATCCAAGAAAAATGTCACCTCACATTATCAGTTTTAGTTAAATTTACAGCAAGCTTCTTCAGTTAAGCTGACATTTGGTTAATGACCCCCATTAAAACAAGATGCAGACAGCACAACTGGCCAATATCCCCATGCTTCATGGATGGGCTCTTCCACCAAGCCTTCTCCCAACGCAGAAAGTTGGGATGACAGCAGGAGGTGACAACTTTAACGGATGAGGGACCAATAAAAATAAAGGCAGCCACACAGAGCACACGGAAGTGCAGCTAACATTTCATTTCTAAGCAGGATGGGTTTTTTTCAGAGACCCCCATTAATTTCTCCAAGGTCCATGGGCCTCACTGTCTCCCATCTGTCTAGCAGGGAATGAATATAGTGCCCTGCCTTAAACACTTGGAGACCTCAAGTCCCCTCTTTGCTCTCTGCTCAACCCAGTGGCTAAGTCACTAACCCTCTGCAATATGGACACATTAATACTCAGCACTATGAAAGGAGTTCAAGGCTGATTCATAATTCACCTGGTCCAAAAAGACACTGGGTTTCCTAAGCCTGGGGCCATAACTTTAAAATGTAGATGCTGTCAGGAAAAGAAAAAAAAAAAAAAAATCAGAGCAGTAAAAGGCTGAGAAATTTGCACGCAGCAAAATTATTCCCCTTTCGCAAGGTTCATTTGAGAAGTTACTGTAAATAGTTCCTGCAATTCACACACAAAACAACATTTCCAGAACATTAATGAACCATTTTTTAAAGCCCCCCTTAAAGTTATTCCTGGCAGAAAAGGGAAAAAGATGCAAGCTGTGGAGTCTGTGACTGCATAAGGGAAGAAGCTGTCGGATCCCATCTGTCGATGAGGAGGATGAACGACCGCACACATCTCTCCCCTGAGTTAGCTGAGCCTGAGTCTGAGGAGAGGGAACCTGCTCGCTCACAGCCCAGCAGAGGAGGCAGGGATGGCAGCAAGAGGGAGTTTAATCACACAGGTCTTCTCCCACAGTGCCCCCACCCATCCTTTGGGAGACAACAGTCTGCAAAATGAACCAGGGGGAAGGAGAGCAAGTGCTCTGCACGACAACAGGGGTAGCAGGGAAGCTCTCCACCATGAGAAACCACGAGGTGATGGGACACACCCTCCTGGTGGACCTCAGTGGAGTCCGAGCCTCCCTGTGACGTCCCTCCCATGCCACCACTGAGCACAACCAGCAGGAGAAAGGTCTCCATCCTCCTGGGCAGAGAAGTGTCCTTCAAGGCTCTCAGAAGAGCCACGGAGCAGTGCAGACAAGGACAACACGGGTCAATGCTCCAGCAGATTCCAGCAGTACTCCTCAAGACTGGCATTTGATATATTGAGATTAAGTGCCTGCAAATTGCAGCATTCCTCCACGGCTGTCTGGCTGGGAAAGAGCTGAGGTCAAGACCAGGAGATACCTAAAGGTCAAAGTGCTGCCAAGAAAAATATTTAAACAAAGGCCAGCATTTCTCCAGTCAATTGCCCAAGCTGAAAAAGACAGCATTAAACTTAGAGTAAGGAATTTAGGATTCACTTAGACCTTCTCCTTATTTTAAGAAGCTTTTCTCAGCACCAATACCAATTCATTTCAGTACCCAGCTAAAACCAGCCAACACTAACTTGAACTCCTTGTGTGCTGAGAACTACAGGGTCTGCATTTCATTTTTTATTTTCATTTGGAAGTATTTTTTTTTTATTTGTGGGTGTGTTGGATTTTTGGTGGGAATTTTTGTGGGGTTTTTTTTGTTTGTTTGTTTACATACAATGGGCATTTTACATATCTGTGAGGAGTTCTGGTGGGGTTTTTTTGTGTGACTGGCCTGCAGCCACACTTCTGCCCTCAGTGCAACAACAAAGCAGGACTCTTACGTTCAAGCAAGGGGTGAACAAATCCTTCACCCCCTTTTCCACGTGGCTGTAGTCAGCTTGAGGTGAAACCCTGGCAAGAAGAGCAGTCACAATTCACCACTTCTGTTAACACCATCTCAATCTAGTCTGAGGTGCCATCCCAGCAATACAGGATTGATTTAGTAACTCCTGGAATCCCTTAGACCTTCCAACACAGTCCAGAAGATATTTTCTGAAGAGATTTGCCCACTACAATCCTCCCCCTCAAGAGCCACCTGCATTTATTTATCTGACAGCATTCCTTACACCGCTTTTTCTATACACAAATAGAAAGATTTTTATTGAAACAGCTCTTAGTCAAAATCCTGCTTTGGGAATCAGGCAATTTCCCTCACAAAGCTCTCCTGTGTCAAAGCTGTGACTTCTCAAATGTTCAAGTCAGAGTGTATCCCTACAGGATCACAGCAGGCTACCAGAGTTCCCAAGTCGTGGCTTTGCTGGAACACAGACAACCAAACTTTTTCCTCCTCCTTGGGCTTTTGCAGCAAGGAGAAGCAGAGCATCTTCTTCCTGATCTTCTGGCCATCCAGCACCAGGTTCCTAAAAGTCCTTTTGCACACTACAGACAGGATTTCACAAGGAGCACAAACAGAGATTGACTCTTCTCCCTGCTTTGAAGGTTATCAGGAAATGGAAGAGTTTGGGCTCTACTGGACTTAAAAGGAAATATTGTGCCCTGTATTGCATTCCCAAACAGACCCATTAAAGGTTTCCCAATGGCCAGTCTACAACCAGTTCAGCCCACTGGCAGCTCAGATGACAGCATGGAAGACCATCTGCAACTCTGTGAACTCAGCAATTATCCCCTGAGCCCGGGGAAGAGTTTGTCAAGATCCCATCGCAGGCGAACAATAACACAGAAACACAGCTTTGAGGGGGAGACAATTTATCAAGCTGACCACAGACGTCTCCCTCGTTTTTTCTTTAATAAATCCAGCCTAGCTCTTGGCTGTGCTCAGTATCTTGTCATTGCTTTCGTCTCCTTTCAGGAATGCCTCCCACCTGCGGTCTTCAGGCCCTTTGTAACCCTGAAGCCATTTATTTTCTCCAATATTTCTCCATAAAGAAACTCAGAGTATTCCCATGGAGAGGAGGGAAACTGAGGCACAGCAAAGTGAGCTCCCTGGCCCTAGGCTGGGGAAGGGGACAGGAATACCTGCTCATTTGGGATGGGCTGATTTGTACTGGCCATTTCCTCTTCTGCACAAGGAGCATCAGGAGGCTTTCACTCCCTCTCATGAACGAACTGTTTAGGAATTACTCGGATGTTCTTTGCCATCAGATTTTAATCACCAGGAGTGCCTTCCTTTTGGAACTCCATGGGGCTGTTCAGGCAGCCAGCCAAGTTCCTGAGAGCCAGGCTTCATCTAAATACATGCACTGGTTATTTTTAATAATGGTGGGCAGATACCAGCTTGGCTCCCATCTCATCTCCACCTCCTATCGCCAGCGCGGCATTTCTGCCTCCATTTCCACATCCCCATGGTCCTTGCAAGGGTGCAACAGGGAGCTCCAGCCTCAAATCCATTCTCCAGCCCTTGGGGACACTCCTGGGAGGAGCCACATGTAGGTGGTCCTTTGAGGCCCGAGGGGAAGGTTCCGCTCAGGCTGCCAGCTTTTGGGAGCACCAGGTATCAGCACCGCGAGGCTGCCCATAAAGACACGGTTGCCTGGGCTAATTTCACGCCCATCCTCTTCCCTCTCTGCGAAATTCCAGGCAGGCCTTCCACTTTGGCTGACATTCAAAACTGTCACCTCTCCGCAGACATTAACTTGGAGGCCTCTGTCATCCCTCACATTAAAATGCTATCACGGGGAGTCAGCACAGCTCGGCTCAGCCAGCTAAGGGGCTGGCTCTGGCCACGCCGCAGGGACAGCCGATTCACGCTTGACATCCGTGGTCAATTTGACAGTGATGGACATGCTACTTAGGAGTCATTTGCTGATCTCGTTTCCCCAGGTGGGAGGTCTTGCCACGGAGCTGCCTTCCCTGGGGAGGAGGAGTGGTGATGCTCTCCAGCCTCTCCTGGAGCAGACGCACACAGATGGGCTGCTGCCCTGCCTGCCCACTGACCAGGAGACAACCCGCAGAGCCTGCTGTGAACCCAAAAGGCAGCTGCCCCTTCTGCCACACACAGAGGTGTCTCTGCTCACAGACAAGCCTCTTGCCTCCCAAAAAAGCCGTGTGTGTTTGTGTGGATATTCCCCAGGCCCTTGCTGAAGTGTGTGCTCCTGGGATACCCCTTCCTGGCCAGGACAGGGAAGTCTCAGCCTTCTCAACAACTGCTTGCACTTTCTGAACCACACATCCTGTCAAAGGCACAAGAGATGCTGGCAAGCTAAGACACACCTTTGCTCACACACAGGGCCTGGTCATCATACCCTGACCTTTCTCATAGCAAGGGGAGGCAGAGGCTTGAAGCTCATTAAGCTCTAAATCACTATTTAATGGGCACATCATCATCATCCTCCTTTTTCCAGGTCATGTCTGTGTCTGGAGGTGCCCACCCTGCCACTGCCTCTGAGCAGACAATCACAATCACAGCCTCAGGGGAGCAGTGCCCCAAAAAGGAGTGGGGCTTTTAAACCTTCACCTTCCCCGGGAGACCCTGGCATCACCACTGGTGCACCCAGCCCTGGGATGGGTCATCGTGATGTATTGTTGACTTCAGAGCACTGGGTCCTTTGGCATCCAAGGGCCTCATTTTCACACAGACAGGGCAGCAGACTCAGCAGACACTTAGCCCAAGCTCAACCACACTCCCTTTTTGCCTGAAGGCCTCCCAGCACCTGATGCCCAAGCACATTCCTGCCATAGTTCTGTTCCCAGCAACTCAGGGACAGTGACAGTCTCCAGTACCTCCACAAACAGGCATCTCTACCAACAAAGCCCACCTGCAGCTCAGGGGGTGCCAGCTCCAAACCAGATTGGTCATTCTGGTGCTAAAATTCCAATTAAACCATTCAAATTAAACTAAAATACACAGGGAACTAGCCAAAGGTGAATTGAAAATACAAGTTTCTATACAGGCATGAAGCCACCAGAGCTATAGTTTCCTGTATCTTTATACCACAGGCAAAGCACCTTTTTTTTTTAAATGTACAGAGAAATTAACAGTCTAATCACTTAAAAAAAATCTCTTCCACTTCTTATTGTCCCAGCACAGTGTCATTGGTAACACACTCAAATCCCAGGACTGCAAAAGATAATTAGGGCAAGGGAACTCAGCCAGCTACTAGTGGGAACCACTTCCCAGCCTTTCCCAGTTTTGGGAAGCTTGAGTTGAGCCCCGTCCTAAACACCCTGTAAAACAGATGTCTTATGCAGCATGCCCAGAAGGCCTTCCCCAAAACTAGACACTTTTGGATCAGATGAAGGGAGCAAATTCCAGCATCCTCCGGCCCTTGCGGTGAACATGGCTCCATTGAGAGCAAAGCTTGGAGAGTGCCCGTCCCCACAGCTGTGGCTGCCTGGCTCTGGGACAGTGGCACACTATTTCTGTCACCAGTGCCACCTGTCTCTGATGAAGGAGACTGAGGAGATTGATTCCCCCCAGAGATGCCCACAGAGTTGATCCAAGCCCTCAAAGACTTCCTTTCTCGAAGGTGACCAAGCACCAAGGGCACAGCAGTGACATTCTTAGCGGGGGTGGTTTGGTCTCTTCCCTGGCCTCCTGTCAGCAGAGCTAGCATGGCTGGGTGGGAAGGGACAAGTCACAGACCTGATGCCTTCCCAAGCACAGCCCCAGCCCTGACACTGCTACTGCTCCATGGCTCTGGGACAGCCTGTCTCTGCTCCACCACCCCCATCCCATCCCCAGCCAAGAGAGGACAGGACCACACTCGCCTCCCAGTTACTTTTCAGTCCTTTTATGGGGAAGATCATTTTATAGCAGGGTCTGGTAGAGTACTCAGCTTTCCCTTCCAGACTCCAGCAGAAAGAACTTGACCTGTGTCCTCGGACCCTCTTAGTCATCGGGCTGAGCCGCCTCTCCCCTCCTCCCACCACCCTCCTCTTTTATGGAGTAGCAGCAGCAGCAGAGCATGGGGTGAGAAGTCAAGGGAAGGACAACTTGACTGATGGAGCTCAGGTTGTGGGGTCAGCACAAGGCGTCGTGATCTGGGCTCAGACAGAGCCATTTCCTCTGTGATTTTATCCGCTGTGATTTTTATCTTTCGTCTGTTCACACGTCATGCCACCTGGACATAATACAGAGCAAGCTGAGTGCTCGGCTCCACACTTAACCCCTTCCCTTGCTTCCCAGGAAAGCGGGAGGCCCCAGGCACGGCTCAATTCTGAGCTTGTGGCTTTGCCTGGCAACAAGGGGCTTTTCTTTACGGGCCCTTTTTATTGCCTGGAACATCTGTAAGTGGCAGGTTTATCCTTCTCTGCTGACCCCATTGAACCACACTATGATTTACCCACACATTTCACATTCTCAACAGCATTCATGCAATGAGATTTTTGGTATTTGTTTTAGGAGACACATGCTGGTTTTGGTTCCCACTCTAAGCCATGTGAGCACAGCCCTGGTAGTTCTCGGCACAGGCTCCTCAAGTGATAGTACAGGCATGAAAGGCAGGCAGAAACAATTTCCTCTTACTGCACTAAAGATGTTCAGCCTCAGCAGCTGCTTACACAGGGCTGGAGTAATGAAGACCAGCCCTCTGCTCCAAAGAGCCCAAACCAAACCCCTGGGTGGAATTAGGTGGTGTTTGACATGAGCACAGGTGTTCAGGCCAAGCTACACCCAGTTAGACCAAGAGCAAAGAACATTTTGAAGGTCTGCAGGGAAATTGGCAATAATCCCCCACCAAAGTCTCAGCCGTTGAACATGTCAGATCTAAAACTCTTCAAAAGGCAGATGAAAACCATCACCCCCATTCTGTAGGTGAGGACCAGCATGATGAAGGAAGCAGAAAAAAGGAATATTAAGCTCATGACCTGTCCCAAAGCTGTAGCACATGATACCTCACTAACCATTTCATCACCAGACACCAGCTCACCTCCTCAGGGTGGGCACCTTCAGAGAGTCCAAGTACCTTCTTGTGACATCCATGACCTTCCTTTCAGGCCCATGGAGCATCCAATCCCACGGTCCCAACAGGATGCAGCTCAGCAGGAATCACGTGGGACACCCAGCCTGTAAAGAAACAGAGGAGGAACCTGCAGGAAGCCTGGTGACCCCACAGCACACAAACCACCCTTCTCCTCCAGACACAACTCACCTTCCCAGCCTTTCCTGGCTCCTCCAAAGAGCAGAGGGCTGGCTCCTGCATCCGTCTAATTCCACTGCCATAAATTACCACCGGATGGGACAAAAGTAGAAACTACTTTGAGTGGGGGATATTTTAAGATGCTCATGGGTTATGTTTTTTGTTGTTGTGGTTCAGTGTTTTTTTCCCAAGTTTCCTTATTTATTTCCTTTCTTGCTCCTGATATGAAAACAGGAGAGATAGATAAACAACAGGGAGTTACTATCTGAAAAGTCTGGGGGAAAATACAAAGTGCAGCCAGCCACAAAAGTTGTACAGGTCTTGAGGTTATTTTTGTTTTAATTTCTGGCTTCTTAAAACCAGTGACCACACTTTTTGAATTAGGCAAAAAGATATGGATAAAACAACAGTTCTTCAAATAAAACCCTGCTGGTCTTAATGTGTGGTTGCCAGCTAAGCAATCTATGGGTAGCAAGGTGCAATATTTTTAATGGCACTTTCACACCAAGTTAAAACATCACAGAAGGAGCTCTAACCAGTTATAGTTCTGGTTCCCTTTCAGGAGGGTAGAGGACAGGGATCACTTGGTTTTTCAATAAACTATACACACAATGAGCACATTAATTTTCAAAGGTTACATAAATTTCATGCAGAAAGTCAAGTCCTTCTTGACATTAAGAGACTCCTTAATTTGGGACAGTCCCTATGTCAAAGCCAGGTAGATATAGTGGGAAGGTCTGCCCATAAATGCCCAGCTCTCATACACTCCCAAAGCATCTGCTCTTGGCCACTGTCAGGAGGAGTTTGCTCTATCAGGAACAATCCATCCGATTTGGCAGTTCTGATTTTTCCTTACAGGCACAGAGAGCCAAGCACACAACTGGCTTCAAGAGAAACAGGCCCGTGGAGCATCAGCTCTGTGAGACAGGGAATTTGTGCCCTGTGTCTCCACACAGCACAGGGGGATGCTCAGCTTTGAAAGCTCCCACCGAGTTTGTGTGTCCAGGAGTATGGAACTCAACTTTGGAATAATTAGCAGAAGCTTTACTTCACACCAAAACTTCACATGAACCCCAGTTTACCACAAAATGAAAATGACTCTTTGGCTCTTTGTGCAGGAAACTGAATGCATAAAGAAGTTTGGTGTTGTCACACCTACTTCAACATTGTCCTCAGGCAATTCCCCTTGGCATCTCCCTTCTCCTTTAACAGTTTTTATCAATCAGCCACTCTCTGGCTGTGCCCTTATAGCACATCCTCAGAGACAGAAAGACTCCTGCCACCCTGCTCTAGTGAGGACATAGACAACAGATGTCACTTGTGGGTGTTCAAACAACCTGCATTCAAAACGTCCATCCCCAGACCTGCTTTTCTCCATGCACACACACAAACAAACACACACAGAAAATCACCCTGAAAAATACCCACACCACAAGAACAGCTAAAGCCTCTTCCTCTGGACTGGTGACACAGCCTCTCCCCCTCCCACCACTTCTTCCTAAAATGGCCTGGGTTTCCAAGACATCCAGAACCCTGGGTTTCCAAGACATCCACAGTAAGCAAGTCCAGGTTTTCCTGGGAAGAATCACAATGTGCCTCCAGGCTGAAGGCAGCAAATGCTGCTGTGCCTGCATGTGGACAACACCCCCGCAGAGAACAGGCAGCAAAGCCAACCCCAGACCATCAGACCATCTCTCTTCCCAGCAAGCTGCCAAGGGAGCCCTCCAGCCACATAAATTTTGGGGTGCCCTTGCTCTGTGGTCAGCCCCAGTCAAAGACATCTTATCGCTGGCCATTTCCCCATGCGGCACAAATTCATGTCCCTATCATTAAAGAGACACATGGTTTATTTACTCATTACCATATCCAGCTGTTGGCTTTCCTTCTCCCCATATTTCAGGGTAAGTAGTGATTTGACATAAATAATACCCCCATTCAGCTATGGCCTGAAAGATATTGTAAATAAAAAAAAAAAAGTCTTTGGCTACAACAGCCCTTTCCAAGTGCTCGGTCCAAATCCTACTTAGTATGGGAGTGGGGGGAGGTTGGGAAAGCGAAAACCCAACACCATTACCTAAACAGCCCCATTAAAAATGAGCCCAGAGTGAGTTACGGCTTTATTAAACAGATGACATTACATCAGGAATGATGAATCATAATGTTTCTTTTCGGGATTACAATGCTCTACGACCCCTTCAGCTGTAATTGTTTGCCTCCCTATTCCCAGCCACTGCCAGGTGTGGTGGCCCCTGTCCCCACCACATCAATGCTGGCACTGGGGACCTGTGAGCATCTCATTCTTAAGGCTCACAGACTGTCACAAGGATAGGGATGGAGGGGGACAATCCCTTCAGGAAGTGCAAAGGGGATCCTGGATTCTGTTCCCAGCCCTAGATGGGCAGGGATGCATTCCCAGGGGAGCACAGGGTGTTTCTCCACGTTTGCAGGTAGGAGGGGGTTTGGATTCTCAGGCTCACCCTCTTGCTTTGGTCTCTCCTGCATCAGAGCTGAGCAAGGGGAAGCAACAAGAGGCATCTGTGACGGGAACCACATTTCAGGGTCGTGCATCTGTGCTGCTTTCAGCTGGGGTAGAGGTTTTGTTTCACAGTGGCTGGTGCAGGGCTGTGTTTTGGATCTGTGCTGAACACAGAGATGTTTTCGTTGTGGCTGGGCAGGGCTTGCACAGAGCTGAGGCTTTTTTCTGCTTTTTTATGGCCATCATTTATGTGGTGAGGGGGCTCGGGGTGCATGGGAGGCTGGGAGGAGGCACAGCCAGGACAAGGAGTGACCCCAAGTGACCAAAGGGATGTTGTAGACCACGTGACTTCATGCTAAGCATATAAGGTGGGGGGAACATGTTTTTAGTCTCTGTTTTTACTTCTCATTATCCTGCTCTGATTTTGTTAGCAGCAAATCCAATGAGTATCTCTAATTCGAGTCTGTTTTGCCCATGATGGTGTTTGGTGAGTGACCTTTCCCAGACCTTAACTCATGAACCCTTTATTGTATTTTCTCTCCCCCATCCAGTTGCAGAGGGGAGTGAGAGAGAGGCTTTGGTGGGTGTCTGGCACCCACCCAGAGGCAGCCCACCACAGCATCCCAAGGCTTTTAATACCCAATTAATTCTTCCCATTCCCTTCCAAGCTGAGGGCTGCATTGGGGCACATACAGGGATTTCAGGAGCAGTAGAAGTACGGGAAATTGCATAGTGCAAGATGACTGAGATCACACAGGGTACAGCAAAAGGCTCTAAGAGAAAGGACTACAGACTGCAGCTGGTACAGAACAGCAGAACAGCAGAACATCGCTCCCAAAACACCACACATGGAGCTGGCTGCTCACTGCCTCTGTCCTTTGCACTGCTCTACATCAGCTCCTTCAATCCACCCATCCATCCATCCAACCATCCTTGCATCCAATCCATCCACCCTTGCATCCAATCCATCCATCCATCCATNATCCACCCATCCATCCATCCATCCATCCATCCATCCACCCATCCACCCATCCATCCATCCATCCATCCGTCCATCCATCCCTCCATCCCTCCATCCATCCCTATCCATCCATCCATCCATCCATCCCTATCCATCCATCCATCCATCCCTATCCATCCATCCATCTCTTTCCCTGTGTGTTTAAATCCACATTGTGCCCAGCACAGGGCACACACATGGATCACAGAGAAGAGCCCCTCTGAAGATGGACTCTCCTCCCTGTGTCGGTCCTTGTAGGATTGGAGGCATCCACCATGAAAAAAACCCAGGGTTCCCAGGGGGCACCAGCATGGCCCAAAACCACCATGTGGAATGTTTTCCACATTTTGCTCCTCTCATCCTTCTCCCAAGGTCTGCCTGCCACCTATAAATAACCAGGAGAGCATGACATCCCACCTCCCAGATAGAGCAGCGCCGCGCCACAGCCCCGCGCAAGCCAACGGCTTCTATTTTTACATCTTTGGTGAGAACCACGTGGCAGCTTTCGACAACACACACAAGGGGGAAAAGAAAAGGGAAA
>VZTB01002866.1:363830-396865 GCA_013397245.1 Thryothorus ludovicianus | reverse complement strand
AAAAGAAAGAAGAAAGAAAAAAAAATCCCCAGCACTCAGATCTCCACTCCCCCTCCACCTTCTGCTCAGGCAGACCTCAGACGAGCGCCCGGCAGCCCCATCTGCTCGTCACCTGCTGGCATTTGGGTAGCAGCTACGTCAAACGCCCGGCTCGCGTTCTCACATGTAGGAGTTTGCTGTCTGAGTGATGAGGCTGTCTGTGCTCCCATTGTGCTTTGCCATCCAGAAGGTTTTTTGGGAGCCTTTAACAAAACGCTGTGTGCTGGTAGCTCTTATGTAAGTTATCAGCGCCCTTGCCCCCATTTCACAGGCTGGGGAACTGAGAGAAAGCTGAGATACCTGTGACTTCCTGCATCCCCAACACTCTAACCCCTCTGCCCCCCAGAAACTCCCTCCTTTTGCTGTGGATTATTCCTCTGTCCACTCATTTTCACAACTGTAGCTGAATCTGAAATGAAAAATTAAAAAAATACCAAACCAGCACCCAACAATAAAAGATACCAACAATAAAAACTTGCCAAGGGAAGTTGAGCTCTGGCTTTGACCCATGGAAAGGTCCAGGTCTCTTTGCAACCTTGATCACACTGCAGGGGGCCAGGGACCAGGGCTCCTCACCTGCTTTGGCACCAGCAGGACCCTTTCAGTCTGACCCAAAACTTACACCTCCCATCCCTCCGGTCTTGGTTTCCTCTCACCCCCACCACAAATTCTCATGTCCTATAAGAAGCAGAGGTACAGCCCTATAAAAGGGTCACTAATATGATAAGGGATCAAGCAGTCAAGGTCTCAGCTGTGATTCCTACCCCCTAGGTGAGCAGCAGCACTTACAGAAATCTGTGACTGTGCATAACAACAACAAGAAAAACAAATCCAGCGACTGTGAAGTTGGTAAGTGGACAACTTAAGTTCAGCTTTCATGCATTAAAATCAACAATGGTAATCATTTCTCTTTCCACTGTAATTGTTGTAACAGCATTGACTCTAATCTTACTGAGGAAAAAAATATCCACCCCAGATTTCACTCCAGTCTGGAAGTGAGTCAGCTCTCAAACCTCAGTGAGAAAGAAAGGCACTTGCTAGGAAGGATGTGGGAAAATAGAGGGTTAGATTCACCAGGCTCCTCTTGGGTCATGCTAAAATTACTACGATTTAAGTTAATGAATAGATTTCCTTTTGTTCCAGCCCAGCTTCATTCTGCAGTGTTACAGCCCTTATCCCAAGCTGGAAGCAAGAGCTATTCAGACAAAACAAAGCCCAGCTTCCCTTTAGCATTACCACCAAGACTTCTTCATAATAATATTTATAAAATAGCTATTAGGATGGGAGGGGATAGTAAAACTGTGTCGGTAAAAGGCACTCAGGTTATAAAATACCAGGCATTAAATCCGCCCTGCAACACAAATTCCCTTCCCGCCCACGTGTTTGCTTGTTTCAAAGCATCTCTCAAGGCAGAGCTGCATCCTGCTTCTATTCCTTGGGATCTCTGGCTCATCCAGGCTGTGGGATGAGCAAAGGGGCCTCTGAAGCTCTGCTGCTGCATCTCAACACATCTTACTGCTCTGGGCTCCAGTCTCTGCTCAGACCTGCTTGGCACTAATTGCAGGGGCCACTTGGGTCAGGGTACATCCATTTGGACTGTCCTCAGCTCCCAGCAGAGCAGGGAGGGTCAACCAGGCACTGCTCCGAGCTCCCCAGGGCAAAGAGGGAGGGAGGCAGCCACAGAGGTCATGGCAGAACCACAGGCCACCAGGGCAATGGGCCTTGCTCCTTGGCAGGCTGGGTTTGGCACCGTCTGTGCTTCTTCCAGGAAGCAAGAAAGCAGTTTTGTGCTGCTTTTGGTAAGAAGAGTTTTCCAAGGACAATCTCAGGTGCAGCACATCCCAGCAGACTGCAGCAGCAGGGGAAACTCCTCAACCTGGAAAATACATCTGTCCCCTGATGCCTCCCAGTCCTTGCCCTAAATTCCCACCTCCACCAAAAGGCAGCTCTGGATCACTGGGAAGCATCAGCCTCCTGGGGAGGGGTTAGCAGGCAGGACAAGAAGATAATAAGGTGAAGACTTCTCCCAAAAGGTCAATTTGCTGGAACTGAGCATCAGTGCAGTCACCAGGACATCAAGAAGGAATAAAAGGCACACAGCCAGCCAGCCAGCTCACTGCCAGCCACTCGGGACCACCGCACAGACACGAGGTGACAACACGAGACAGAGAGGTCAGGCTGCAGATCTGCCCATCCAGCAAGGCAGCACCTCTAACAGGAGAGTTTTCCAGGCATTTTTCAATGTCTGCAGGGTCCTGATAATCCCAAACCATGAAGTACTATCTCACTGCAGAAACCTTATGCTGGTTTCCAACATAACCTCAGCTCTGGAGTTGACCCAGCAGAGTCATGGAGCAGGGCTGCAGGTACCAGCAAGCCAAGGGCCTGGGGGGGAAGGCTACACCTACAGCCTGCACTAACATTCCCTGGCTTTTTCCAGCATCTGAAAGGTAAGGAGGGAGCAGGAAAGGGGATTTGAGAGAACAGAAAGAAGCACTGTATTTATCCAGGCTGACACCTCGCAGAGCACCAGCCAGAGCATCTCAGCTCTAACCCCTGTGCCCGCCAAGCGTTGACACTAATAGGACAACAGCTGAGCAATTAAAAGGAGGAGAGACAAGGAGATATCAAGTCAAAAAGGCTCATAGACAAGAGACAGAAAGCCCTAATTTCTGCTTGTTTGCTTTGGTGAGTGGAATACTGTCAGGCACATACCATTCTCAGGAAAAACTACATTTCTGTCACCACCAATTAATGCCTCTTTCTTAGGAGACTGGAATCCTCCTGCCTTTTTGCAGCACCAGGCTTTTTCATGGACCTTATAGAAAAGGTGTCAGAATTTGGAGTGCACAGCATCCTTCTGTACAGAGAAGTGTCTGAGACAAGCCACGGGTCCTGAGCTAACTCTCAATTAAAGACTGCTCACAAAGAGTGGGAACAATAATTTACAGCCCCTTTGCTAGTGATAGAGCTTGGGGAAACACAGAGCAGAGCCTCGGAATCAGGAGGCAAACAGCATTTCCCTGAGGTCTTATTTACACCCTTCCCCAGCAGAGTTAACAAGCAGGACAGTGGGGAAGTGGTTGCACTGGTTTGGGGCCCCCAGCTGTAAGTACTTCAAAATCCCTGTGCATGGGATTATTCATCCCTAGCTCTGAAAGTCCTGGGCAGCCTTGGGGCCCATGGCTGGTGAGGGGGCCTGGGGGGAGCAGGGCTGCAGGTTTGGGCAGGTGTCTCTTCTAACACATCATTTACGTGGGCAATGGGAAAAAAACAGTGGGAAAAAGCAAGCAGCAAGAAAGAGCCCCCTCCAGCCAGGCACAACTAATGCCCCTTAATCCAGCCCAGAACCTCTGAACCCCTGTCCTAACAGATCCCTCAGAGGTTTGGCAGTAAAAGCACAGCTAAAAGCCACTGGGAGGGCTGAGGACAAGGTCAGGAAGCAAACTCAGGGAGGAGAGGCGGCACGAACAGACTGAAGAGCTGGACATCAAACCTGGTGTATGGCAGCAGCTGAGAGGAAGAAAAGCAGGACTGGAGGCAGCGTGTCCAATCATTGCTTTCACTAGATTAAAAAAATGTAAATTCCCTGTGTACCGGCCTGCCTTGGAGATATCAAGAATAATAGGAGGCAATTAAGAGTAACAGAGTCAGAGCATACAGCAACAGGGAAATGTCTTTGGGAAAAGAACAGGTCTGGGTGAGAGGCACAAATCCCCCTCTTTGAAAGATGCATGGGAAGGGGTGTCTGGTCCAGCTCCCAGTTTCCTTCCCTGCCAGTTTAATGCTTCCTATCAAGCAGTGGCTGTACCAATTTAATCTGGGTTAATAGAATCTCTGGCACACTCAAGGGAGATATTGCTGGGAAGCAGCACAGGCAGTATGACCTGTGGGCCTTGGAAAGCCATGGGCACACACAGCTCTAGAGCCAGATGTGTGCTTTGCAGCTGGATCCTCAACAAACCTGGAAAATACCTTCCAGTGATCCACTGGAAGTGGACACAGCTTCTAATAGAGCAACACCACATGGACAGCCCACAGGGACAGCCCCACTTCCACCTCAGCCACTGTTTAAATGGAGCAAAGACCCAAGAGTTAGATAGGAACAGCCAAAGCTGAAGGGAGATGCCAGGAAATATGGGGCACATGGAAAAAAGTGCTGGCAATGAAAACCCCAAGCTACCTGGAAAGCAGGGGTGAAGGAAATCAGAGAAATAAGAGATTGCAGAAGCTCTGGTGAGAAGGAGATGGAGCTACATGGAGGCAACTGGGTTATAGGCAATCTTACATCAGTTTATGAAAATATCCCATTAATCTTCATAGCGCAATCTTAATTGCAAAATCTTTCATCAGCCTTGTTATTTGTGCACCTGTCACTGGAGACACTCGGAGTTGTTTTGTCGTCATTTCTCACACTAATTAGAGGGGCTTGGGGTGGTTTGAGGGGTGGGGTGGGGAGGGAGGGGGGCTGTTGTTTTTTAATTGTCCTCGAGCATGGCTCAGCTTTATAGTAACACTGCCAATTAAGGTCCTGCCCTGTGCAGGGCTTGTGAGCCTGCTAGGCACAGTACACAGGACTAGAGGGGTTGTTTTAATTAAATACCCCCAGACTAGTAGGGAAATATTTAGAGCAATTTAACAATCTGCTGCAGAGTTGTTAAGCCTCCAATATATCTGCTTAATGTTCATTTGGGTATTTAATAATCTCCCTACCTTATCTAATCCTGTTTAAATTTAAAGAGATGCATCTAAGCTGGTGAAGTAGCAAGCGCTTATTAACAGCCGCTGGTTATTAAAACATATTTGAGATGTCATCACCAGCGAGCAGTCCCAGCAGCAGGCAGGGGACTTGGAGCCTGCAGATGTATTTCTTTCTTAACTGGGGCTGCCCAGGGACAGGACCCAGTGGTTTCCTCACAAGCTCTGCTGTCACCACACCGGTACCTTTAGTTCCCATCCTGCTTCCCCTGCCTGTGGAAAAGAGGGTGGTGGCCTTCCAGGGTAATTAGAGCCACTGGTTGCTTATTTTTAAGGGTGTTTTCCAGGTCTGCAGGTACTCAGGCTGGGGCTTTTTTAAAGAACTGGATGTTTTGTTTCCTCAGTTTAATTAAAGTTTTGTTTTCTCCTGTTTAGACAGTTCACAACTCAGTGAGCTCCACAGAAAATCATTTGCTTGAGGACAGCCTACAAGACCAGAAAGACTATTTTGCAAAGTTTAAGCCCAGCTATGCTTATCTAATCTGCATGTTTCTGGTTCTGGCTGCCCTGTGTTTGAGAGTCTCCTTACCGTGATTGGATGCCCCTGTCCTTTTCCATCTCTCCTCTCTTCCCTCCAAATTAGGCAGTCCCAGCACACTTTGGAATGGTGCTGCTCAAAACTCTGATTAGGGCAGGTCTCAAAATGCTGCTATTACAGACAAGAAGAGGTTGTTATAGAACACACAACTCTCAACTTGGACAACTTATACTAAAGGAGAGTCAAGCCAACAATTTAAGTTCCTGTGCAAAATGGCCTCCAGGCAAAACAAACAATTTTCAGGACACAAACAGTAAGTCACTCTTAAATCCCATGAAAATGAACAGCCCAGACTATTTCACAAGCACTAACCCACCCAATTTTAAAGTACCTTCAACTGCTGAAGCTGGAAATAACAGCTGTGGAAAGAGAGAGAAATACTCTGCCAGACAATTTAAAACAAGAAAACACATCTGGGAGAAATCTCCCTGCCCAATGAGACAGGCAGTTCCGAAGAGCTAAGGCCATGATGCCTTGAAGGTTTAATGTCAGCATCCTCAGATGAGAGTGGTTCCCCATACATCTTGCTCAAGCAAGAGCATCTCAGCTTCTTACCTTAAAGGCTGATTTTCATCATAAGTCTGGTGCTCTGCTTTTGGCCACCGTGTTTTGAGACAGAAATGGACCATTTGGAGAGAGTAAGCCCAGAGGTGACACATCTGTCACATGCACTGCAGAGGAGCACAGCCATCCAAGCTGGTCCTCACTGATCTGAGAGCAGCTTTCCAAACAGCCTCCTAGAAATGTGAAGGAAAATGTTTCCTCAGCCATAGCCACCACAGAACATAAACAACAGGCTCAAAATTGAGGCAAGGAAAAAAAGTAAACAAAAAAAACCCCAACACACTTCCTATGCTTGTTACAATGATTCTTGTCAGAAGTCCTGAAAGAGGTTGAGCAACCTGTATCCCCAAGGGTCTTTAAAAACAGATTAGTACAGCAATGACAGAGGAAGAGATGATCTTACCTTGAGGCAGGGAGAGAGACTCACACGACCTTGGCAAGGTCCTTCCGATGCTTGTGAAGCACCAGCGACACTGAGCTCTGCCCCATCCCATCTCCACCCCACTGCAAGGGTCTGGTTATGGTACCAGTCAGAGTCTGGACACCAGAAACAAGCTAAAACACAAACAGAGACTCCACAGAGTCCAGCAGGAGCAGCATTCTGGCCTGCCAGGCTTGCTGTTCTCACGTGAACAAAGCAAACCCATCTCATCACCCCAGCAGAACCCTCAAACCCCAGCCCTCCTCCACAGTCCCCACACCAGATTGGGATGACAGATGACCAGAGGGGACCAAACCGAGCAGATAATTTTATTTGTTTTCCCTTTGTTCCTCGTCTCTCAGACACTGGTGTCATTCAGGATTTTTTGTGGAGGAGACACATCAGCACAGTGACGGATCCTGTCTGGTCCCATCAGCACCACGGCGGCGTGTCCCCAGAGTAACGCGAGAGGACTGCCATTCCTGCAGGGAAGGATGCTCAGCAGGAGGTGTCAGCCCGGGAAACACAACAATTGTTTCTCTCCCATCAGTTTGGTGGCACTTGGAAACTTTCAGGATGGCGGGGAAGGCCAAGTCTGAAGCCAGAGGTGTGCCAAGGACTTGCACCGAAGGCCATGGAGCAGACTTCACACCCAGGCATCATCATCATCTCATCCCTGTCAAGGGAAAAGGAGTAAGTGTACTTCAAGTGGATGTTTCCTACAGGATGTGCCCTGTGGGGTAAGGAAAGGAACTTCTGAGCCCTCCTCCCACTAGCTGACACTTCTCACTGCACTCCCTTGTCACCTCTGTGTGCAGAGCTGCAGTCACAAATCATGGGGTTACTTAGACTCTTGGAAAAAAAATAATGAAAGGATGCACGTGTTTACAATGCTATTTCCTTAATTCTCAATAAAGGATCCTATTTGCTTCCTCCTCCATAAGTCACCTCTGGCTGAGCAGTGTGGGAGCAGGATGGAAGGGATGGTGTGAGTTAACCCTCCAGTGCCCTCTAGCCAACACAGCTTTGGCAGTAGCAGAAGGTCTTCACACCCTTTATTCCACCAAAGGACTTCAGATTCTCTGTGGCCATGTGGAGAAAAGCCTGGTGGAGTCTGGCCGTGCTGCTCTCTGCCTGCCAGGCAAACCAGGATCTGAGATGCAGAAAGGCAGGGCTATGCACCAGACACACTGCCCAGCTGAAGAGCACCAGCTCTCCAGACACCCAGAGTCTTGGGCTGCAGTGCAGGATGTCCCCAGCAGTGTGTGTTCTGTCACCATCAGACATCATTCTATCAGCTGAAACTGGGGCGGGGGGATTGGGAGGAGGGGAGTGAGGTGATCCTCTGGTGATTCAACTGTTAAAAAAACAGCTGGGGCAGTTTCTTTATCTCTTCCACAACCCATCCTCATCCAGGGACAGATCTTCTGCTCATGGCAGAAGTGTCCCTGACTGGCTGATGTGTCCCTGCATGGCTGATAAAATTCCAGCATCCCACTGGGAGATGCTGCACCCAGGGCAGGAGCCAAGCATTCCCACCTGGATACAATCTGGGCTTTGGAACACCAAGCAGCCTTTGCCACTGCATTCCCAGAGGGAGACCAGGCCCATCCATCACCACTGCACCTTCAGAGGAAAACTCCACCTTTCTACAGGATCATTGCTCCAACAGAGCCACATCTGCCACTCCAGGAGGGCTGCAGCCACCATTTAATGGGACTGTCACCAACACCCTGATCCACAGGGGGTCAGGTTGGATTCTGACTCTGTCAGTGGGTTTTTCTGTATTACTGCATTTTTTATTTTAGTTCTCTTAATAAAGAACTGTTATTCCTATCCCCATATCTTTCCCTTAAGAGCCCCTTAATTTCAAAATTATAATAATTCAGACAGAAGGAGTTTCCATTCTCCATTCCAAGGGAGGCTCCTGCCTTCCTTAGCAGACACCTGGCATTCAAACCAAGACAGGCAACCACCAAATCATCTGCGTTCCCCACCATGAAAATCTCAGCTGGAGCTACAAGCATAATTTTATAAAGCAGACGAGGGAAACTGCCTGCAAAAAGTCATCTCTGCACTTGTCTTAGAGGGAAAGGAAGCCCATTCTGGGCTCTTTCCCTGTGCAACAAAGCAGGAAGCACCAATATTGAGTACACTTGCATCCCAATGCCACACTCAGTCTCATCTCTGCAGCTCAGTTCTAGCCAGGCCTTGTCTTTTGCCAGCAGGAGATGCCACGACACGGCTCTTCAGCAGGAGGGAAGCACTTGCAGGAGTTGCTGGTGAACAGCAGGCTCAGAGGGATGAACCAGCAGAGGCATGCACGGAGCAAGTGATAATTTCCGTGCTGTGCAATTACAGCTGGGAAGGAGTAAACCTCTGGTGCACAAACCTGCCAACAGTTTACTGCCGACAAGGAAACAAAACCGACAGTTGACACTGGAACAGCAACTGATACCCTGTAATCATCTTAAAAATAGACTCTTTGCAAACCTGCTTGTTAGTAGTGAGAACATATGCTCTTTTTAAGAGGGAGGGGGGAGAGAAACCTCTCAGCATCTCCAAAGCAATATTTGCATTAGCCAGAGCAGGTTTGGTGAAGCTTAGGCTGGAAGCTGCCCAGAACCTGGTCCAGGACTGCTGGGTGACCAAGGCACATCAAGATCCTGCATTGCTACAGCGTATTTTGCAGCATGAAGAACTCTTAGTTCTCTGAGCCCAGCAGCCAGTGCTTGCACAGCTATTGCAGACAGCCAGCTTATTCCATCTTACTGCACGTATCTGCTCCCCAGGCTCCAGCTTTTACTCAGGGTGAGTTCTCCCCACGGCTCCTTTTAACCACAGCCCCTGACCAGGGTGGACAGAGGAACATCATCTTTGAGCCAAGGCCTCTGGAGTCTTGTTCCAGCCTGGAGCATTGTCCATTGCACAGAGCTGAACTGTGCACAGAGCACAGTCCTGGCCTACAGAAAGTGCCATGAGTAAGGTCTTCCCATGAAAGATAGAACAGCTCAGGACTAAACCAGAGTCTATCAAAGTAGAGACTGGAACCAGGATTTGGTCTGTTCTAGGTTGGTTTTGTTTCTTGGTTCCAGGTTGATTCTGTTGGATCTCTTAGAAGACAGAGCATCCACCCATAAAGAGAGGCTTGGCTTGCTTCCTAACATGTTCAGCACAAAATTCACTCACCTGAAAGTTTCTGTCCCCTCTGTGCTCAGCACAGCAGCACTACAGGAGAAAGAGGGACACGTTCCCTCAATAAGTGCATTTCATTTTGGTATGAGCAATTTAGAGATTATATCCACTTCAATTTGGGCAGGGATCCAAGGTTAACCTCCCTGCTCTTGTTAACAGAGCTTTGCTCTCAAAAAGCCCATCAGCTCAGTTTCACATCTTACTTGGGAAAGTCAGTGCAATGTTACACTGGACACCAGGGTGAGGGGAGAGGAAAGGCAGATCCTGGGCATCTCTGTGACTGCTGGAGCTGAGAGCAGCTTCCCAGGAATCCTGAACACACATCCCTGGTCTCCTCTATCTGCCACTTGTGACTGCAGACATTGCAGGCTGTTATTGTACAGCCCTACGGCCACCTCAGAGACTTTCCAGTGTCTCCACACAGCCAGGAAGGAAAATCCTCGCCAAACAGGTACAACACATAGCATGAGGGTGGCACCCTCCATCCAGGATCACAGCAGCACACACAGACACTTGATCCTTTGAAATTCACATTTATGCAAACCACAGTTTCCCAGTTCCTGGAAATCCTATCCATTTTTATGGGGATGCTACTTCCTCAGCCAAATGTACATTTTCCTGCCTTGCAATCCCCTTGGGAAGGGGATTGCTGTGTCTGCACACAGCAGGTTGCCCAAGGAGCAACTGCAGGGTCCATCCTGAGAACCACCCTATCATAAAAACCATTTCAAACTCAGCATTTCAGCCACCAGCAGGCACAAGAGTCCACCTGCAGGTTATGGAAAGCTGGTCATCAATAATCTGGCTTCTCCAGCCACTTTGCAACACTCCAAAAAGTAGAATGGGAGCATGCTCTGGGTAACAAGTGTTGGCTGCCAGAGCTGCCACCCTGGAGAGGATCTGGCAAAGGCAGCTCCTTCACCCAGGGCGAGGGTCCCAGCAGCTCCCACTGAGGCCCTCTCAGATCAGCTCCCACCAGGCAATACCTCCAGCATGAATTATTCATCCGTGTGTCACGCAGCCTGGGAAGCTGATACATCCACACCAGGCAGGGAGAGGGCTTTTAGCAGGAGGGACCCGTGTCAGCAAGCCCAGGGTGAGCTCTCCAGGCAGAGCTCTCCCTCAGAGCCCTGTGCTGAGCTGCTGGGAGGCAGCAGCAGGGACCCGTGGTGGTGTTCCCACTGCCACCTCCAGCACGGAGCTCCTGGATCCAGCTCCGTGAGCTCAGCACATCCACCTGTCACGCGAGCCACTCGCTTGGAAAATTATTCTGCTGGAGCATCACCGAGGACACCTTGCCAGTGAAATATCAGACAACGTCAGGCAGTGTTTACTTGCTCCAGTGCGGATACTACACATTTATTATTTACACTTTGCAGCGTATTTTTGGAGTTGTGTCAATAAGACTGAGGGTTATCAAGTGATCTGTTTGCAGTCAGTCAAAAGCTGCCGTGATTCCCAGGGAATTTCAGGACAGGGATTTACCTTTTCTCATCAGCCTAATCCACAACACAAGGCACTGAGGATCTGGGAGATGTTGGGATTTGTAGGACCTCAAACTGAGTTTGTGTCCCTTGCCTTCTTCACTTCCTGCACAAAGGTTCTCCAATGGGAAACAGTCCCAGGGGGGAAAAAAGGCTCCTGAAATGATGTAACAACAAAATGTAGCTCTTGCCCTTTAGTCCCAAGCATTTGGAGTGATGGTTGGGTGGATGCAGCTCATCCAACCTGGAAAAACTTGGGAAGGACCAGCTGGAGACTCCCTACACACAAAGAACACAGATGGGTCTGGAGAGTGTGCCATGGCTGTCCCACCTGCAGATGTCACCTCCTGTCCTAGCCAGTGCTCTCTCCCATCTTTTCTACTCTCTGCTGTCAGAGGTGGGGAAAACAATGAGCACTTCCAACTCAGCCACAGCATTAAGCTCATTATCCCCCTTATTAAGAGTTTATTAACAGTAAATTTAGAAGTGTCTTCCAAGGAACCTAAACATATTTTAATTTCTTCTTTTGAACTGCTTCTTGAAATGAAACTTTACACTAAAGCTAGATGGACAACCTAAACCAAGCCATTCTCACATTTTTGCTAACCAGAAGTGCCTTCATAGTTCTGACTGAGAGACCAAAGCATCCAGCCACACATCCACACAAAGCCACCAGGTACTTTAGCAGCCATGATCTGCTGCAAATCCCATTTCCACAATTGGAAATAGTTAAGATTTGGTTTCTGAAAAGTCCCTTTTTCATCATTTCTTGAGCTGGGCTGGTTCTAGTATTCAGCCCAGCTCTGCAGTTCGGCAGCAGAGATCTGAATTCTTGGCCTAGTAATGAGTGCCAAGGCAGTTGTTTTCATCTTATTCAGTCAACAAGAACATGGAAATCAATTTTTCCCAATCTCAGTTATGGCTAGAAATCCATTCCTTTTAGGCCAGCTACAGGATTAATCTATTGAATGGTTTGCAGGCATTTTGCTGACATACAAACATTTGAAGAATACATTATGCTTTCTCCCTCCTAGTATAGCATTAGTGCCTTCTTTTTTTTTTCCTGTAAACATCTTTGTTCGGGAATCCATGAGACAGGATGTGGAAATGCATGTCTGCCTTGCAAACAAGCCTGGTGTCTGCAAAGTTTCTGCACTTAAGTTGTCGGAGCTTGGTGACTTCAGGAAAAGAGCAAAGACGCCTCGTGCTGCACGAGATGTGCCAGCAACACAAAGCAGGAGCTGAGCTGCCTCTCCAGAGCCAGTGCTGAACAAAGGAGCAGCAAGTTTAAATGAAATAAATCACATGCATTCCAATTTCAGTAGAAGCCTCGACCTGAAGACCTGCCAGTCTAACAATTAGTCTCCTCTGCTGGCTCCACAGCACCAGGACGTGAGTGTAAAAAGGCATCTGACAGCTACCACTGCAGCAGTCTCATGCAATTCTGTCACCCCAAAAAGGGTGCACTTGGCCACAGTTTGTTCTCTTCTCACAGAAAAAGGGGAATCTCATCTCTTTTGGTCCTTACTTGGGGCTCCAGAAAGTTTCTTGCCCTGTTCTCAGCAGAATTGCGAGACACTCTGCAAACTTCTGGAAGAGTTTGTTACACTTACTGACACAGCTGAATTTTAATTTTTCCCCATTTTACAGCATTAGAAATGGAAGCAAGTTTCTTTATTTCATCAGCTTAAACAGGTCTTCCTTGCAACACTAGAACTTTTCCAATTCCCAAAGAAAGACTCGTTCCCCACCCAAATCTGGGGATATATCACCCTCCATTCCAGCACCTGCACTTACTCATAAGGATCTAAATTTCCACTTGTCCAATATCCCAGCTTTTCCACACCCAGACTCCAAATATCAGGATTGTTTGTAAAACTTTCCACAGGTGATGTATTTCAGGCCAAAGGCTAAGATTTGTTTTGAAATGTTCTTCACAAAATTTGATCTGGGCAGCAATATCGAAATGGCTTTGGAAGAACAGAGAAGGATAAAGCAATTATATCCCACACAGCAGGACAGCAGAAAGTGAGTGCATCCATCTCACCACAGCTGTCCTTTCTTCCTGCAGCAACCTGAACCCAACAGAGTGTGCAGGTCTATTTCCCACTGCTGGGGAGGGCAGCACAGGTATTTCTGAGTCAGAAAATACTCCCTGCACTATAATGTGTTTGTCTGGCCAGAAGGGACATATCTAGTTATGAAGATATGATAGCCCTGCTTGCTTACCCACAAAAAAACCCAATGCTCCAGGGCCACATGGAGGGAGCAGAGCTGCTCCACAGCTGCTCCAGAGCTGCTCCACACCTGGGTACCCCAGTGATGCAGAGAGCAGTGAAGATCTCAGCATGTCTACAGGACAGCTCTTAAAATAGCCCAGATACAACCTAGAAACCAGAACAGAACAACAGCACCAACCACACAGTAGCCATCCTTATGTGCAGCTGATCCAAGCTCCAAAATATTCAAAAATCCAAAATATTCTGTGGACACTGACCCTAATGCCTAAACAGCACTACAGTCACCTGTAGTTTCACATTGTCCACTAAGATCTGCTCTAAGGAGCTCTCAAGCTGCCCAAGGAATAGATATTTGTACCTATCACAAAATCATGGTGTCCTCCTTCCCCCAGCTGATCTTTCCCCTCTGTTTCTGTATCATTCACTTGCTGGGCTGGGGCTAAAACAATACATTGAAGCTCAGAGCAAGTCTCCAAAACTGGATTTATCTCAACAGCTCCAGCACTTGCAGCAATGCATTTACACAGGAGCCCTCTGCATGGCCCCAGCTGCCACCAGCAAGACTTGTCCAACAGGTGAGTCCCTCCAAACAGCTTGAAGTAGATCAGGTCTGACTGTTTCTTGCAAGATTTTGTTTCCTGTAGCAGGAGATGGTCACCAGCCATGAGCATGAAGGCACCCACACCATTCTGGGAAGCAATTCCTGTTGTAGGGAGAGCACTGCAACTCAGCCGTGCTGTGCACTGCCTGGAGGGGAGCAGAAGGTGCTCAAGGTCTCCTTTGTGCTACCACACAGCACCACTGGAGAGCTTCCATCAGGTTCTCTCATCTTGCCAGGACATCCAAGACAGATCCATAGTAACTGAATAATCAATTAATCCTCCTGTAGAGCTCCATTTACATAATGAAAACGCAGCCTCCCAATATACCACTATTTTTCAGTTGTCTAGACCAATATATCTGTCCTGTAGTTGGAGGGGGGAGACCTAACACAGCTTCTATTACGGGTGGCAGAGTTCCAGCTGACATCACGTGGTGGCAATAAAACTTCTATTGATTTCATGTAAGCATTTAACCCTAGCAGAGCACGTATTCCTTCAACAGCCCACAGCGGACTCTGGGTCCAGCAACCCAGACTGAATTACAGTTGCACCTCACATGGAGCCTGGGGAATCTCTCCTCTTCCTCTCCAGCTCCCCAGGAAGCCATAGAGAGGCAGAGAGCAGACAGGCTTCACTGCACATCCTGAAATATGGCAACAAGTTTGGATTTCTCAGTTCAATACCTGCAGCTTATCTCAGACCACAGAGGAAGGTCTCGCCCTACAGCTCCCAATGAGAAACAAATCAGCTGTAATTCCAGATCCAGCTCATTTAGCAAACAAGGGCCTGGGGCTGAGGTCTGTCCTCAAAAGTCTGCTCCCAGACTGAAGACTGGGACCAGTGGTGCTGAATAATCCCCTTTCTCCACTTCACACAGCACTGGCAAAGCACAAGGAAGCAGCCAGCAGAGGCTCTAGAGCTGAATTAAAGCCTTTACTCTTCCCTCAGCTTTCACCAGCAAATAGACTATGAAGAGCAAACAACCAGCACCTCACAGCAGGGCCCACTTGCTGGTCCTGGCTGCCAGGACTGGCTGCAGAGGGGCCATCAGGAGAGGAGGCTGAGGTTCAGCTGCAGACCCTGGTCCTGCCACAGACTTCTGCATGTCAACAGGCAAAGCATTTTGCACTTAACTCTGAACCCACACTGTTAATGCAAGGCTCTCTGTTAGCCTCAGACCAGAAAGGGAATAGAATGTCTGGCCAGCACTGCCAACAGCACTGCTGGGCCACGGGGGACACAGTTGTGTCAGACCTTGGTGCTTCCATGAAACAAACTGAACACATCTCTACCCCAGCCCTCGTGAGCTCTAGGCCTGTTTTTTCTCTTTGTCCTTTGAGGGGCCCTGTCTCACCTGACTTTCACCACCCCTCCTGCTCTTCAAAAATTGCATCCCAAGTTTTGCTGTAAAGGGTCCCTCTCTGAGCTCCTAGAGGGGATCAAAGTGCCAACTTTGATTTCCAGGGCTAACTCTTGGTATCCTTGGCATAGAAGAGACCACAAGGATATCACAGCACTGGGAGAAGAGCAGGAATTCCCTGGTTTCAGGGCATCCCAAAGCTTTGACATGAGGAGAGCCCTGGGCTACCATGGCCGTGTTCTACTCACACACGAGCACTAAGGCCTGGAGTTTTCAATTTATCAGGGGCACAAGGATTACAGAGAGCAAGTAATTCAGTCTTGGCAGGCCTGTGTGTCCCAGGCACAAGTTTTGGCACAGACTCCAAAGCCTGGCATGCCAATGTCTTCCTAGACAGCAGCGGTGCTTCTCTGTGCTCCTGTCAAGGCTTTCCCAGCTTTGGCCCTCACACCCTACATCCCTGAGGACCTTGGCAAGCACAGGGCAGCTCCTCTTTTGCACATCTCGGGGTGGCTGCCTCGCACAGCAACTTTCCCCGCAGGTCTGGAGCTCTGGAGAGCCACCTACATCTGGTGTGACACCGCGTTCGGAATCATCCCCGCTCCCAAAGGACAGACTGAGCCAAGCTTATGTTACCAGCACCAGGAGCCTGTTCCCCACCTCCTAAACATTGCATCAGAGCACACGGTGTCGTTTGGGAATGCGCCGAGGCTGCCTCTGCATATGTGTGTCAGAGGACACGCACGCATCCCGTCTGGAAGCTCCAAGGAAGGCCATCTGCCTTTCATCCCCAACTGGTGACGCTCGCAGATTCTCCCTCCCTTGTCGCCGTGGCTACTGCACGCTGTGCCCGGCTCCACAGCGTGCTCCAGAGCCACCTCCTGGCCGAACGGATAACAGTCCTGGAGAACGGCGAGAATGGAAAATAAATTCAAAAATCCCCTGACGAATCCCAGTGCCACCCTCCAAATCCCAGGTGCCATGCCCTGCATGTCAAGTTTCAGCATCACTCCAGGCAGAGGCACTACCCTGCTCCCGTTCCTAACCGTGGCCCCAAATCCGGGACAGGGCTGGGACTGTACTTTTGGAGACACTTTTACATGCCTCCCTTGCCACTCTGGCTGCAGTGCTGGCATGCCTGGTGCTCCTGTGCTCACCCCAGTTCCCATCCAGGTGTCCCCCAGTCACCAGCAGGCTGATGGACACAGGGAAGGTGGCAGGCACAGGTGAAGTAAAACACTGAGACAGAAGCAGAACATCTGCACTCAGGCACAGAAATGTTGGGTCTCTCCTTACCCCATCACTTTCCCCTTTGCATCCTACTTGCACTTGGCTCGTGAGCAGCAAAAAACCCACCCAGCTTAAAATATTATTCTGTTTAATTCATATCTGCATCTGTCTACACTAGGTGTCTTCTTTCTCTGTAGAGGGTCCGTGCCATTCCTTTACCAAGCTTGAGTCCCACTAGGAAGGACAGCAAGGAACTGCTAGAAGGACAGGCAGGACCACACAGCTGGTCCTGGGCCCAGCAGTACAGAAAAGGAAACTTTTCTCCCCACAGCAAGGCCAGATCCTGCTGTTTGATGAGGTTTGTTTTCCAGGGAGGCTTTAAAAACCATCCAGGCAGCTGAGCCACCCTGGGGAGAGAAAGATGCAGCTCATGTGGCCAAGTGTCCTTTCCCAGTGCTGCCAAAGGCAGGTAAAAGTGTTCCCCTCAGGACCCTTCTCTCTGTTGACAGAAAATACTCTTCACAGTTGATGCAGCTTTGCACAATAAAGGGGGCATTAGTTAGAGCTGTAGACAGAGGCCAATTAAAGTACAGATCCAAACTCTAAGCCAAGGCTGCACACTCAAAAACAGCTGATAAAACATCAGATTGAACCTTATAAAAAGGCTTTCTCACTGTAAAGGTGCTAACATCAGGTAAAGGAAGGGTTACAGCACTTTATAGTCATCTCTAACCTGGGTTTCTTTTTTCTCAACCTTCTTTCTTGCTGCCATTTCCAGCTCGTGCAGCACATATAGAACACAGTACAGAAGATCCCAAATGTGAGACCAAGCTGAGGTGGCAACCACAGACTCAAAAGGTTGGTGAGAGGAGCCCAGCTACAACCCCCCAGCAGGGAAACCCACCAGGCACCCTTCAAACACGTAAAGAAGCACTGGGCGAGCAGCGCAGCCAGCAGTGACACCGCAGTCCTTAGGATGTAAAATCCCTTCCCGTGTTGCAGCATGTCGACCTGACAACGTGCTATCAGGATTTTAAATTCTGTCTCCGAGTCAGCGAGCGCTGGAACCTGCAGCGGCGAGGAGGCAATTACCCACGGCCTCCTCCCAGAGCTGACAGGAGAGCAGGCCCCGTGCTGGAGATCCTGGCCTCATTACGGGCTCTCCTGGAGGCTGCAGATGCTCCTCTCCGCAGTCAGGTGTTTGGGAGGAGAGAGGAGTGCTCCCACAGGCTGCCCCGGGCTCCTCGCTGGCCACGGCACGACCGCAGCCATGCTGGTGCTACACCAAAACTTCAGCAGCTGAGCACAAGCCAGGCATGGAGCTGGCTGGTCCATCACTGTGGCATTTCTAATTTAGGAAGGGGCTTTTTTCCTGAGTCAATGTGTGATTTGGAGCACGTAGAAGTTGTTGCCTTTTCCCCGACCTGGAAATGAAACTCGAGATAATTTTAGTCAGGAGATATAAAAGGGGATCTTTATTTGAAGGCCTTCAGGGGCAGTTGTGGAAAGATGTCCACAAAAGCCCACTCCCTCCAGAGTGAGCACAGTTTTATGGGTTTTAAGAAATTAGCATAATTGATAAAAAGCACCAATTTGGAGGACAAGTAGTGATGCAATTCTCACCCAGGTCAAGCCCCTTCTCTGGAGCCCCTCCCTCAGCACATTTATCCATGAAAATATATCTCAAAGGATTGTTCTCGGCCTTGGTTCCCAGGAAGAACCAAGATAGCATAGGGGTCTTGCAGCCCCTGGGGCTTGCAACTCTGGAATTTGTTTTGTCTTTCTGCCTATAGAAAGGCCATGGAAAAGTACTGGGAAAATGAGTCACTAATACAATAGATTACAGAGCTACAAATGTATGTGTGAAGCACACAGAGAACACATAAAGAAAAAAGGCAAAACCCAAACAGCATCAAAGTGAAGGAGCAAACTCTCACTCCCTCCCTCTTTCTCATTGATGGCAGCAAGACAAAAACTGTGGGATTCCACCGTACCAATTTCTGCAGCAGTGGAAAAGACATTTTGCTCCAAGAGAGCTGCCACTCCAGAAAATCCAGAGTATCCTGGCAGCTTCTCCATGCTTCTCAAACATTGCCTACACAGAGCAGGGTCTTCATATGGATCACAGATTCCCATCCCATGGCCCAGGACAGCCTTCCTGACAAGGAAAGCCATTTGCCACAGCACAGATGCAGCAAAGGATACGATAACTTGGCTGGGTCTCCCCCATGTTCTTCTCTAATGACTTCTCCTGGCAGTGACCCTTGGTGACCTGATGATCTCAGGGGACAGGAGAGCAATTCCAGCTCCATTCTCCCGAGCTGCTGCTGCCTGTCTTCCCAGCCATGCGTGCACAGGGAGGTTGGGGAGCCCCTGTGATGGACTGCTGTCCAAAGGAGGCTGAGCCACCGAGCCTGTTTGATGGAGAAACTGCTGGCTGGACATGAACTCAAGGCCCAGACTGATGCTTTCTGGACACTGACTTGGAACAGAGGCTAGACAGAGCAAGAGGATAAAGTAGATATTTATTAAAAGGCCTCAATAGGCACACCTGGGCAGCACAAGATTCTGGCCAGGCCACACCCAAGATGGCCCAAAATGAGCACAAAATGGACACTGAACACAAGGTCCCACACTTTTATAAGTTCTGGTCCATCAGCATATTAGAATAATTGTCCAACCGTAGCTTCAGGTTATGAAGCTCCATCCTCCTTGTTTTTTCTTCTCACTTCACCATTGTTTTCCTTCTTGGGCCTGAAAGTTGTCCCTGGTATCAAACTAGAGAACAAATTGTTTTGTCTGTCTGCTCTGTAAAGAGAGCTCAGTAGCACTTAATATGAAACCTAAAACTATCCACCAAAACAGAACAGAATCTAAAAAATATTAAAGCTAAAACTTGAGGCATCAAGACAGCAAAAGGTGACCTCTTCCAGCCTCCTCAGGCTCTTCCTAGCAAAGGCCCATCCCAGGGAAACAAATGTCCAGAATAGCAAAGGAGGGGGGAAAACCACACCAATGACTGAGCACTGCATGGGTGTGAGAAAAACCCTGGGCTCGTCTCCTACAGGAGAGGGGACATGAAGCCTGTGAAACCCCTTGAACACCAAAACAGAGGAACAGCAGTGATGGAGAGCCTGCAACACCTGATTTCCCTCAGTACTACCTGCCCTCCTAGCTGGCTCAGGCTGAGCCACAGCAGAGTGATCAGTGGGGGACACAGCACACCTCTCTCAGTGACGTGATGCTGCACAGCTGTGACAGGTCTAGTGCTGCCCACGAAGACAGGAATTGCCATCTTTGCCTCTAAAAGGTCCACTATTAACCAACAGCTTCCTTTGGGAAAATGGAGACCTCACAAAACCAAAACTTGCAGCATCAGTTGTTGTCTCCCTAGCACAGCAAGCAAACCTGGGCTCACAGAGCTGGCACTGCCTGTCCTTGGATCCTGTGAGTCCAGGGCAGAGGAAAGATGTGTCAGGCTGTTCCCTCCCCACTCCCAAGGAAAAGGACAGGAGGAAAATGTGTATGAATCAAAAGGGTAATGTTGGCACATTACAAGCAGCAAGTTTAATGACACCTAATCATAATGCTACAGAATTTTGGAAGGGATATAAACCCTTGGGCTTCCAATGACCTTTGAAAGACAGAGAAGAATGGGAATAAGTCCCCCCTACAGCTGCCTGCTCTTCAGTTTCCTCCACCTTCCAGTAAACCACGCGGGGCTGGAGCCATCACAAACACCAGACTGAATCAAACGGATCTCGGTGCAACTCCCACCATCCCTTCACACCTAAACAATAAATGCAGCAAATCATTTCCTTCCTGACAGGCCTTTACTCAGTTGAGAGCCATTTTCTGCCACCTCTCCTCTTCCCAATTCTTTACCTCAGCCCTCTTTTTTTTCAATCCAAGCCAAATTCTTTTGGCAGTTTGGGGCCCGAGCTCCAGGTACGGCGCTGTGCACAGTAACAGATTTCCCACCAAGCTCAAGGGAATGGGATCAGGCTCCAAATGCCTCCAAGAAAGCCTCATATTTCTCTCCACCACACGTCCCACGAGAATCTGTTAACACAGGCTGCTCCTGTGCCATCCTGTGCTTGAGGAGCCTTAAAACGGAGCATAAACTCCTGCCTCCTCCTAAAGGGATCGGTGGGAAATTTCACACAGGGTTAGTTTTAATGCTTTAAATATTCGGTGAGGTTTGTGTTCAATTTCTCATCATAAAGTTTTAATGGGAACTCCTTGAAATTGCCAGCTCTTCTGATGCATCTTCAGACAGAAACTGTCTGTCTCTGCAAAACTTGGTGAGGTGCATCCTGGTTATATTTATCTGTCTATGGTTTTTAGTTTAAAAAAGAAAGCACATCAGATATGCAAGGTTTAGCAACATTTTTAACGAGGATGTGTCAACATTCGTCCCACACTTGCAAGCCTGATAGCCTAAATCCTTCGTGGAGGATTATATATATTTGATAAAGGTGATTTTATAGTTGTCTCCTGCAATGGGAGGCAGGGAGCTGAGGACATCCAGGCTCAGCCCTGAGCTGCCACAAGTTAAAACCCACCCCCCCAAAGGTCATTCAGCTCCCTCTCTCTGCCATAAAACTCTTGGAAACACCAGGGAACAAAAAACTTTCTGGAAAAAGCTCACTGCTATGCTACCTAACAAGCTCCCAAAAGTAAACCCATCTCTTTTCCCCTGAGACCAAGGCATTGCTAGCATGAGTAGAGCTGTGAGAGAAGGACTTCTAAGAGGCAATGGGAAGCTTTTCCTAGCACATTCTTACTGTTTAGGGCTGGATCTGCACACAACATTTAATCCTAAACAGTCAGGGTCTTCAGATAAAAGCAGAAGAAAGGAATTTTAAGAATTGGAAAAAGAAAAAAGTAGGAAGTGGAAAATGGAGGCAGAGGGAATAACTAGAAACTTCATTTGGTCAGGGAGAAAAGGTTACAGTGGTTTACCAACCCACCAGCTCACCATGAGTGTAAAGAGATCAGATCATACAAAAAAAAGTTACTCACAATTAAAACAAGATCAATTTTATAAAACAGAAACAAAAGTGATGATTCTTGCTCTGAGAGGGGATTTCTGAGCCCTTGCGCATTATTTTTGGGATTTGACCCTACCTCTCACATGCTAATGTACAGTCCAACTGCTCTACCTGCTCAGCCTGCACAGGATCCCTCTTCCAGTAGCCTCTGCCCCCAGGGAACAGCCAGAGCTCCCAGCAGAGACAAAAGAGCCACAGAATCACAGCATGGCCTGGCTTGAAAGGGACCTCAGAGATAATCTAATTATCTAGATGGACAGGGCCACCTTCCACTAGACCAGGCTGCTTACAGGTCCATCCAGCACGGCCTTAAACACTTCCAGGGATGGGGATGAGGCAATCACAGTTTCTCTGGGCAACAACAGGTCTGTGTGGCTCTTCCTCGGCAGGAGCATCACAAAGGCACAGCTGGACTGCAGCATCACTCCTCACCTTGCCCCCACCAGCACAGCACCAGCCTCAGCGAGGGAGGGGGATTTTCTGGTCTCTGCCCACCCACTGACCCTGCTAAGTGTTAGTCCCCCCTCCAAAATTTACCACTCCTTAGCTGTCTGGGCAGAAGATTGGGGTGCACTTCATCCTGCATCCCTGAACCACCTCCAGCCCAGGCACTGCGGGCTGCATTTCTCCTGCTCCTTCCCTCTCTTCACCACAAACACTTTATGCAAATCCAATCTCTCTTCGCTGGCTCCCGCTGCGCTGCTGAGGGCTGGGGAAGGGGAGGAGAGGGGAAGGGGTGGGAAGGAGGGGGGAAGAGGATGGAGCCTTGCTCGCTATCAGCTGCTCAGAAGAGCAGAGCAGAGACAAGATTGATGATGCTCTCTGGATATAAGATCTCCTCCTTGTGAAAGGCTGCTTATGAGGCCTGATAGACTTGTCATCTCTTAATAAACATCGCTGATATGTCGGTGAGGAGAAAGCGGAGGCGAGGGGAGGACACACAGAAGGGCTGCTGACAATTTACTCAGAACGCTGCTCCCCTCTTGCCTCGACCTCCACGTGCAATTCCAATGGCCTCTTCCCAGGGGGAACATTCCCTGTCCAGCCTCACCTGTACCTGCCATCCCAGCAGAGCCCAGGAACAGCCTGGAGCCAGCATCTGGGCATTTCCAGAGAACGAAACAACCCCTTTCCCTGTGAGCCTTTGGCACACAGCTGGTCCTAAACCACAAAGCCGTAAGGATTTTCAAACAACTCCCACAGTTGTTACAGGAGCAGATCCCACGGGACAGACAGAGTGTAAGGGAGGCATTTCATCAGCACCTTGCAGAGTTCAAAGCTGTTTCACTGCTGCTGTGCTCCTTCTCTAAACTGCTCTCCAAATGTAAGTGGCTCTGCTCTTGCTCACACGGCTGTAAATCAGAGGGACTTGCCCGTGCTCAGGAAACACATCCCTTGCTTTTATTTAACTTCTGTAAAGCAGCAAGGAAAATTTTAGCACCTTGAGCAGGCATTTGTCCTATCCTGTTCCAGTCACAGGTAGAAAGTGTGGTGTCACCACCAGGAGCTTGCTTGGATACACAAAACCCACGTAAAGCACTACAGCCAGATTTCCCCTGCATGTCTGCCTCCGTTTGTATTTAATCAAGCTATGCATGGTTAAAAATCCTCCAGAGCTTTAGCAGGTGCTTAGTGGTGCTGTGTAAGTGCAGAGCTAAGGAATAACGTGCTGTAAGCACAGCTAACATAAGTGTTCATGGCTCCCCGTGGGGCTGAGGATGGCTGCAAACCAGCTAATCCACCCTGGGCTTGCCGATGCCCAGAGAGGTTCCCACAGCCAGGCACGTTCCTGCTGGGAATGCCTTTGGTCCCTCTGAGCTTTCTCTTTTATTTTTCACTCCCTGCCCTCCCCAAAGCCTGCCCCAGCACACTGATGCTTCACAAAGTGCTTCATCCCACACTAGTTCTCTGTAAAACAGCACCATGCAGTGATTTTTCCTGTCCTACACGAATTCAGCCGTCACTTTATTAGCATGGAATAGTTTGGTTTGGAAGGGACCTGCAAAGGCCACCCAGTCCAACCTCCCTGCAGTGAGCAGGGACAGCCTCAGCTTGCTCAGAGCCCTGTCCAGCCTGAGCTTGAACTCTTTCAGCCACAGGGCATCCACCGCCTCTCTGGACTGTCTGTGCCAGGGTTTTATCATCCTCATTGTAAAAGAAGTTCTTCTAAAACAACTTCATTAACAAGTTCTGAGGCAAACTCCTTGAGCTATGAGGACTTGCTATATCTGGAGCACCAATACTAATATTGTTAGCAAAGTAAGTCCTTTCAGGACTTGGATTAATTTTTTTCAGAACTCAGTTTATTTTTCACCATGGTACCTGTGTTTGCAGAAACCCAAAACCAGTTGCATCTCTTTCCAAAAACCTGAACACAGGAGCAGATTTTCGAGGGTTGGATTCATCATCTCTAAACACCCGTGCTAAATGAGGACAGGAGTGAGTACCTGGCAGAAGAAACAAATATATTTCTCCCTGTTTTGCACATGACCTTTCCACCACACCTCCCAGGAGAGAGATGTTAGGCCTCCCTCCTCCCCAGAATTAGTGACCCACAAGGAATGAGTTTCTCGATAGCTCAGAGAAGACCAGGACAGCCTTAATTTGATTAAGAAGGAAAACAACCTCCCCTCCAAAAGGTGAAAGTGCAGCGCTGGCATTTCCTGCCCTCGGCAGCCCCTAACAAACCAGTGTCCCCAGCATCACCTCCTCAGTCAAAAGGGCACTTCAGCACTTGAAACCCTCCTCCTCTGACGCCCAAAGGAAATCAGAGGGATTTTTTGCAACATCCAGCTCCCAGGTCGGCCTGGGATCACTCTCAGAGCCTGGAGTGTCCCTGCCTGCCTGCAGGAACATCAAATTTCACCCAGTTCTTGTGAAGCACTAAAGGTGTGCAATGGACAAAAAACCTTTCAACTAATTTGAGGTCGAAAGATTGATGTGTTTATTCAGTGCTGGAGCACAGAGGACTAGCGTCCTAAAGATGTGCAGAGTTTACAAAGCTTTGATTCTCTATTTATTCCCAAAAATTATGTATTTTCATAAAGTTACCTATACATATTCGTCACCTGTCCCCGTGTTGTATTTAAATTAGTTGGATGTCCATCACAATTGTGCATTTTTTAATTGAGGCACTGGTCCTTTTGATTTGAGTCAGTGCTTATGTGGGAGGAAGTAAAGACTCTTCCTCACCACTTGTTCCTGTTGCCAGGTCTTTGTGACCCCTTGGTTATGGTCCAGACTCTTTCCTTGGCTTTGAGCTTCAAAAGTCTTGGTTTTCTGATTTCTTACAATGCTGAGTGTCAGATACATGATAGATTGTCTTGCTCTATACCTGTGTATTAATGATTGAACCCTTAGTTTCTTCTTTGATCCTCTTATTATCACACTAGGCCCTGCTATATGACGTGTTGCTTACATCTTGCTGGCTATCTAATTTCTAAAATTTTTAACCCTTTGACTCATTTGGACAGCCAACACACCATATCCACCTTTGGGTACACATTGTGACTCTCTAGCTCATATTTTTAATAAAAAACAGCTGATTTTGCAGCTGCTTCGTGCACACAGACATCTCTTACTTGCCTGACAGCTCAGCCCAGATCCATGAAATAGCAGCTCCACAGCACTTTCAAACAGATAAAATTTCATGTGCCTAATGCAGTGTTACTAAAATCTCCTTATTTAATTGTCTTAAATTATTTCAGGAGCATTTTTTACCCAGCTTCAGCTGGTGGTGGCAGGTGAACACTTGAGAATCATCATAATTGTGCTAAAGGATAATTATAAGTTTCTAACCTCTGCGGCTGCAAAGTGCTGGAAACCAGCAAAAAATGAAAAGTCTCCAGTTGAATTTTCCTTAAATTTTACTCCCCCACGTAGCCCCTAATGGCCCCTCTCCTCAACTAAGGACTCAGAGCTCAGCTGGAGTTTCAGATTCATTTAAACATTCTTGCTTCATTGGGATATTTCATTGCACTGGAAAAGCAATTTTTAATTCTAAATCCCTGAAAAATCATATGCACTTTGTAGTCTTTTCTGTTATTTCCTTTACAAAAAAAAAAAAAAACAGCACTAAAAATAGAGAGTAAGAGGTTTTCACAAACACGAAAGAAAAAAAAAGCTTTGCTGAGGCTATAGACAATAAAGAACCAATTAACTACCTCATCCAAGAAACTGAATTGCTGGCCAGTAAAAAAAGATAGCACCAATCTAAACTCTGCCACAGTGATTAGAAACTTAAGGTACAGTATATACATTTTCTGCTCAGCACTTAACCTAATGGTTATAATGAGGATATCTAAGTGACTGAGGATATTATTTGGTCAGAGGGTCACCACAGAGCCAGACAGATAAAGCATAACTAGAAAATATAAGGGTATTTTCACATCATGTTGTACAAGTTGCCTTCCAATGCAAATAGAGGCATGGAAGAAAAAAAAATTGCTACACCATTTAGAAATTCTTCACGTTAATATACATTTAAATAAACAACAAAACTACAGTGATAAAAAACAGGATTCATGAGTGATGAACAGATGGAGTGGGAGTATAAAATTTGATATTTGGGAAGACTACTTAAAAAGAAAAGAAATTGTATATCTGAATGTAAGGTAGAAAAAAACCCACAAAGGGGAGGAGGAATTATTCACACTCAGGAACTGTTTGCAATCTTCCATCTCTGCACCCCCACAGGGAGGGAGGAAGGAGAGAGAGAAAGAGGGAGAGAAAGAGGGAGAGAAAGAGGGAGAGAAAGAGGGAGAGAAAGAGGGAGAGNAGGGAAGGGAAGGGAAGGGAAGGGAAGGGAAGGGAAGGGAAGGGAAGGGAAGGGAAGGGAAGGGAAGGGAAGGGAAGGGAAGAGAAGAGAAGAGAAGAGAAGAGAAGAGAAGAGAAGAGAAGAGAAGAGAAGAGAAGAGAAGAGAAGAGAAGAGAAGAGAAGAGAAGAGAAGAGAAGAGAAGAGAAGAGAAGAGAAGAGAAGAGAAGAGTTTTTGGAGAAAAAGAGAAACTTGGATGTCTAAGGACAGCTGAGGGGATGTATTTCTCTAGCACAATCCTCCTTGAACAGCAAAACTCTCAGAAATACAGGATTGGATCCCCTTGAAAGCTGCCTCCAGCTCGCAGCAGCAGAGATTAAAACGCCAGCAGTTCCCATCCATAACTCTCCCGTTTGGCAGGGGCATCACAGCACTGCAAACGCAGAGACAAACGGAAGGTGTCAGCTTGGTAATTTCCCAGCTCTGCAGTGAGCAGCGTGGAAAATATGTGAACCTCTATTTCATCCTCCACATCATAGCCAAACTCGGGTCTCCAGCAAGAGAGAATTCAAGTGTTCCTTCCCTGGGTGGGTGGGGACCCCTGGCACAGGGTGCCCAGAGAAGCTGTGGCTGCCTCACCCCTGGAAGTGTCCAAGTTGGACAGGGCTTGGAGCAACCTGGGAATGTGGAAAGTGTCCCAGCCCATGGCAGGGGTGCAGAACAAGATAATATTTGAGTTCCCTTCCAGCCCAAACCATTCAATGATCCTATGAATTAAGCTGTTCCAGTTTTTGAAAGACAGGGATAGGAATGTAATGCAAGGAGTGTTTTAGAATATATATTAAAATACCAAGTGGAGGGTGGAACAAAGCTAATGAACTCAAAAGAAGACATCTGAACAAGTAGTTCATTACCCAGATTCCTGCATGCTCAGAAATCATAGATCATTTGCTTTCACCTAAATGTCCATTATCTCCGGTTTATTTGGGTTGATTTTTGATGTAGAAAGACATTATCCCTGCTAAGATCTCCTGACAAAGATTTAATGCTGCCATTTGTCGTGGTTTAACTCAGCCCCACACAGCCTCTCACTCACTCTCCCCTGGTGGGGTGGGGGAGAGAACTGAAAGGATAAAAGTGAGAAAACTTGTGGATTGAGATAAAGACAATTTAATAGGGAAAGCAAAGCCACATGTGCAAAACAAGGAGTCCATCCTCCACTCCCTGTGGGCAGGCAGGTGTTCAGCCATCCCCAGGAAAGCAGGGCTTCATCACATGTGTTTTTTGGGAAGACAAGCAACTTCACTCTGAATGCCCCCCTCCTTTTTCTTCCTGCAGCTTTATACCATCAAATGCATGGTATGGAACATCCCTCGGGGCACTTGGGGTCAGGTGTGTCCCCTCCCAGCTCCTTGTGCACCCCGGGACTCCTCACTTGGAGCAGCAAAGGCCTTGGGTCTGTGTGAGCTCTGCTCAGCAACAACAAAAACATCCCTGTGTCATCAACACATCCAAAAACACAGCCCCATACCCGCCACTGTGAAGAAAATTAACTCCATCCCAGCCAAAACCTGCACACCATTTTGTAGCCTTTCACAGATAAGGAAATATCTCCTTCATCTTCTTAGCAAAAATCTCTCCCCCCTCCCCTGCTGACACAGTGTAATTCTCCAAATCTGCAGTTTCAAGTGAAAGCGAATCTGATTTTGACTCAGGCTCCAGATGGGTCTAGCTGTAAAGATATTGTCATGTGAAAGATTAGGCGCTAGCTTAGACAAAGAGGTGTTCAGCTGCAAGCTTAATAGCCTCTGAAACAGCAACTGCCACCAAAGAGCTTCCAGGTACTGATATTGCTATCCATAATAACCACGGGATTGCAACAGATGATGGAAAGGCTGGGAACTCCCCGTGGGATTCAGTGCTCTGCACAGAAAGCTGCTAACCCCAGCCAGAGCCCTGAGTCCTCGCAGGGAGCCTTTGTCCAGGCAGTGACAGGCAGAGTGGAGTTTGCTCTGGGGTGCCAGAGGGGTGGGGTGCTCTGCAGGGACGCCCGTGCAGGTGACCTGCAGCTCCTCAGGGCTGGGGACCTGGGACAAAAGGCATGGAAAATGCAGGAGCAGGGTTGATCCCAATGCACTGGCCACCCACTGCTCTCCTCACCACTCTGACCCTCGCACAAGGCTCAGCATCTATGTGGTCAAAATGAAATTAAGAGGAATAAGTGAAGGAGAGATGGAAAACCAGCGATTGCAGCACCAGGCCTGGAATGAAATTGTCACTTCCTGCCCAGAAATTGTGGAAGAGGTCCCAGTTTAGGGTCTGGGAAGAATCCCGCTGTGCACCCTGGATTGGCCTCCTGCATTCCCTGCAGCTCAGTCATCACGCAGGACATTCTTCCTGGAAACCCTCTGCATCCCAAGTTTGGAGAGGCCAGTTACACCCAAATCACTGCCCTGAGATCCTAACTCTGCTTCCACCTCAGCCAAAACGAGACTGCCTGGCCAGATGGTGCAACAGGGAAGCCACAGTGCCCACAGGGCCTGGCCATGATGCTCACAGGTTTGAAAGCGAGTCCTTCCTCCCTCTCACTGGTGACACAAACCTAAACCTTTTGAAGCAGGGGTGAAATGACCAAGTGCCTGCACCTGGGCAGGTTCTGCTGGACATGGGCTTTGTCAGATGGGTGCCAGAAGTGCTGAATGAAGCTTGTCAGGACCCCCAAACTCAGCAGCTGGTGCATCAAGCCAAGCTGAGCCCCTTTCCAAAAATCCCAAACTACCACTGTGACACCGATAGTTCTCTGTTAAAAAAACTTTCCTCCTAAAGAAATATTGTATACGGAGAAATTTCTCTTCTACTTGCCACAGCTCATGGAGAATGCACATTCTCAGGGATGAAACAGGATCAGTGGACAACAGGAAAAGCTCTGTGTACATGTAAAATACCATTAAAGAGAATCCAGTATAACCACCTCACCCAGGTAAACTGCACCTGCCAACAGAGACAGCTCAAACTGGGATATGCCTCAGCATCCCTTCCACTTCATCCTAGAAAATCCTGCTGCCCTGAAAAGATGCCAAGCTGGGAGCAAAGAGCTGGGTTTCCAGGGCATCCCATTTGTCACTGGAAAGACACATTCCTTCAGTGCACAGTGGAGGCACAGATGTGACCCGTGAGTCCCACGTCACCATCACTCACCCAACCCCACCAGCACCCCCCTGCCCTGCCCACGTCCCCATTTGCCTCACAGGAAGTGTCACTGCCCAGCCCCATGGAAAATAAATTTCCAGAGGGAGGGAAATGCTAAGAGACCTCCTTTCTTTACCTCAGGATAATGGATCTGTTATGCTCAGTAAAGAGCTGAGCCCTGAGGAGCAAGGCACACACATGGAATTGTGCAGTTCAGCAATATACCCTGGCACAGCCACGCAGGTAGAGCTGGGAACCACTAAATTAACCCTGGCAGACATTTGCAGTAGGCAAACACCATGGCTTTGGGAAATAACAGCAATAAAAAGACAATATTTTTAGGAAATGCTACAGCAGAGCCTAAACATGCAGAGCTTATAATGAAGACTGTTTTCCCTGTTATCCATCTTGCCACATGTCCAAGAAGCCAAAAAGGATCAGGCTAAAGGAAAACTCTTATTTATTTCCTGATGGATCATGCAAATATAACTTTACTATGGACTTACACCACATCAACAGAAGTGTAGCTGAGTTATTTTTACACAGACAGCTGGAGGAAAGTTTAGCTTCCCTAAATTCACTTCAGGAAACCAGGCCACAGATCTGATGAAGTGTGGGATAAACTTTGTGCAACTCCTCTTTGTTGCAATAGGTGATGAATAGATAATGGGGTTTAAGGGCTCTGAAAAGGTCACCTGCACCATCTCCTTGCCCTGAAACAGGAGCCATAAACCATCTCTGTGCCTCCCTGTGTGCACACTTTTATATTTGTGGAGCATCCAGCACAAAAGAGCTCCTTGCTGATGGACACTTTGATGATTTAAGTGTTAAATAACAGATAGGAGCTATTTACGTGGAAATTATTTGTGTTGGGACAGAGGCAAGAAAGCAGCATTTTCTCCAGTGCCTCTGCCTGCCTCACCTGCACTCTCACTGCTCATCCATCTCCCAGGATTGCCTGGAACACTGCACATGTAGGAGCATTTTCAAACAGCTCACATTTTCTTTAGAAAGTCAACCTGTTCAGTAATGGCTCATTCTGCTCCTCCCACCCCCTGCTACAATACTCTCTTGGGACCAAGAGGGGAGAGGATTCAGCCTGCACTGGAAAACAGCTTTATGTACATTAAAATATCACCACTTGTGAGTCTGATGCCACTGCAACCTGCAAAGCCAGGAATAGCAGCTTTTTCCCAGGGGAATAGAGAAGGACAAATTTCCAGCCTCCCACAAGGGCTCAAGGAATGCAGGTGCACTTAGTCCTGCAGTGCCACAATCTGCAACAGCAAAAATGCTACCAGGAGGAAGGAAAAGCAATGCTTGAGGTCATTTTATTTTCTATAATGTCCTTGTACACCTGTACAGTGAACCTCCAGCTCAAAGATTAAAATGAAACATTTTACAGAGGTCGAAGTAATAGTCCCATGTCAATAATTTTCCAAAACACTGAAAGAACTTGATGAAGCATTTGGTGGTGTCAGGGACCTTTGTGGGGTGCTTGGGTAGGAAACAAAGAAATCATAGAATTATTTGGGTTGGGAGGCACCTCAAAACTCATCTCATTCCAACCCAGAGACACATTCCCCTAGGACCTCATTGCCCAGAGCCTCATCCAAACTCATCCAAACTTCCAGGGATGGGCAATATTTCCCTGCAACCAGCCATCACCTCAAAATGACGAATAAAGACCTCAAAAAAACTTACATTACCTTCTTTCCCATGATAATCAAAATCAACATTTCCATTTTCAAACAAAACCAGTTTTTCTCATCCACAAAGGTGCAGGATTCCTGCCTCTGCCACAACCACCCCTTACAACTCATCCAAACCATTCCAGCCTGTGGAATGGGCAGAGGCTCAAACATTTCCAAAGTTATGTGAAGAACTGGGACAACCAGGCATCTCCAAAAGCACTCTGGTGTCTTGTAGGGTTGGAAGATGATGGCAGGAGTGCAGCCCATCCCTCCCAGAGGTTAGAGGGGAGCTTAGAGAGGACAGGGAGCTGTCACAGGCTATCAACAGGGCTGTTGGCAGTGGGAAGTGTGATGAAAAAACACAAGGATGAGGCTTGCACAGGCTTTTCCTCCCCACACTGGAGGAATTGTGTGGGGAATACGGGTGTAGATCCTCCTGTGGTTACAGAACCATATCCCAAAAATACGCTGGAGTGCAGCAAGGCGAGCCACAGGGCACGGGGAGCAGCTCACTCTCCTCTTTCAAGGGCCAAAAAGCCAGCGAAATTGCCTGTTCCCAATGAGGAGGGACACTTCAGGAGGCCTCTCCAGCCACTCTGAGACACAAATGGAGGGCAAATCAAAGCGAGCCCTCAGTTCACACAGCCCTCCTGTTGTTTTCCAGCCCTTGTGGCCCCCCAGGAAAACACTGGCACACCAGCAGCTCTCTCCAGGAGAGAGACCAGGACTGCCAAGGACTGACACCCATCACAATTCTCCATACACCAAGCTTTGGAGATTTTTGGAGATCCACATGGCTGTAGGAGCAGCAGCCAGGCCCACAGAGGGTTGTGCCACGTGACTGCATCACCTTTTGGGAAAATTTTACTGTTCTTTGCCCCAGGAAACCTGGAGGGGACGGGGCTCCTTCAACACCACAGCAACTGAGCTAAAGCAAGCAGCCAGATTTTGAGGCAGGAAGCAGCCAAAAGAGCCCCAGGAGCTAAAACCAAGAGTTACTAACTCCAGCTATCATCTGCCTCTCGGTGCCATCACAGCAGCACACCGTTTTGCATTTTTGCTGGCAAGATGAGAGCCTCAGAGAAGCCAAGCAGAGGGGAAAGTATTTCACCAAGCAGAAACCACTCTCGGATGGCTTTCAGTGACCTTCCCAGTCCTCCCAGGAGTGCACACACACTGCCCCCATCACTCTGCCACAGCTGGGGCTGTCGCCCTTTTGGCAGCCCCTGGATCCAAGCTGATGGAAAATGCACTGGATGCAAGAGGAGAGCACGGTGGCACTGCTGCAGAACAGGAGCTGGATGCAGCGGCGGCGGCAGCAGCAGCAGGAAGCGCCAAATTCCCATTTAAATAAAATGCCAAAAGGCAGTCAGCGAAAGTGACATTTATGGTGTTACTACAAATGCATTCAGTGGGAAGCTGAGTAGCAGAAGCAGGTTGGGGGGAAAAAAACAAGCTGTAGTGAAAACTGCCATCTGTATATTGTGCCCCATTTTTAATATTCTGTATTCTCATAAAAAGTGTTGTTTCTGTCACTATTCAATCTCCCAAACTCACATGGAACACTGTTAAAAGTCAGCAGTGTGTGAAATGGTATTTTAAAATAAATGAAACCCGCTCGCAAAGCTGCGGAGGAATATTGCAATGCCAGGGTGCTGACAGACAGGCATTGAAAAGTAACAACCGTTATCATCTTAAAGCAAAGCGGATTAAATAAAAACCCACAGCTAGTGGTGCATTACCAAGTCTGATATTGACACAGCTGCCGTGGTGGTTATTTTTCATTGTCTCATCAAGACAAAGCATCACGGGATATCAATCTTCCCTCTGTCAGGCCATGCCTGCTGTAAAGTTTTTCGTTTACATTTTCATTATATCCCTTTTATCTCAGCTGCCAGCAAAAAAATATATA
>VZTB01002866.1:326131-361689 GCA_013397245.1 Thryothorus ludovicianus | reverse complement strand
GAAGTCAAAAGCATTTCAATTTTCATTTGAAACGAATGAGTCAGAGTCAATTTGGTAAAGCAGTTAACAGCAGCTGTGCTCCCCTTCCCAGCCCCTTAACAGGTACAATTTGCTTTTAACAAACAACCTCGCAGAGGTCTCTGGCACCATGTTAACACAGTGGCATTCAACCCCTCTTGCTGTTGTGTATTTAAATTGGGTAATAGAGTCAGGCAGAGGAGATCCACCATGAATCTTAAGAAGTGCAATTTGACAGCATCTTAAAACAACAACAACAAAAAAAAAGTAGGGGGAGCCTTTATAAAAAAAATAATAAATGACTTTGAGAGTAGCTTTTATTGGGTTGTTGTGAAGCAGCATATTAAAAACAACAGAAGTCCCAGAAAGCCCCAGCATGGCAGCAAGATCCCAGCAAGTTTGGTCCCAAACCTGGGGTTCTGAGCACTCTGGATGCCTCCACAAAGAGCTCTGCAAAGCAGGACAGGACACTTGGCAGCCAAAGCACCCCCAGCCTGGGTTTATTTGGGGTACTTTCACCCAGACCAAGGGCTTCAGTGGAAGGCTGTGTGTCAGAAAACAAAAAAAGCAACAAAACCAAAACACAACAGAGCTGCACAATCCATGCTAAGGCTGCCCCAGCTCCTCAGGGCATCCCACAATCCCATCATCTGAGCATTTGCTTGCAGAGAGGGGAATCCCTGGGCTGGAAGGAAAAGCAGAGGTATGTGATGAGCCTTCAGCACCCCTTGTTATCCCTCCTGACCCCAGAGCAGCCCTGTCCTTCCCTCACCCCAAAGTCAGGCCCTTGATGATGCCCTCATCTCACTTTTGGTCCAGACACTCGTCATCTCTCATTCATTTGTTCTTTGAAGAAATCTCATTTCATTACTTTCCAGGCTCCTGAGCTTTGTGGGGTATTACAGGAGGTCAATGAAAAATTCATGTTCTCAGTCAGTAATTGGCATTTTTGTTTCCTTTCCTTTTTTTCTTTTTTTTTTTAGAGGAAGGAAAGCAAAGAAAAGGATGTGAGTGGGGCAGACAGCAGGGTGAGTGGGTATCTTCTGCCAGTTATTAGGATAAAGTCTCTCATATTGCTCCTGGCCACTGTACTCTGGTGCTTGCTCCAAGCAAGCCCTGTAATCCCGCATATTGAAATCTGAAAGCATTCCTGGTACTTTCATTAGAGGGACAAGTAATGAAAGCAGACTGGACACACACAATTATTACAGTGTAATCCTCTGGAAATGAAGTCAATGCAATCACCCAGCATTCTGCTTTCTTCTCATTTTTTCGACTTCAAGTAAGTGCTTCCCAAATTCCAGCTGAAGTTACTGTTACAATCAATAGCACAAGGGCTCTCAACATAAGACTCAATTAATATGATGCTTGCAAGTGCTCCCCTATTGATCCCAGGCTGGTCTGAAACCCCAGGCAGCACTGGCACCAACTGCAGCATTAGCAAGGAAGACAAATGCAAAACTGGGAGATGCCAGCCAGCTAAAAGGAGCAGCAGACCTCTTTAAGGATAACCAAGGAAAAGAGAAACCCCTGAAAGCACGGGACGTTCTCCAAAATCCACAATCTGCCTGGCTGCAATCCACCCTGTTGGATTTGCCACCCACAAGCTTGAGACCTGGATTTCACCTACCCAACTTGGTGCCTTTTTGGGCACACCTAAAAACAGGGGTCAGACAAAGTTAAGGGAATAAAAAGTGGTTATATTTACTGAAGGGCCTTCAGGTACATTTGGGGCAGACAAGCCCCTCAGGGTCACAGGTTTTCACACTTTTATAAATTTGGTCCATTTGCATATTGGGGGTTAATCTTCCAATTACAGCTTCGGGTAATGAAGTAAATTTACCCCCAGTTTGCTCCCCTCAACTCACTTTAGTTTATATTTCTCTCAAGGTCTGAGACAGTGAGGTGTGCTTGATTCCCAGGCCTAGAAAGGAATTGCTGTGTCTGACCCAAATGGGAAGACAGCAGCCAGCACTGTATATGGAGGTGGAGTTATACACTAAAGAACTGTAGGATTACAAACAGATGAAGAATACACAAGCTAAAATCCCGAGGGAAGAACCCGGGCTCAGGCACCTTGGAGGCCCTGCCCCACGACGCTTCCCGCCCGGCTGTCCCTGCTGCTGTCAGCCAGCAAACAGATTGCTCCAGCCAGCACCACCAAGGCTTGCCATGATCAGATCTATTAAGGCAGAGCGTCTGAGTCACCTCCACCGAGGCGCTGGTGACAAATAGGGACAGGATTCCCCACTCGGAGCAGCGGCCACCAGGACAGCAGCAGCCCCCGGGGGCCCTGGGAAGAGCCCCGGCAAGGATGGAAGATTGACAGCTGTCAATCACAGGGCTGGTCCCAGAGATTGTGTCCTTCCCAGCTGGAGGATATAGAGAGGTCCTGCGATCTCCCCCAGTCCCAGCAGAGAGATCACTCTATGGCCCAGTCACTCCTGCCTGATGCCAGCAAAGGTCCTTGTAATTCCACGTGTTCCCATTTACTGCTGCTTGGGATCCACATTTCTCTGAGGCGAGACAAGGATCTGTTCCTCCAGACTTGTCACCTCCTCCAGCATCACCTCTCCTAACCCATGTCCCCCAGCAAGGGCAGCCACCCTCTGGCAATTCCCTGGGACATGGGCTTCCCTTGAGCTTCTGTGACTCCAATCCCAGGCCCAGGTTCTCCTGGTACCACCTGTTCCAGAGGGTTGTAAGGCACTGGAGGAGGCTGCCCAGAAAAGTTGTGGATGCTCCATCCCTGGAAGTATTCCAGGCCAGATTGGATGGGAGTTTGAACAACCTGGTCTAGTGGAACATGTCCCTGCTCATGGCAGGGAATTGGAACTAGGTGATCCTTAAGGTGCCTTGCAACTCAAACCATTCCAGCATTCCCTGGTACCACAGCCTGCCCATGGCTGTTCCCTCAGGGCAGGAGCAGCATTGCCCTGTGCTTTGTCTGCTCAACATCCCCTTGTAATTCCTCAGCACCTGCCTCCCGCTGCCCTTTATCCATCACCTCACACACTGAAAACCAGAGAAATCACAATTTTAGCACCTCGACCAAAGATGCGAAACATTCTGTGACAAAGCAAACCCCTCCCCATTCCCTACCCCAACCTGCTGCCTGACTTTCAGAGACCAGCCAAGCCCCACTGCAGCCTCCAGGACACCAGAGATGAGGCTGTCCTGCCTTAACCAGCTTCCCCATCCCCACACCTTGCCCTACAGAGCACGTGGCAGGAGAGAAAAGCCAGGCAGGCATCGCTCCAGTGCTGTCTGCTCCTCAGCCAGGGTGACGTCTCCGTGCCAGCAGCTGCAGCCCAGGGTCTGGGCAGGGGGGAGGCACGCAGGCAACCTGAAGGTGGACACTTAGCACATTTATTACCTGCTTATTAGATACCAGGCTCCCATTATGATGAATTGGCTGAGTGATGGCTCCCGCCAGCTCCCGGTGCTCAGCAAGGCTCTCTAATTCCATTTTGCACGAGCTGGGCCAAGGCAAAATCGTTTCCGAGAGGAAGGAATAAGCAGTTGTTTTTCTCCTGCATCCAAAACAATCTGGCCCTCTGCACAATCTCAGCAGGACCTTTCCTGCATGCACTGTCTTTCCTCCTGACCATGTGAGTGGTTTAGATTAGATATTAGCAAGAAGTTCTCCCCTGTGAGGGTGGGGAGGCTCTGGCATAGGCTGTCCAGAGAAACTGTGGCTGCCTCAATCCCAGAAGGGTTCAAGGCCAGTTTGGATGGAACTTGGAGAAACCTGGGATAGTGGAAGGTGCCCTGCCCATGGCAGCTTCACCCTGTACAAAAGGACTCGGGCCAAGCTCTGTAGTCAAATACCACATCCATGAGCCTCCCCATGGAAAAACTGCAGATGGGAACAGGTACCATGAGATTAAAAAGTCATTAGATGGTGCAAGTAATGCACCAGTGTCTGAGAAATGTCAGAAAACTGAAACTCAGAGAGATGATTTTGCAAAGCAAAATGATAAGAAGATAAGTAAAGTCTTAAGTATTCCACAAAACCACTGCTCAGCTCTTCTTTTCCTTCCAGAAAACTGGAATCCAGGAAGGAGATGATTTTGCAAAGTGAAATTACAAGGAAATTCTTAATTGTTTCACAGAACCACTGCTTAGGTGTTGTAAGGGCTGTAGTGAAAGTCACAGCCAACAGGCTGATGGCTTTGGGTGCCTCTCCCAAGGGCTGTCACTCCTTTTCTGATAATTTCTTCTGTCTTCCTCAGTTTTGTGGAAACCTGTCCCAATATCCTTTATCCCTCCCTCAGGCCAGATTAAAAAATGCATGCAGGGGCAGAAAGTTCAAAGAGTAAGGAAGCTGCATTCACACCCAGCCACTCCCAGACTTGGTGCTTTACACATTCTTGGGCTTTTTCTACTAAATTTGATCAGTGAAAGCAATCCCTGGATGCCAAGCCCAGCAGAAATGACCAAGCTTTGCTAAGTAGAAGTATTTCATGACCATTCACCTCTGTTGGCAGGAAAGACATTCCCATGCTGTGGTTTCACAAGTGGCACTGACAAGAGGAGGCAGCAGTGTCACTTGTCCTGAATGACACAGGGCAACTCTTTGGTCGAGGGGCACCAGCTGTGAGGTGGTTTGTGACCCTTGGACATGTCAGTTCTTGGTGCCCAAGCTGCCTGCAAACCAAGCAGAGTCCCTTGTTGTGTGAACAGTCCAGAGAGAGCTGCTCAAGGGCTTTCACCTCCCTCCAGCTTTACCCAACAAGGTCCTTGACTCTTTTCCATCAGGCCCCCACTTCACCATTCCAAAGGAATATTCACACAGAGACAGATGGGATGAGGAACCTCATTCCCAGAGAGCTGAGCACAGAGAGGTTGCTGTGAGTGAGATGAACACCTGCCCCCCTTAGGGATGGGCTCTGTGCTCCAAGTTTCCCTCCCCTCCCATGGCTGGAGGCCCCCGAGCCCCAGCCCGGGGGAGGACCACACATTCTACATATCCCTGCTGAACTGTTACACATTTCTGCTGTGCTCCTCAGGCAGAGGACTCTGCTACCAGCAAGCAGGAGAGGAGCTGCCATCTGGGACTGCATGTGCTTCCCAGACAGATGGCTGCCTATTCTCGTCGTGTTTTATTTCGAGCAATGGTTCATACAGCAACAGCGCTAGTGTGAAAATGGGATGTGACAAGATGTGTATTGCTTACACCTTCTGGAAAGTTCAGATAAAACCAAGATGTACAGAATGTAAGAATCAATATAATTAGGTAATTAAGAGAAGCGAAAGCCCCCTGGTTTAATGCTGCATTGTGCTGGTGTGTGTTGCAGGCTGTGTATGTGTGTGTGATATGGAACATACATATGTATGGTTCCACGTCTGTGCATGTACACAATGCAAAACCAACGAGAAATAATGAATGTATACATCCAGCCATTAAAATAAACACAGCTACCTGCTCCAGCAGGCATTTCAGACAGAACTGCTGACAGCCACACACTGTTTCACCATTTATACAGGGTTGGAAATTCCCCCGCCGTGCTGGAGCAGGACTCAGGGCAAGGTCCTGGTTCTGCCCACGTTCCTCAAATGTTTTTTTCCTGCATTCTGCATTGCAGAACACCAACAGCTAGAAATGTCAGCAGAAAGAAGAGCAGTATCACATGCACAAGCTCTTACTGGCTAAGTTGGGATCATTGCCTTGCTCTCTGCAGGGCCAGGAATTCAGCTCTGGGCAGTGTAGGGACACACATCCACAGAAAGCTTGACTCATTCCCAAGTACATAGGAGTGGTGAAACACAGCTATAAAACCCATTTCCAAGTTGTTTTGCAGCTCAGGTTGAAATGAAGGCCTGAACTGAATGTGTTAAAAGCCACTGGTCACACATGTGCTGGAAGCTGACTTCCCTCCCACATGGGAGCCCTGAGCAGCTCACAGCTCAACAGCTCCCATCTCCCACACACAGGTCCTCACACAAACTCAAAGAAGAGAAAAGAATTCAGGACAGAAGTACCTGTTCCCTGGCTGCCCAAAGGCACAAAGTTCAGGTGTAATGAGCTTCCAGAAGGAGGCTACTGCTGTGCTCAGGTACATCTGAGGCTGCACTTCCCTCATGTTCTGCTTCTTCAGCCCCAAAAACAGCAAGGGTCCAGCTCACTTTGCACTGTGTGAGACACTGTGGGCCTTGGACAGAAGAGCAAATGAAAGAAAAGTATTAATTGAGCCACATCTCAACATGTAAACCCCAAACAGTGAGGTCCTGTGCTCATGGCTCAGTTCAGCTCCTAAGAAGCTCAAGAAAAGCAGAGATGTCCTCTAAAATAGCAATAAGGAGCTGTGCCTATAATCAAAGCTCCTTATAATGGGCTGATGCAGAGCAGCTGCTGGTGAGAGACCCAAATGAAGTGTAGCATGCTCAGGTTATCAGCATATAAAGTCTCTGCAAAGTTATTATCAGGCAGGCAAGAGAAAATTATGCAGCACTCCTAACATTACACTGCAGGAGTGGGACTCAGTATGGAGTGGGTGGCAGCCAGCACAGGATCCTGGGCCTGTGTGCACGAGTGTCCTGTGCAGGGACACCAAACCATACTCTGAGATAAGGCCAGGGATGCAGAACAGTGACAATTCAGCTGAGGAGCAAGAGATGAGCCAAACAGGTCAAACCACTGGCTGCAGGCAGGGATCCAAGGGTCCTGGTCAGACCAGCAGGTGAAAAATCTGCACCTCCACACCCCCATAACTAAATCTGACTCAGCAAACGGGGTTTTAATACCTTCACTTCCCACAGTACAGAGAAATGGACGTTGCATAGAAACCAGACCGTGTTCCGGGAGTTTTGGCAACTCTTTTTGTCACTTTGCAGCTCCCTGGGTGTCACTCGAAGTGGAAACCTTCAGTCCGGCTCCCGTTAGGTGCAGATGTGTTTTCACACTTCTGCCGAGGCAGGGACTTTTTCTGTGCTGCTGCTGGTTAATTACCTGAGGATGAATCACAGCGCTCAGCGGGGAGCTGGGGCAGGCAGAGTTGGCTGAGCAAGTCTGGAGTGGGGAGGAAAACATCTCTGCATCAGGCGGGTGGGCACACGTGCGCAGGATTCGGGAGGAATAAATTCAGAGAGGAACCGCAATAAATCTCCCAGCCTGGCCACTGCGGTGGGAGTTTCTTTTCCTCCCCCCTCCCCGCAACAGGGAAATTCTGCTCTTTCCACGGGGGGTGGGAAGTGGCACAGGGCTGCATTGAAATGTAAATTCACTCAAATTATTAAGCACAAGAGAGCAGCTCCTGCCAGCCCTTTGTTCCGCAGTCAGAATGTGTAATCTAGAAGAATAAATATAGTCAGATATCAGCTAAACAAAGAGACCCGGGGCCATGCATATTCAGCGACCCTCTCCCCCAGGACATCCCTTCCCCCTTTATCAGGGAGGCTCTTTCTGCAGTCAACAATTGTAGATCAAAATGCCCTCATTAACCAGGGCTGAGCTGGAAACCTCTCACTGCTTCGTACTGAGGGTGGCTTCCTTTATTTCTCTGCAGGAGCAGAGATCTTCCTAGCCCCGGCTTCCTCCCCTGTGCCTTTTCCATCCCGGGAGGACAGGGCAGGGTTGTCCCTGAAGCCCGCGGGTGCTGCACTCCCATCAGAGAGAAGAGGTGGCTGTGGGACAAAGTCCCCGAGTCCAGCAGCTCTCGTGGCTCCAAAAATTGTCCTTTGCTTTGCTGCCATGTCCATCCCAGGAGATGTTCCAGCCAGGAGAACACCCCCAAGAGAGGGGCAGAAGCCACCAAATGTACCCAATTCTGTCCCTTCAGAATGTACTACCTGGACAGACTGATGACCTGAAGACACACTGAGGATGCCTTTTTAAAAAACACCATCCAGAGAAATCATTTCAAACGGTTTTTCCCCCACAGGCTCCTCACTCCCTGCAGCCACCACAGCAGCTCTGGGTCCAACAGCCTTTGCAGAGCTGCAAGTTCACCCTGGTGACCAAGGACATCCTACTGTGTCCACTCTCTGGTCATACAGGGGCAGGTGACACAGCTGGGAGCAGTGGGAGGGACAGCCCCAGCTTCCCACAGCCCTTCCAGCAGCTGAAAACCAAGGATTGCCTCTGTCCCAAACCATGGGGAGAGGTGGCTGGAGGGGAATTAAGCAGCAGGGCAGGAAAAGAGGGTGCTCTCCCCACCACCTAAACACAGCTGCTCATCTCCAGTGCTGTCAGTCTCACACCTGTCACTGCCACTGAGCTGGCTGCAAGGTTTAAAAATGAGGTGGAGGAGGAGGGGGAAAGGGAAAAAAAAAATCAATTTGGCTGGTTTTGAGTTATATGAATATAATAAACCCGGAGTGTCCTGCTTTTGGATGCAGTTTGCGCTTCCAATAACTCAGCAATATATTCATTAAACAAAGAGAGGTAAAAGCAGCAAGCCATTAAAAATAAAGCACCAGGAGAGGGAAAGCCATGCAGGCCGTAAATATCTTTGACTCTTTTTCAACCTCCATTTTCTTATCCCTGCTCATTCACTAATTGACCTCTGGATCCTGCATCTCAGAACTGTTTCCATCACTGCACTTTGTCCTTCAACCACAGAGGCAACAAAGGATCTCAGGCACTCTCTAAATGCAGAATAACTCATAGACCTCCAAAGCAGGAGACAGAGAACCTTTCCTTCATTACCCTGGTGCTGTGATGCAACACCCCCTTCGCAAGGCTACAAAACCCCCAGCATCAAGGATCAGGTGTCCCAGGTGAAAAAATCCATCCAGTTTTAATCTGTGTATGCACTGGGCACAGACCTTCTGTACAAACACACGAGATCCTACATTCTGGTGTTTCAGCTTCATTGCACAAATTCCACCCAGAGCTATGGAGACAGACTTTCCTTTCTCACCCATATGGAGGCATTCTGGCCACAGGGCACTGCTCCCTTTCCTGGCCCAGGCAGGGCTCAGCTCCATGTGGCAGCCACCAGAGCCACACGTGCTGATCCAGGCTGAGGGACAGCACAAGCACTGGCACCAAACCATCTGGAAAGGAGGGTTTCAGCACAACTCTGCAAGCCCTGAAATGGTTGGTCCTGTCACACGTAGACCCTCCAAGCCTAATTCTAGGATCACCAGATTCACAGCATGGCTGCCAGAAGGATGTCTCTGACCCAGCACGTGAAGTTTTTCTTAGCTTGCCCAACCTAAGGGCTTTAACTCCCCAATTAAACACTAACTCCAATCACTTGGCACAGCAGTGATTCAGAAGACAGCACCTGGCTGGCTCAGCACCCTCCAAAAGCCTCCCTAACAGCTGGGATTGATCTCCCACTGGCAGGAAGGGAAGTGGTTACTCAGCAGGAGGCTCAGCTCCATCTCTGCAGCATCTGGTTCTTCTCTGGAGCTCATCACCCTCTGCATGGTCTCATTTCTTCACAAGTTTCAGCAGCATCTCAGAGCATCACCCAATGTGACAGCAAAACAGCAAGTGAGGCTTCCCTCACATTTTCTCTGAATAGGAAAATTGCTTGCTGGGGGAGGCAGGCTTCAGTTTGGAGAGGGCACATGGATTTTCCTGTCCCAAAACCCCATAGGAGATTCCTCTAGTCCTTGCCTGCAGGCACTCAGAATGCCACTTTTCCTCCTTCTGTGGGATTTAGAAGAGCAGCCTTCTCATGTTCTCAATCCCTCCCAAAGCTCACAGCACACAGTGGTTTGGAAGGAAATTGGGTTAAGAGCATAAAGGCTATTACAGGAGTTTTGCTAAGCACTGGCTCTGCAAGGGAAGCCACAGCCACAGAAGAACAAGGGACAGCCTGGGGATGTCACAGGCCTTGCTGGGCCTTGGAGAGAAGGAAGCAGGGCCAGGAATTCTGTATCTTGCACCTTTTTGATGAGTTATTTGCATCCAGTCCCTGCCAGTGCTGAGCAGCTGAACAAAGAGCTCAGACAAGCTCCTCTCCCTGTTTTCACCAAGAAAAAGATGTTCAGTGCAAGGAGGGACAAAGGATGATGCAGCCCTCTGGTTCAACAACCCCTGCAGTGCTGCAGGCAGAGTGGCTGGAAAGGACCTGGGGGTGCTGTTTTTGGCAAAGCCCAGGTGGGCAAGAAGGCCAAGGGCACCTGGACTGTCCCAGCCATAGTGTGGCCAGCAGGCCCAGGGCAGTGATTGTCCCCCTGTGCTGGGCCCTGGCGAGGCCACACCTCAAATCCTGTGTCCAGTTCTGGGCCCCTCTCTGCAAGAAGGACACTGAGGGGCTGGAGCCTGTCCAGAGATGGGAACAGAGCTGGGGAAGGGTCTGGAGCACCAGGAGTGGCTGAGGGAGCTGGGAGGGCTCAGCCTGGGGAAAAGGAGGCTCAGGAGGGACCTTATCACTCTCTACAACTCACTGACAGTGGGATGTGGCCAGGTGAGGACTGGCCTCTTCTCCCAAGAACAAGCAATAGGAGGAGAGGAGATCCTAAGTCATACCTGAGGAGGTTTAGGTTGGATATTAGGAAAAACTTTTTCACCCAAAGAGTGGTCAGATACTGTAACAGGCTGCCCAGGGAAGTGATGGAAACGCCAACCCTGAACAAAAAAAATATGTGAGTGCAACACTTGTGGACATTGTTTAGAGCCGGGTGAGTGGCTGGATGTGGTCTGAGAGGTCTTTTCCAATCATAATGATGCTCTGATACCACAATTCCTGGAAGTCCTTATTCCCCACGTGGCCCAATGCTGATGGGAAGCTGTCCATGCAACTTCTCCCCTCAGGCACAGCACATTGGACATCTCTGCTTTTATGGATTTTTCTCATTCCTTGGGCTGGGCTGACTAAATTCAGCCAGGTGCCAAGGACATGCCACAGCCAGCACCTTTCACTGAACAGCCCATTTTTAACTACAAATCAGCTAATTTAAAGTGCCACTCTCTTCCCCCAATAACCACAGTTTTTCTCTCACGGTGATTCTACAATGGTTCAAGTTTAGCTGAATATAAATCAGAAGTAAAAGAGAGCAGAATCTGGCCGCAGCTACTTGTATTTCGCCTCCTAAACAAAGCCACGTTTAATCAGGGATCTCCTTTTCCACCTACTCATCCCTGGCACTAGAAGGCATTTTCAGAACAGCACAGCACTTGGACAGTTTCACACGAGATTTCTTACACTGTATTTTTCAGGAGAGCCAAAAAGCTCTTATCAAGTGCTCCTTTATCCCCAGACACCCTCTGATCCATGCACAGGTGAACTCCCACACAGATCTGACACGGAACAATTAGAGAGGAAAAAAAAAATAATTCAGAGTCTCTCGGTTTGACTCATCGGCGAATATTAATTTCTATTGTCATGCAGTTGACTTGTAAATCAACTGGATCATTAACTCAGACCTTTTGTGCAGTAACATTACAAGTTATTTAGACACTACGGTGTTTCCTGCACTCCCACTGCTTTGAACACAGAGTTCTGCTCCCAAGGAAAAAGAGGCTAAATGGGTCCAAACAAATACAGATAATTCTCCATGAGACTGTCCTGGCTGCACACATTTGCCAAAATAACCACAGCAGGCCCACCTTGCCAGCCAAAGAGTGCCTTTTGCTGGAGTTGTAGGATTTTGGGATTAAGGCAAGGCAAGGGTTTCCATGTTAAGTTTACAAGTCTAGGCAAAAGGCTGAAGTTTTAACTAAGGATTTGTGGCCCTGCAGCTTCACAGAGTGAACAGATGCATATCGATTTACAGCATCACAAGGCTCAGATCTTGTCTCTTTCATATCTATAAATAATAAGTATTGACTGTAATAAACCAATTGAGGACAAACTGCTGGATTTCAGGCTGCTGTGAATACTGAATTAGTGAAGCACAGCCTGTTTGCTTCCCAGGTTTGTGCCGCCACAGATCATCCTCCTGAAGAAAGGCACAAGCATCCACAGTCTCTGCTGGAAGCTCTAATTTGCTTTTTCTCCAGAGAGAAGTTAAAATCCAAGGCGTTCTGATCAGTAAGGAATGCTGGCGGTAAGACGTGAATTCACCCGAGCGACTCGCAGCAAGTTCAGACCTGTGGGACTTGACGGGGGTTCCTAAAAGGGGCTGAGGGTTTTCACCCAGCAGCCTGAGGTGTCACAGGGCTGGGCACAATGGAGAGGGAAGGTGGCCCCGGAGAGGCGCAGGGGCTCCATTTCCAGTTCAACAGCGACCTCTGCTCTCGGCTGCCTGAAGCGCGGCTGCCTCCGATCCGCTGGGGCCGGGGACACCTTCACACAGAGCATCCGCTCTGCTTTATCTACGGGGAATAAGGACACATCTTTCACACGCCGTGACCTTCAAATCCCATCAGATGGAGCCCAGGCCTCCACGGCCCCGGCAGTTGTTAAAGCATCCTAGGATTTACCTTTTCCTACTTGGCTGATATTTAACCAGATGCCGAGAGAGACAAGGACACCTGGTTTCTAAATGGATTGTTTTCAGCGTGCCCCAAGAGGGAATACAGATGTGTGTGCACTCTCTCACACACGCGAGACTTGCATGGAATCTCCGGAACAGAGCTGTGTAACCAAGGCAAACCAAAAGGAAGGTTCAGCTTCTAAACCTACCCACTGCTAGGGGCATTAATGGGGGTGGTGGGACAGCTGAAATCCCATGGCACAGCCCTGGGGTACCACATACAACAGGTCCCTTTGAGCTCTCCAGATTGCAGAACCATTCCCAATATAGCAAAGCTGAAAGATCTGCCTCAGCTCCTCGAAACAGAGCATCCTCAGCTCTCAGCTCTCCCTCCCCTGCTGGTCTCAACTCACATTCCCACATCTCAAGACCTGGGATGTCTGGGACTCTTCTAATTCTTCACAAAAGATCATGCCAGATCACATCTCACAGCTCTGGGAGTTCCCCACCTGCAGCAGCAGAGGATCCCACAGAAAATCCCACCTATGCCATGCCAGGGGTCCAGCACTACAGATCCTCTGCCAGGCTGCAGATATCAGTGACAGTTCTCACTCCAGCAATTCAAAGACCCCCTGCCCTGTGTGTCCTGTAATCCACAGGAGCTGGGATTCAAGCAGAATGTGGTTTCCAGAGCCTCTGAGGGTCAGCAGAATAAATGGATCCCCCTCCCTGGGAACTGAAGGATGCTCATGCCCATGGCAACACTTCCAGCTGTGCCTCCCCACCCCAATAAACCCATGCACAGCAGGCCCTTCTACCCTTCTAAAAAAAGCCCCAAACACTGGAAAAATCTATTTAGGGCTAAATTAAGACAGCAAAGAGAGTATCTTGCACCTTGCAAGCTCCAGAGGTATTTAGCGAGCTCCCCAAAATATTAATAACAAGCTGAATATCCTAATGCTCTTAGGTAAAGCAGCTTTTATGACTGCAGTGTCCTCTGTGTGGGAAAGCTCCACTCTGCTCCCCCTTTCTCCATGCCCACTCATGCTACTGCAAGTCCTTGGGATAATTCTTGGAAAAAGCAGCAAAGAAAATGAAGGTCAGTTTAAAATACCCACTCAGCTGCAGATTAAAAAAAAAAAAAAAAATCAAGCTAAAAATAACTGTTTTGAGCAAGACAGAAGAGCTATTAAGCAATTTTAAATTGCCCAGCCAAGAGTGTCCAAAGCTTGGACAAAAGTTGGCAGAAAACAGAGAACAGATCTCTGCAGATCCCAAGGGCTTTGTGTGCTCACCCTACCTACAGATATATATATATAAAAAACCCCAAAACATTTATAAACATCACCTTAACTATAAATTAATCGCAACCCACACATATATATATTAAAAACCCAAAACATCATTTATATGATTTATAAACATCACCCTAACTATAAGTGAATGCATTGGTGTTTGTAGGAAGCATTCACAATGACTTTAACAAATAATTTGCACAAAGTCTGTCCCTTTTTCACAGCTTTTTGTGGCTTTACTCCTGCTCAGTGTAATTCCATTTGTGCTCTCAGCACTGAGCCTGAATCCACACCCCATTCACACAGAGCTCCAGAACTCAAAGGCAGAGAGCTCCAACAGATGAAGCTGCAGTCCACCCAAAAATATTTATACACAGACTTCTGTGTATTTTTAGATACATTTTTATCTAAAGATCCTACATAAACAAAGTCCTTACAGGGGGATATATCAGTAAAAATAGGGATATTAACCCAGCTCTCCTGTTTTGTCCAAGAGATGGTTTGCCAGGCCAGCCACTATTCCCAGGTCAAACACTTCTAACACAAAGAGAACACAGCATCAATAAATACAGAGATTTCTTGGGCAAAACCTGCCCATCACCACCCCTGACTCCTAACACACTAATACCCCTGACTCCTGACCCTGGCCCCAAAAACCCTGCTGGGTTCCTGCCCTCCAAGGCAGACTCAAACTCCAATGAAAAGCTCAGAAGCAAAAATCTCAGCATCACTTGAGCCTTTCAGAGCTCCCCAGGCAAGGTGAGAATGTTCTGCTTCACCACAAGCAGAAGAGAGCCCTCCTGCTCTCTGATGGGGACAGCCAGGGGTGCATTAGCATCCATCCCATTTTCAGCACTTACAAAAAGTGCTTCATAACTCTTAATTGCATAACTCTTCCCGTTTTGTCACTCTTAATATTTATAAGACATCCAGAAAATGATTGATTTTCCTCCGGACCCCCTTGTCATTCACAGTTGCTTATCTCCTGCATGTAGGGGGCAATCAACAGATTTATAACAGCCCATAAAAGTTGTTACCAAAAGTACAGTTTCTTTGTGTGTGATCATTTCTAATAACTCTCAGGCACGATAGCAATTACTGACAAAAGTCAGCCTCTGTTAATAGAGTTTATCTCAGTTCATCATATATCCTTTGTCAGTGGAAGCATTTTGACAAGCCTGGGGTTAATTAAAACCAAGAAGACAATAAAATACACCTAATCAAACATTACAGGTACAGAAATCAATTAGCAGATTTATGGCACTTTGGAGCCCTCTATAACGTGCAAAATTCAAAGAAACTGTCAGCTCCATCCCCCCCAAGACAGTGTAATTGAATTTCTAATTGAAACTATTTTTCAATAGGTAACACAATCCGCAAAGTTTGATTTGCATTAAAGTGGCATCTGCAAAGGACAGAGGAATCTAAAAAAATAAAGAAATCCCAGGATGCTCCTGTTATTACCAGCAATAATTATTATTATTATTTGCATATTTAACATTTTGCTAAAGCCCTTTAGAGTGGCCAAGGCTTTTGCTGAGACAGCTCTGGACATGGAGATTTCTGTAGGAAGAGTTCATTTGGGTGAAAAGGAGGAAGAAGAAGATTCAGGGGGGACAGAAATGGGAAATAAAACAGTTTGGGCCTGGTGATCAGCAGAACAGAGCCGGAGTGATGACAGCACATCCTTAAGGGATGGACACTGGGGCCCGTGTGTGGGACAGAGCATCCCAGAAAGGAGGGAACACTGGGACAGGGGGACAAGCTGTGTGCTGGAGGATGCTGATGAGAGCCTGGGGACACTCCAACACCTCCACTGGGATGTTTGGGTGCAAATCCTCACAGAGACAGAGCAGCTATTGCCAATCTGGGGAGAGTGGCTGCCCCAATCTTCACAGAGGCGCCGTGGTTCAGGTGAGAAAGGACTTTTCAGGAGATCACCCAGCTCCAAACTAGATCTCAACAAGAATAACAAAATAGGTTCTAAAAGGCCAGAGAAATAGAGCTGCTGCCCAGCTTTTCTCTCTGAAATGCAATGAGACAGAAAGCACAGGCATGCACAGCTATGCAGCTTAATTGCACAGAGTGCTGCTCAGTCTGTATTGTCTATATTTTACACTGCTTCATTTCTTCTGCTGCTTGTAAGACACAGCTAGGAGCTATCTCACAGTAATTTACTGGGAAATGGGAAAGACTAGAAATGAAAAGTCAGGAGAAATGAAGATACAAGGTCAACAGAAAGCTTTCCAGCACTTGCATCTCTTTCAGTGCGGTGAACCAGATTAACCTCTGATTTCAGCACTCTGATATCCAGAATCCAATATAAACAGAAGTATGTTATTCAGAATGAAATATTAACTATTTGCTTAAATTGTAGTAAAAGGTTCATTAAATTTTTTATGTTACACAATGAAACAAAAGAAAAAAAATTAAAATTGGCTTTATTGAAATATTACAAGTCCAAACTCCATTTCACTGGGTCCTGCTTTGTGAGAACCTCAGCAGGAATAAGAGCAGAAGATAATAGACTTTAAAAATAACACTCTGGACAAAACAAAAAAGCAAAGAGAGAATGAACCAACAGCAAAATGGGGCTTTCTAGTGATTTTCTCCTATTTTAAGGAAGCTAGGCAGATGCACAAGGCTCTCAAATTCCTCCCAGTTCTGCTTTGCTGCTGTCTCAGTAGCATCTCATCTGGAAGAAAAGCACCTGCAGAAAACACATCTACAGAGCTTCACAAGGCACTAAACCTCATCCCAGAGAGGAAGGGCATTCCCAGGCAGGTGCCTTGGCAGGATAAATCAGCAAGCAAGGCACAGGGACAGGGATCTGCTCTCAGGGAGAGCAGCCACCTGTAATAGGGATCGACTTTGCAGAGAGATTCCCCACATTACCAAAGGCAGCTTTTCATCTGGATAGCACTCGCTGTGAAATTAAATCCAGGCACATCTGGGAAATGGTCCATGGAGAGGTGATTAATTCTATTAGAGGATGTGGAGGGAACTCATTCTTATTTCCTTTGTTAAGGAACAGAGCAGGAGTCCAGAGCTCAGACTGTAACAGAGCAGATCCTTGAAATTGTCACTGCCAACCTACAGTGCCCCCCATTTAAACTGGTCTAGAGGTGCCAGTATGCCCTTTGGAAGGGAATTGATCCTGGATGGCAAGGAAGCATCACCTTATCATCAGCTCTAGGAAGGGAGACATCTTCTGTTTTCATTGGGATTTTTTGTGGTTTTATTTTTTCTAGTTGTGGTTGGTTGCTGTTGGGGATTTTTCTAATTTTAGTTTCTTTTCCTTTCTCATCTTTCATTCCCTTCCACTACAAGCTCATCTTTTTGCTTACACTACTCCTCACACACACTGCTTGTTCCAAAGGAACTGGAGGATTTCTGGCACTGAGAACTCAAACCTTTCCCCTGACCACCACCAGAAACAACTCTCAGTATCAGCCCCCACTGGAATTCACTCCCAAAAATGAAGAAGGTGGCAAGGAAAAGGAGTTAAAATAAAACCAGGTGGAGTTATGGGGCCAAAGGGCACACCCAGAGGGTTCCAGGTCTTTTCCAGGCAGGCTGATAGGTGAGAATTGAAGGTTGTGGCTTAGGTTTTCCTGGTATCAGCTTAATTCTCTCCTGCAAGTGAAGTTTAATTTTCTCCCTCTGTAAGGCTTGTCATTACTTATCCCCCAGATCATGATTTCCCAGCTCTTTCCCCATTCTTGGCTTTTGAAATGCAGCCTGCAAGGCTGGATACATTCTGCCAGCCTTCACCAAGCAGCACAGAGCAGTCATATCTCTCCCCCGACCCCACAACTTGCTCCTGACACTCCTATTAATGCTTCCAGGAACAAGATTTCTGTTTAAAGGCGCATCACTGACTCACTTATCAGTGATTCACTCTGAAGCCAAACCCTTCCCTGCAGTACTGCTTGCCTAGGCAGCTGTTTCTCATTTTTTTAATCAGATGTTTCCTCCCTAAAGGTAGCATTTGTCATGAATTTCATCTTATTGATTTCTAACCGTTCCTGCTGTATAGATAATATTGAACTCAAAGCCTTCTCTGCAGACTGCTGGTAAACTCACACCTCACAGCATCTTCCTGAGGCATTGCAAGAGATTATTTCCTGTATGAGCCAAGGTATTCATGCAGGAGAACTGAACTCAGTGCAGGGAATTTGCAGAACTAGGGGAAATTTAGTTTTTTTTCAAATTACAAAAAAAAGAAAAAGAAAATCACTCTTTGACTGTAAGCCAAGGGCAACTGTTCTTTGAGAAATGTTCTTCCAATAAATAAGTGTGATCCCACTTGCTAAGCAAATTCAGTTTATGCTGATTTTACTGTGGTGTCCTCAAGGATAACAACAGCAGTCAATAGAGGCATTGCACCAACTGCCCCTTCCCTCACCCACCCAGCCACGATGCAGCCCAGAGGAAAGATTAAAGATTCCCCTTGGATGATCCCCAGCCCAAGGAGAGAGGCTCAAAATGCTTCCTTGTCCCACCCAAATGATAATAACTTGATCCTTCCTATCTGGCATTTCAAAAGCCTTCAGAATCCCAATGGCTCAGACCTTTCCACACCCCAACCCAGACAAAACCTCTGTTTTTTAACTCTAACTCATAGAATAACAGCTTGGTATGGGTTGGGAGGGACCTGAAAGATCATCCATGACAAGGACACTTCCACCACCCCAGGCTGCTCCAAGCCATGTCCAGACATCTCTTGGACACTGCCAGAGATGAGACAGCCACAGCTCCTCTGTGAAAGCTGTGCCAGAGCCTCCCCACCCTCCCAGGGAAGAATTTCTTCTTGACATCCAATCTAAACCTAGTTTCCCTCAGTTTAAAGCCATCTGACAGCAGCACAGAGTGCCAGCACAGCAAACCCTGACCAGCTGACACATCTCCAGCACGGGGCAGGACAGCTCAGACAGAGCCAACACGTGCTCTGCAATATGTTCACTGCTGCTTTAGAGCAGCACATTACACCAATGCCCCATTCAGAAGATGTCAGGCTGTGTTGGCACATGGTCACAATGTGTTGTTACATGGTAATTTTCCCCTCAGCCCAAATATCTCTAGCTCGCATTCTGGCCAGACAGAATCTGCAAGGTAATCCCAGGCAGGAAAAAAAAAATAAAAAATCCCAAATTCGTTCCCTATTGAGTCCGTGTACAACATAAATCTGTCTTCATTTTTTCCCCCTTTGTATTCCAGCTTTTTGCCTGGCTGCAAGGAGACAGAGGTTTAAGAGGAATACATTAAAAAAATGCTTTCTTCACCAACTGCAAATTCACCTGTCTCCTCAGTGCTGATACATTTTCCTTCAAAAGTTTGCATCCTTTGACATCTTTGCAGTCCCTCCATGTTCCTGCTGCTGTTTCTCAGTAATAGATAAGAAAACTTCAAAACCTTGCTCTGCAATAATGAGATTCAAAAGAAAAGATTTTTTTTCCCAATCTTTCTACATAAAAAAGGCCTGAATCGGAGCCCAGCAGTGCACAAATATTACTCATGTCATTGACACTAAGAAAAGGGGAGCTGTGAATAAAAAATGTTAAAAATGAACACAAGGAGCATTGTTTGCATATCAGAAAAATTAATCTACATAGAGAAGTGTAAGAGCCTGCAATTCAGAAAGCAAAGAATTAGGACAGCCCAGCTGAGAATAATTTTCTAGCCAGTTAATTTAATTGCATAAATCATTCCTTTGTTAGCAATAAAGAGATATAATTAAAATGAGATTGCTTCTCATTTCTATTCTCTGGAAACTAAAGGAATTGATTTTGGGGAAAGCATTCTTCCAAATACCAGATCGGCAAATTACATTTACCTTTTTAGAAAGGCTAAATTATTTTGCGCTAATATCATGGAGGGTTTAATTAATTATAGATCTGCCATATGATCTTAAAGAAATAATTTACTCAATGCCCACAGAACAGAAGTTTGTAAGTGCGTGTATCCCTCTGATAGATGGTGTGCAGATTTTTACAAACAGGTCACAAGTTGAACAGGTGGCTGTCAGGAGAAATGAGAGGAAATATAATAAATGTTTAAAGATAGGGGATGGATTGTGAAGAGATATTAAAGCACTGCTTCCTATTTGTTGGCACATACCTGGATTACTGGTCTTTGAACCCCTCTGAATTGGTTGTCTTTTATAAATAATATTGTATATACTATTGGAATATTTTCTTTTATATTTAATATTGTAATGATGGTTGTTTTCTATTCACAGATCTTCAATAAGCAGTAACAGGTTAATAACAGAACAACAGTCAGAGAGGAAAAGAAAACCAACATAAAGCCCACCAATTAAACAGAATACTGCTTTTGCTGAATATTGCAGGGGTTGGCCACTGCCAGGCCCTTAACAAGGCTGTAACAAACACATCAGACAGAAAAAATTCTCCTCTGTGAGGGTGGGGAGCCCCTGGCAGAGGGTGACCACAAAGCTGGGGCTGCCTCATCCCTGGAAGAGCCCAAGGCCAGGTTGGACGGGGCTTGGAGCAGCCTGGGGTGGCAGAAGGTGTCTGTTGGAACAAGATAAGCTTCCAACCCAAACCATCCCCTGATCCTATGGCAATATACTCAGCATCCTTTGGGATCTCTGCCTTCTCTTACCACCCTCTCTTTGTAACTGCTTACCATGCAGGGGACCCCAGAAACTGAGAAAATTCTGCCTCTTCCATCCCATTTCCCCCCCTCTTGCAAAGCCTGCCCAGAAAGCAAAGAACAGAATCCATTTCCTCTCTGCTGTACCAGGATGGGGTCTCACATCCACTCTTTCCACTTCTCTTCCCAAAACAGACACTCTTTTCTACATATTTGAGACCAATAGCCATCTCATGAACATTTGTGGTGCTTCCCACTCTCTGAATTGTCCTTTTAGTCAGGCAAAAGCTGCCATCCTTCCACCTTCCTCCACAAGAAAACTTCCCTGCCACCAAGGATTCACATTCCCCACAGCTGGGGCTTTTCAACACCAGGTACAAATTTAGGGCAGGTACAAATTCAAGGCAGGCTGCTTTGATGAAGACGGGAAACAGAAAGTCTTCCCCAGATCTCAGGCAGAGGCTGCCCAGGGTCAGCACACCTGGCAAGCTTTTCCTACACACAAAAGCTGCCTCTGCCTCCTAAGCTCTTCCTTTTCTGTGTGGTTTGGGAAAGAACAGGAGCAGCCTCATCTCAGGAATATCATTCCCCATGGAGACCACCGTGGTGCAGTGACAGCCCACCCACCAGCAGGGACTGTGCTGTGGAGGAGACAGGTAAGTCAAGAAAGAGGGCTTTGCACGCAAGAGTTAAATAGCAGATAGATTAGATCTCATCATCTGAGTTTTCCAGGAAAAGTATTGTGTTGCTATGGAAACCCCAACATAACCTGGGTTTTCCCTCCTTTTGTTTGCTCATTTTCTACAAACACTGGCCTCTCCCAGTCCTCCCCAGTTGAACTTGCAGCTTGCAAAAAGAGATTTATTTTTTTCCCTCTAATGCCCATTTTTCTTTGCAAGTACATTTTTCAGCAATTGCCTTTCTCAATATCACTGTTCCAGCCTCCAGACTCTCCCTGTTTAATGTGCTACCCATTAGAAACTCAGCTCCTGAACACCTTGCTCTGTTTTCTTCCTGGGGTAAAAGGGACAAAAGCTTCAGGGCAATAAAACTTTTCAGTGAAAATCCACATGGGAACTCCTGCAACTGCAACTTGATCTTGTCACAGTTTCCCCATTTACATCATCTCAAGAAACAGCATTCCCTCCTTAGCTTCAGAAAAAGGAATTTTGCAAGCAACAAAAATTTGGATGTTCAGCTTCAAGTTTTCTTTGGTTTTCTTCCCAGGTGTCTCCAGCCATTTATTTTACTGTATTGTAATAAGAATTACCTTTAATGAGCCTGATGGAAACATCAAGAAAATCTTTCCAAAATGTGCCCTAGATACAAGAGACCTCAGCACACTGGAGCATTGATCTGTCAGATTCCTTTACTCTCTCTGCACCTCACAACCTCATGATTTACACACTTGAGCCTCACACTCTCTCCTAATTCCCCTGCACAAATAACAGGGAGCAGACTCCATCCTCCAGAGCAGCTCCTACTTTGGCAGCATCAAGGGTCGTATTCCTAGGCAGAAACATCTGTCAGTGAGTTTTAACTTGCAGCTTACCTGGTCCTGACCAGTCCTAGAATATATGGGTGTCAAGCTGAAAAAGCTGTTATCCTGAAGCTGAAGATTCAGCAGGTTTTCCTCTGGCTTCCTCAGCAGAGCGGTGGCAGGAATGGAACATGAATCCAGGGCCACTCTCCGTGCCAACATCCCCACCAAGTGGCCAGCACACCAGCTCCTCTTCCAGCTCATCCCACTCTGTATTTGAAAATACAAACCTGGCTCACCTGCTCTCACCCAAAATCTAAAGGAAATCTGACTTTGGACACAGAGCTCTGAAGATCTTTCTAGCCATGCTGCAAAAGAGGAGTGATAAAGAAGTTTCCTTCTGTCCCTTACACTGGGAAAAAGGTGTCAATCAACCCATTTCCCACCTTAGCCACAATTATTTTTTCTGCTTGCAGAACTTAAAAACTTGCTTACAGATTATTGTTACTAACTCTACACGTTTCAAAAAAGTGTGGCCAGTCCAAGCACTACGATGCAAACTTGCTACTTTTATATGAAACACTGAAGTATATGCAAAAAAAAAATAAAAAATTAAACTACATCTTTAAACGGTAGCTAAGGCAGAAAGATTAGAAAAAAAAATAAAAACAAAAAAAGAAAATTTTGACTAACACTGCCCTCTTGAGGGAAAGGGAGCCTCAGCAAAGCCATTCTCCCTTCCCTGCTCTTCAGGCCACACTAAACTCCCCCCACTGCCTTGCCATATGGTTCAAGGTGGGTAAAAGTTTTTGACAAGCAGCAGTAGGAATCAATTCACACCTAGGAATCAATTATCTCTAGACAAATCATACCTTGGTTATGTTTTATTTATAAGTACTTTAGGTACAAATAAGCAATTGTGAAAGCACAAGAACCTATTGAAAATACAAAAACACAGAAATCAGTTTTTCTTTCTTCATGAATTGCAGCCTTTTCTTTTACCCAGCAGCTGGTGTGGCAAAATCTCTGAGGGCTGGAAAGAGGCTCCAGCTTTTTCTTTGTCCTGCAAATTCCTCATCACTGGGATACACAAGCATCATCTCTCTAGCCTAAGAATCCCCTGCAGTATCTATTGGAAGTTTTTGGGATTCTCTTTCCTCAGAGCTGCTGCAATATCCAGGCAGAGGAGTGCAACCTCCAACCAGTCTGTATAAAGGAGGTGCTTCTGCAATATTTCAAAGTGCAGTGGTGGCACTTGGGGACAGGGTTTAGTGGTGGAGGGGGAAGTGCTGGGCTTATCTTAGAGGGCTTTTCCAACCTAAACAATTCTGTTATAGCGTAAAAACAAAAAAAAAAAGCTTAAAGCAAAACTTCAGAAGGGTCTGGTGACTCCATAAGACCTCTAGAAGGAACAAGCACCTGCTCTTCTTAACTGACTTGCTAGCACCTCTGGCTGATAAGAGATGAAGAATTAAAATTTTAAAGATGGCTTGGATCATCCTCCTCCTTTTTTCATAAGGCTGCTCATAGCACACATTCTTACAAACGTACAAAGCAAAATTTTTCAGCTGAAATGTTTACAAGTCAGTTAGGGGAGTGGAAAGACCCAAGAGAAAAAGGGTAAAATATTTTTATATCAACTAGCATAAAAATTAACATTTTACTTTCCCAAATAATGAAAACCACTGTGGCACACTGAATGCCATCACAAGTTAAGGTACAAAACATCAATCTATAGTTTTTAAGAGCATCCTAACACAGACTGATGAACACAGATGAGGGTTCAATACCCCACAAAGCAGATACAGTGAGTTCAAGCATTGAGAGGGAGTGTACTGTTAAATAAAACATCAAAATGATACTTCTGAGTGTTTATAGTTACAAATATTTATGATGCATTCTGGTTGATGCCACTGCTCTGTCAGGATGTCATCTTAATTGAATAATGGTGGTGGAGCATCACCTGTTACTGATTTATCTTGAACATTCAAGCCAGACCAAGGCACCAGCTGTTCCCAGATCAAAGTTTGAAGAACAGCTTCTACAAATGCAGGGTTCTGGCTAAAATGTTGAGCAGTTTGGTGTTGCAATATTACCCCTAAAATCAAGTGCTGACCAAAACAGCAGAAACTGAGTGGTTTTTTTTATCCATATCAGCAAGCTCATGACATCAGGATCAGCCTGGAAAGCTAAACATGTTCTGACCTGGTGTTTGAGAAAGATGGATTTGTCTGGAATTATCCCTCCCATGCAAAGCTGAAACTCTTGAGTTCAGGTAGGAGCATGAACACAATGAAAGTGGAACACAAGTGCAGACAGGCCTAAGAAGTACTTCCAGAAGACTGAATGCTGAACAGCCCTTCTCTTATTTCATCTGCTATTTTTGCTCTTGAGGCTGCAGAAGTCTTTACTGCCTTAAGGAGAGACTCATGACACTTGTCCAATACAGCCTTCAAAACTAGGTGTATTTCCTGGAAAGAGAAGGTAAAGAAGGGAAAAAAACCTCCATCAACAAAGTTAAATCTTTATCAAGCACAAATGTCAAGTGAGTGGTGGACTCAAATTATTTCAAGGGTATCTCCATCCATGGCTTAAGAAGCAGCAGTCACAAAACACAGGAGGCTGCTCAGAGGATCATTGCACCATCCACACTACAACAGGAATATGAGAAGATTCCTTTTGGGGGGAGGGTAAAAAAACCACTCACCTTGGCTTTTGTTGCTTTTTCTTCTGCATCATCCTTCAGCTGCTCAATTTTGCCCTTCTTCTGTTTGATTTCCTTGCGAATGGCCATAACTTTGTCATACACTGCACCCCTCTTCTCCTGGACTTTGTTAAAATGTCTAAAGGTGACAGAAAAAAAAAAAAAGTTAGTCCTGAGACTTTTGACTCTTTCCAGATTAAGCTGAGGCCCACCATGAGCAAAGCTTGCATTTTATGAGCATAAAACCAGCAGTTTCCAGAAGCAATGACAGAATTCACTTTCACAGAAATTAATTTTAAACCAGAACAACTTAGGTACAAGAAGTGAAACTCATACTTAGAAGGAGTCCATATGCACCTTCCTACCNAAAAAAAAAAAAAAGTTAGTCCTGAGACTTTTGACTCTTTCCAGATTAAACTGAGGCCCACCATGAACAAAGCTTGCATTTTATGAGCATAAAACCAGCAGTTTCCAGAAGCAATGACAGAAACCACTTTCACAGAAATTAATGTGATTTTTAAACCAGAACAACTTAGGTACAAGAAGTGAAACTCATACTTAGCAGGAGTCCATATGCACCTTCCTACCTCAAGGGAACAGTCAGGACACATTCTTTTATTCACCAGCAAAAACTCCTTTCTTCAACCAAGGTTACCTCCCTTCCCCTCTTGCTTCTCAAAGCACTTGATTTTATCACTCAAGAGAAATACCTGACATATTAAAAAGATAAATTTGCAGCAACTTTTGACAAAAAGGAGCATTATATTATATTGTTTTCATTCCTAAATTAAAAGCTACTTTTCACAGAATCACTTAAGTTGGAAAAAGGCCTCTGAGGCCAAGTCCAACCTATGAACACCCCCTTGTCCCTTGGACCATGGCTCTTGGTCTTTCCTTAAACACCTCCAGGGGCAGTGACTCCACACCACCCTGGGCAGCCCATTCCAGGGTCTTTCTGTCCAGTAATTCCTCCTAATGCCCAACCTATTTTCCTCTCCAATAATCTCCTTTAGCTGGTACAGTACACTAAGTGCCATTCTGCACACCACACAGACCTCAAGCATGACTAAACCTTACTTGACTCTCTCAGCCATGTGCAAGAAACTCCCTTCCATCACAGCCAATAAATGCTTCATATTTCTTTTCCTATCTATATGTGTACAAGAAAATTGTTTTAAAATCAATTTTCTCCCTAACAGTTCAGCAAGAAGCTCACAGTGAAGCCAGGACCTTCCAGGGCTGCAGTTTGGTGCTGCCTTCAGCATATGGGAGGAAGGAAGAGGGGCTGAGAGGCTTTGATCAAATGACACTTTTCCTTTTGTTTTAGAAGCATCATGTCAGGATAATGCTCCTCTGAGATGTGAGCCCCATTTCCCCATGGGTCTTGAACATCTTTGATAATGAGCAAAAGTGGCAAGGGAAATTATGAAAAATTCATGAAAGGCAAATGGGGCTTTGTTGAAGTCTGATAAGTTGGAAAATTATCCCAATGTGACATTCTCTTTAAGAAGATAAAAGAATCAAGAATAAGCATTATAAATTAAATTAGTGCTCCAATAAAAGAATTGCTGTCAAGTCACATTGCAATTATTGATTTGAGACCCCAACTCCCTGCCTGCAGCATTACTGGTCTTCACACAGAGCTGTCCCACACTGCTCATTTTCCCCTCACTGCTAAGCTGTGTGTTTGCAGCAGACATGAACTTTGGCAGCACATAACAAAGACATAAAGCAGCATCAGGCAGAAACATCAACTCCTCCATACTCGAGCACGGTGCTCTTGTGCTGCTCAAGATCCTCACGCATCTTTTTCAGCTGGATCTCAGCTGTAGCAAGCTTCTCATGTTTCACAGTCACTGCTCTCTTTAGGGACATTTCATCTGTCTTGGCCTTTTTCAGCTCCACCTGAGCACTCTCAAGCTGGTCCTCCAGATTTCTGGCCTAGAGTACAGAAGTATAGAAATAAATGAAATAGAAATAAATTAAATGGGGGGGAGGAGGAAATTATCAAGACAGCACACCCTGTAAATGTGCTAAGATTACAACTGGCTGGCTGCTCAATGCAGATCTGATTGCCAACTCATCCTCCCAAGCCCACAGGTCTTTACCTGATTACAAATATATCCAAATGGACAAGACCCCACCCCTAAGGATGACTTTCAGAAGTGACTGACTCCTGCTATAGCTTTTTGCCCAGGGTAATTTGAACACATGTTACACAAATACCCCCTACCACGTTTCAATTGCTCCTAACAACTGCATTCTCCCAAAACCTAGCAGCAAATAGCAGGGGACTGTATTGTGACAAATATTTCATCAGGGAATGTCTGGCTTAGCCATATTAATAAACTTCAAGGCACTTAAGACATGACTCTTCCTGAAGTAACAATTTTTTGCTCTTAGTTTCCACTCTCAAGGCAGAAGAAACCCGATTTCACTTTTCTTTTCCCATCATTTCCTACCAACAACCCCAAGACAGTTCCAACTATTTTAGGTCAGGTTTCTATGGCAACAAAGGCTTTGACTATTCAAAGTGGTCAATAGCTAGTGCATAGTACATTAGCTAGTGCCACCCAGCAAAGCAGCAGCAATGTTTTACTGATATTTTTAAGAAAGAACTTGAAAACTTCAAAATGTCATTTTTTACAGTGAAGAGGAAAGAGGGAAACAGTGCTCAGACATCAATTTCTCCCTAACAGGATATAATTTGGATAATACAAACCTCTGATGATACACTGGCCAGCCTCTCCACATTTTCTCCCTGTATTTCCATCTTCTTTTGGTATAACTGCAATTCCACTTGGCATGATGGCAGAACCTCAACTATGTCTCTATAACCTTCATATTTCTCAGTAACTTCTTGCTTTAAAGAGAGAAAAAGACCATCAATAAATAGCAGCTTTAGAGTTCTTTTGTATAGAATTAAAGCATATTGAACATTGAACCCTCCCCTCATTGTTTAAAGACACTAGAAGTAATATTTAAGAGTTAATGAAATGAGCTCTTCACTTTGTAAAAGAAAAAAATTTTAAAAAGGCATTTATTTGGAAGCACAGAAATAAAGGTGACATACAAGGGTTTTACACTGAATTAATCAGCCACCAGCTTTTTCCAAGAGCTTTCAGAAAAAGCTGTACAGTGAAGAAATTCTACACTGGTAAAACAAGAGCTATGTAAAGCTTTTTACCTGAAATTACAGCAATCAAGTTTACACCTTTGGAACAAAAATACCTTCAGAGGCAAAGTGCAAACTTCACTGATGTGTGAGCAATCACAAACCACAAAAATGAGTGGATATTATAAGAAAAAAAAACAAAAAACAAAAACCAAGCCTAAAAATCTACGAGGGAACTCAATGTTCAGCATATTAGTGAAGACAGCAATCGATTCCAGGAACAGTGAATAACAACAGGAGCACATTTCTAAATCCAAAAATATTTGGAAGCTGACAAAATATTGTCTCCTGTGGAGAACAAACAGCCAAACAGATATAGATTCAAGAGCTCAATGCCTGGTTTTACATGGACTGCAATCTTGCCTTTCAAAAGGAAAAAAAAGCCCATCAAAAATGAACCACCACCTCTGCCACAAACCTTCCATTTTCTCTGAGGCTGTGATTTCATTGCATGCTAATCACTGTCTTGCTGGTGTTTTATCATCATTCAAGAAGCAGTTCTAGATCATGACAGTCCAGAAAAACATGTTTTCTAACAGAATACCTCCTTGTGTGGACAGAGGAAACCCTCACCTTAGATCTCTTCAATTTCTTAATAGTCTCCTTCATCAGCTCGTTGTAATTTTTCCATTCTTCTGGACTCTCCACAATTTTGGATTTCAGCTGCTCTTGTTCTTCTTTCAAAGTAGCTATAGATACTTTATACTCATTCTAGTTAATGAGATAAACACTTTTAATATTAGTGATTAGGTGAACAAAGAGGAATTGTGTAGCAAAGTTTGCCACGAGCTTATGACTAGACAGGTTCTTTGGTGTGTAGTCATTCCTCATTAGGAAGTTCTAAAAATAAATTCTTCTAAACAGCATTAACATTCCAAACCTAAGCAATTAACAGCCCATTTTGGTTCCCAGATTTGCTTACAGGGGTGCACAAGAACAGCAGTTAAGTGGTATTTTCCACAAAAAGCCTGCCAGCTNATCTTTTATACTAAAAGTTACATACAGACTATTATTAATTGTCTCCAATACCTATTCTCTACATCAGACAGTTTCTACTCTAAACCAATCAGTCCTGTCCCCGTCACCGAGAAGATGGAGAGGGAAGAAGAAGGAAGAAACCCAAAAGCCACGAGGTTCCTCCATCTTGGCAATACCCACCCCCTGTACCAAAACCCAAAAACTACTTTTACACTTTATAACAAGCTGACTACTGCTCTATTTAAACTCCTGTGACCTGTAATTCTTCTTTTAAGGTTGGCAATGGTTCCCATGGGCTAAAATCCAAACCACAGGTGTCCTGGGCTCCGTGCCAGGGTCTCTGAGACCCCTGCCCAGGTCCCTGAGCCTCCAGGGCAGCTGGAGGTGAATCTTGTGTTCCCACAAAGATCATCTCAGTTCCAGCCCCCTGCCATGGGCAGGGACACCTCCCACTAGACCACGTTGCTCCAAGCCCCATCCAGCCTGGCATATTGCCAGCAGCTCTCTCCCTCAGAACTCCTGACCTAGGAGTCAGGAGCAGTGACTGCAGCATTCCAGAGCCAGCTCTACCACCCTGGGAGAAGAGCAACAGGTTTCCTGTGCAGCCTCTCAAAATCTCCTGTTTTGCCCCATTAGCTCACTCTATGCATGCAAGGTGAACCCACAGCACCTCAGAGGTCCAGATTTCTAGTGGCTTAATTCCAAGAATAATCTGATCCTAGAAAGATAGATGATCTCTCATTTGATTTGAGAAGGAAGCTGCAGCCAGCACCCACACAGAGGTGTACTCACCAGTTTTTGGGTTCTCTCAGCAATATCTGTCTTCTTTTGAGAAGTCACTTCTTGCAAAGCTGTCTGAAAAAAAAAAAAAAAAAGCACCAAGCTTTCAACAAGCATCTCTACAGCTGCTACCTCTTATCCTCTACCATAGATCTGTCCACAGGAGAAATCCCATTCATGGGTTCCTTTGGAATGCCATAACCAGCAGACAAAACTGCAGTCTGTAAGATTTCAAAGATATGAAAGGAGAATAATGTCACCAAAGCCACTGGAAGCACTCAGGATGCAGCCAGCAGTGGGTAACTAGGAATAAGGATAAGAGATTGGCCATCCCTATTCTCACTGACCCTGGCAATTATTATATCCCCACAACTTTCTTTGCCAGGGGCCCTGTTCTTCAGGGAAAAATATAAATTAATATAAAGTCCCAAACAATAGTCAAACACAGGGTTAACAATGCTAATAGAGACATAACTTGACAAAACAAAAAAATCCCAACCATAGATTATTATCTTCCTTCTCCCAAATGAGCTAAAAAGGTTATCTATGAGATCTGAGAGGCAAGTTTCCAATGTTGAAAAGTTACCCCTGCAATTAACCCTACTCTTTTTGTCAGGCATTCCCTTGGGTGACCCTTCTTAGGCCTCATTTCTTGCCTTGGCTCACCTCCAGTTCCAATTCTTTGAATTCAAATGGAAACCAAAGAGGAACATCCCCGTGTTCCTGTTTGGAAGTGTGATGTGCATCTCCCAAGTCATTGCAGAAATGCATTTCCAAAAAAAGAGTCAACTATACTTTTGCATTCCCCAAGTCTAATTTAAAGCACATTTCACATTCCCTACAGTGGAACAAAGAGCATTTTGCTAAAATGGCCATTGTTTTAAATCAGAAAACCTTTTATCCACTGAGTTAGAGGGAAGGGAATAAAATCAAGAGAAGTGAGGAACTCTTTCAGAGGACTACAGAACAAGATCCTACCTGTTTCCGCCGATAGTCCTGCCTTAGCAGCTGCTCCAGCTCCCGAATGCTCTCTGTGAGCTGCTTGATCTCTGCCTCATGTTCAACTGGGACCATGCTGAGGGAAAAATAAAGATATTGGGCAGTTTCAGCATCATTATAGTCCAGTCAGAGTGCAGCAGATAAAACAATCACTGTCTCCACAGAGTCTACAGTCACTAACTTTAGTTATCTGAACATGACAGTCTCAAATTAATATATCTTATTTTCTTTTGCTTGTAAGATTTTGCAGTTGAAGCATAATCTAAAGGGTTATTCTGACAGGATGTGGGACAAACATAGAGGACTAAGTTTAAAGATTACGTTAAGTTAAGCATGAAAGTACAACACTCCTACCAATTCTGGAGGTGACTTTCATTTATGAAACTTGCATATTACCTGTCATACAAATAGCTTATATTAGTGTAGACCTATCCTAGCTAGAGAACCCCCTGTGTAGCACACACCCAGAGCAGCTGTCAGAAAAAAAAATACTTTGTTTTGAAAGCTCTCTTGGAAACCAGCCATTTCTTCATCCTATTATCCACAAGCAAAACCAAAACTTAATGGTGCAAAGACACAGGCAGTAGGACTAAATGGCCTGAAACAGAGATTGTGGCAAATATGTCAAGTAACTAAGGAAGACAACTTTACTCATCTATTAAGTTAAAGATGGGCTTCCTCCAGCTGTTGAAGGGCTAAAGACACATCACTAAAAGCTAACTAAGAGCAAAAAGTTTCAACCTAGTTCCCCACATACAAATACAGGATTCCCTCAATACAACCATACACAGTAGAAGATTTTTTTCCTTTTTTCTCTGCCAGCAGAAAATACACACCTCCAGCTCCCTCAGCTGCCCCTCATCACTCCAGACCCTTCCCAGCCTCACTGCCCTTTCCTGGACACACTCCATGTCCCTCTTGCAGTGGCAGCACTCAGGGTGTGGCCTCACCAGGGTCCAGCACAGGGGATGGTCACTGCCCTGCTCCTGCTGGGCACATTTGCTGACACAGGCCAGGTGCCATTGGCCTCTTTGGCCACCTGGGCACACTGCTGGATCCTGTTTGGCCACTGTCAACCAGCACCCCAGGTCCTTTTCTGCTGGGCCACATTCCAGCCTCTGCTCCCCAAGCCTGTAGCATTGATCTAAGTTATTATGAGCCAAAAATGGAGCTCTGCACTCAGACTTGTTGAGCCTCACACAACTGGTCCCCTGATCCAGCCTGAACAGGAAAGGCAGGCAGTGCATCTCAGTCCTTACTCCTCACACTCACTTCAGTTTCTCCAGCTTCAGTACTGCCTCCCGATGCACAGTCTCCAGGTGTTGGTTTTTCTCCATAGCTGATTTCTGCAAGTTAAATATTTAATTTTAGAGAAGTGTGGTTTCTCTCTGGGCTTCTATGAGAGCCTTGCTCATCGTTATTTCACATGAAATGCACCATCTCTGAACTACTGAGACATTCAGAACAGAAGCCACCTCCAACTTTTGCACTCAATTTTTCTCAAAATGATACAAGGTGCCACTCCTTCACTTACCAGGCTGAAGTATCCAATAAGTTACTGGGAAAAAAAAAACAACCCAAACTTTCAGTAATATCCTAAGCAATAATCCCTGAATTACTTGGCTACATTTAACATCCCAACATGCTATATAAACCTGAAGTTAAACCACAACCTTCATGCCCCTAGTTCTAGGTTAATATCAGCAATACTTTTATAGGTATCTGGAATAAAACAGCAGCCAGCCTTACGTAGCTCAGTTGTAGCTCCAAGTAGGCCTCACGCCGGAATTCCCTGAAGTTCACAAAGTTGAGGATGCCACTCAGGAAGCGAACAGTCCTCTTTGTCTCTGAAACAGGAATTGCAAGAGCTTGCAGAGCTGGTTTCCAAAAGCATTGCAATTGCTTCAAAAAAGTTGGGCCAAGCGTAACTCAGGGGAGACAGAAATTACAAAACGAAATGCAAATTAGTTCTACCCTTGCTCTGCTTGCAAAGATTTGAGACTACACAAAAAGCAGCACCAGGCTGGTTAACAACACTCAGCAATTCTGTGTAATTTAACAAATGAATAATGGCACCTGGGAGAAAAGGCTGTTAACACATGGCCTCCCATTCAACCAGAAGCCAGGGAGACAGAGTGTCAATCTTGAACTAAGCTCTGAAGGGAGAACCTCTCTGCAGCTATCAGCTGAACTGAAGGCAGCAATTTGAACTGCAGGGACTTTCTGGCTTTATTCCAAGCAAACTTTCTGAAAGATGATTACAAAAGCTTTGAATATCTTAGACAAGACAGATCCAGAAGTGAAAGAGTTCTTCAGAGCACCCTTTTCCAAGTTGTCTGTGTTGTGGCAGAATCACCATAATTGGGTATAGAAAGGAGTTGAGCACAGGCATCAGCATAAGAAATCCTAAAGCATTGCAGAGCTTTACGGGTAATTTCCACCACCATCTATTATTTCACTGTTATAATTATGTCACAGCCCATCTCCAGACCAGCAGACTCACAGCATTCACAACTGCCCTCAGTTACTGACTTTCACCAGGCCACATAAGGAATAAGAATTGTTCACTAGAACCAGACTGTTTAAGGGCCAGAAGAGCTGCAGGAAATCAAGGACACTTCTCCACACTAGATGCCCACCTGGCTATGCCCAGAGAGGAAAAGCACCTGGAATACCAAGCAACACCCAGCACCCCAGGAAACACGAGGATTACGAGGCACTTGCTTACTTGGGTTTAAAACATCAGCGATTTGGAAGTCACTGATCCGGCACATCGGCAGCAAGCGCTCCCTGCCAGGAAAACAAAACAGCCTCAGCTGCAGTGGCCATGGCTCAGCTTTTGTGAGCCACAACCCTGTTCTTGTCCTTCACCCATTTGCTGCAAAACAGATCTTGTCCTCTCATCCCAGAGCACTTACCCTGCAATCTTCTACTTACATGTGAATATACAAATTACAGACAGGTAGAAAGCCTTCATAGATCTGTGGGTACATTATGTCAACGTTGAGTGGCATCTAAAGAGCAAAAAGAGAGTTGTGCATAAGTAGAGAATATTTAAAACGAAAATTATGCAGCATTTTCCACAGCAGAAAAAATTCCCATAGATTAAAAACACTGAGGATGATCTTCCCACCCACAGGGAACACATATTAAAGGCTTTAAAATGTCATCAAGTTAATCAGCACACTACTTTAAGGGTCAGCTTTGGCTGGAAAAGACAAAAATACAATAATAACTAAAGCAGCAATGTTACAAACACTGGAACTCAATCTAAACTCTGCTTTGATTTGTTCATAACTTGTGCAGCACAACAGTCTCTGCATTATACAGCTACCAGCAAGAAGCTCCTTCTTTAAACATCCCAAAATTGACACACTCAACTGCTTCATGAAGAAGTCAGGAGGAGAATGTAGTGGTACACTGTCCCCCTTCTCTGACATTTTAAACATGACAGCACAGCATGGCAGCTGATGTCACTGCCTGGGAAGAACAGAGTTCTCTTGTGCACATAATACTCTTCCCTTTCAGTTTATCCATAAATGCCATGAGACAAAGCCATTTACTCTCACTTTCAAGGATCAATTCTTGCCCAACAGAGATAGTAGATAAATTAACTGTTGTCAATTTAGGTATCAGCCTCTCCTCACTTTCCTCTCAGTTAATGGAGGAGAGGAAATGATCAAATATCAAAAGTAGCATTTACATTCCTTCCAGATGAGTCCAACCTCCTCCAGCCACGGCCAAAGGCAGGAGCCCAGTATGGATTCTCAAGGCATGGTGTCCCTCTAAAAGCTTGTCCCATCCCTCCTGGCCCTCACAGACATTTCTGGCACTCTTAGTGTCCCAAAGAACAGGTAAGTCCAATATTCTTTTCCTTTCACATCCCACCACTCCTGCCACAGGCAGCCCTACCATGTAGGCATGCTCCAGTCGGATTCCACACACTTTCTGCAGGATTCTCAGGTAAATCAGGTGTAAAATGTCAAGCTGCAGGAAGAGAGGACATAAATGAGTATTCCATATCTTTGACTACTTGGGGCTCCCAGATCAGGCCACAAAAGCATTCAGCTTTTAACACACAAAGGCTGATTTCACTGACCACCACAACAACCAAATCTCACTTTCCAACATTTTGCAGTTCAAGTATTACTTGCTGATATTTCAGTTTTAAGGGGCAGCAGTCAGCTCGGGCAATTACAGCCCTGACTGTGTATGGCAGGCATTGGTTTTCACTACACTGCTGCTCGCTGAGCAGTTGCCAAACCAAGCAATGCCAAAAACCTAAAAAAAGTCACAGAAATTATAATTCTGCAGCAACAAGAGCCCTTCATTAGATTATTAAAATGAAGAGGAAAAAAAAACAAAACACCTTCAAGCCAAAGAGATTTTCATTCACAGCATTAATCCATGATCAATTTTGCTAAAAACCATCTAACAAGCAAGGGCAGTTTGAGCCTCCCACCGCAGGCTCAAAACAAGGAACAATAGCACCAGGAATCAGTCGGAGGCATCAATCCCGCTTTAAAGCCAGGACACCCAACCGAGGACACCCAACACAAAATGCTCAGAATGATGAAAAGAGGTGAAGCAAGGCTTGGTTTAAAAGCAGGGATTGGTTTAAAAGCACTAAGTGGATCGGGCAAAATGTCAGAACTGGGCACCGTGGCTATTTTCACCCAGTTCCCACAGAACTGGAAAAGACAGGCCGTGTGCTGCTGGTGACACCACCGCGCCCCCTGGCGAGGCCCGAGCGGCGAGGAGAGCCCCGCGACTGTTCCGAACCCACCCCAACATCGTTCCACCCAGCCCCGCGGTTACTCGGGCCGGGGCAGCGCGGCCGCCCCACATGGGAGCGAGCGGGGCACGGAGCCGCGCCGAGCCCCCCTCACGCACCCGGGGGTTGCCGAACACGTCGCCCTTGACCAGATTCCGGGCCTCGGCGCCCTCCAGGACGTGCGAGCGGAGGTAGCTGATGATGTCGTCGGGGCTGTAGCGGGGGAAGGTCATGGTCTCCATGGCGGCGGCGGTGCGGGCGCGGCGGCGGCGCGGACTCAATGGTGCGCGCCCGCTGCTTGAAACCACCGCGCCCCGCCCCCTCACGCCCGCTGACCTATCAAAGGCCGCGTCGCCATTGGGGGGCGGGGCTCGGCGCGTTCCCGCCCTCTCCTGGCCTATCCGCGGCCGCGCCGTCGC
>VZTB01002866.1:283591-326099 GCA_013397245.1 Thryothorus ludovicianus | reverse complement strand
GGCCCCGCCCCGCCGTGGCCGTTGGCCGTGAGGGGAAGGGCGGGGAGTAGGCGGCGGCGTCTCTTGGGTTCGGTCAGGTGCTTCCAAAGGGGCCTCCGGAAGAGTAATAAAATCCCTGGAAAGAGCATTAAAGCTTACCTACTTTTCCCCCTGACATGGGCAGGGACACTTTCCACGATCCCAGGTTGCTCCAAGCCCTGTCCAACCTGGCCTTGGACACTTCCAGGGATGGAGCAGCCACAGCTTCTCTGGGCAGCTTGTGCCTCACCACCTTCCCAGAGGAGAATTTCTCCCTTACATCCACTCTAAACCTGCCCTCTGTCACTTTAAAGCTATTCTCCATTGTTCTTTCACTACCTGCCCGTGTAATGAGTCACTCTTCCTCTTTTCCACAAACCTTTAGGTGAGGTCTCCCCAGAATCTTCTCCAGGCTGTGCAGCCCTGACTCAGCCTGTCCCCATACCAGAGTTGCTCCAGCCCTCTGAGTATCTTCATGGCCTCTCTGGACCTGCTCCAATATCTCCACATTTTGTGCTGAGATCCCCAGACCTGGACACACTTCTCCAGATGGGATAAAATCTCCTGGCTCCTGAAAGGAGACCATGCCAGGCCAGCATTGTGCAGGACTCTTGCCTAACCAACACCACCTCTTGCAGTGTGATGCTATCTTGACAAAAATTTGAGCTGTTCACACTCTCCTCACAAAGTTCTGATGCTCTCATGCCGTGTGCCTCCACTCAGCTGGAAGCAAGTCACCAAGGTCACAGCAGTGTCCCCAAAACCAGGCAGTTTCTGCAAGCCACTGACATCACGATGGTGTCACCTGGCACCAAGTGTGAGACAGAGATGCTCCAGCCACCGTTCCGCACTTGCCGATGTAAAAGCCGGGCTCAGTTTCCAGCTGGGCACCCCGCCAAGGGCTCAGGTGAGCCACGGACACAAAGTGCTTCCCAACAGCCTTGCAGCTGGACACCTCCTCAGCAGGGCTGGGAGGGCAGGGCTGGGAGGGCAGTGCAGCTTCCATAGGGCAGCTTGCAGTCCACTAAGGGCTAAGCAGCCTGGAAGGTCTCAAACCATGTCTCCTTCAGGTAGACCATGCTCCCTGAGCCTCGTGTTTCTCTTGGGGATGGCATCAGAGGGGATCAACTGCCCGAGCAGGTGTAGCTGTCAGTACCTGGAGGTGAACTGCACCGGGCAGCAGTTGCAGGAGTTCCCTGTGGACATCCCTCTGGACACCAGGCAGCTGATTCTGGCAGCGAACAACATCTCGTACCTACCGGCAGTGGAATTGAGCTTCCTGGCTGATTTGGTCTATCTGGACTGCAGAAAGAACCTCTTGGGGGATGACCTGGATTTCACTTTCATTGGTGTGGCCAAGCTTGTCTATCTGGACCTCAGCTTCAACAGCCTCACACAGGTCACTTTCAGCACCTTCTCCCACCTCCTCAGCCTGGTGGTGCTGAAGATCTCGGACAATCCCAACCTTGTGGCCATCGAGAAGGATGCTTTTGCCAACAACACCTGGCTAAGGCACCTGGATGTGAGCCGGACAGGCTTAACCTTCCTGGACACCAGCACTGTCCAGGACTTGCCCAACCTGAGGCTTCTGGGGCTCAGTGACAACCTGTGGCACTGCAACTGTTCCTTTCTGGACTTCATCACCTGGATGATGAACAGCGATGTGCATTTTCCAGGTGAGGGCTGTGTGAGCACAGATCAGTGTGGAACAGAGAGAGCTCTCTGTTCTCTTTCCCAAAAGTTCAGTTCACGGGGCTGTGCCACTGCATGTCAACCGTGGGTGCCTTTTCCTGCTGTCACACAAACCAGGGATGGGAGCAGCTGGGTTACACACACTCAACACATGAAGAGTCCCACTTGTTCACATCCCCAGGGCAGCCAGGGATGTGTAGGCTGTAGCTGGGACACGGCTGCTTCCCTAAAACACCTGGATCCAGCTTAAGGTGTCTTTGTGCCTGCACAGCCCCCATGACTGTAGCACCAAGAACGAGGAGCTCAACACAGCTCCAGGGAGATGTGCACTGGGAAAATCATTGCTCTGAATTTCCTGCCTTGTCTCCACCCCAAAATCAGCTGTTGCCCATCATGTTGAGAGATTCTATAACTGGGCCTTGGAGAGGCTGAGGCAGAGTAATCACCAGTTCCCTTTCTCATAAAAACACTGGTCCCAAGGGTGATATTTTGCTCTGCAGCTGCAGCGCATGGACTTAGTTTTTCCAAACTGAAAAGAGACTCAGCACAGCACACACGAACAAGGAAAGCTTTGGTTTCAGTAATGCAGGGCACAATGGTGACAGAGAGCTGCAAGAGAGGAATTGTTTGAGAAAGTCTGTCCACTGAATAAGAAAGGGCCACAAAAGAGCCCAAGGGGAAAAAAGGGAAGGGCAATTGGAAGCTGGTGTTACGACAGAACTTAATTAAAGACATCTCAGTGTCTTTATTAGAAGTAGGAAGTTCCTTATAGACAATAAAGGTTTTTTTTTCCACATACAGGCAATTATGGAACAGTGGAATAAAGTACAGCTCTCAGCAGTGAGATTGGAGATAACCCACTGAACCCTGCAACAGGAGAATAAAGCTCATTGCAGGCTGCTGGGGAGGGGAGGAGTAGGAATGGCAGCCTTAAAATGAGGGTTGTTCCAGGCCAAAGGGACACTGGGACAGAGCCCTGGAATCTGCTGCCAGCAGACCCCAGCCTTAGAAAGGCTTCTGACCTTCAAATGTCTGTGCACCAGAGTTGAGCTCAGCCTAGGGACTGACACAAAGCTGCCCAAGTTTGGACGGATTTGGATAACAGAGAGAAAAGCTCTCCAGTCTTACTCAGGACCAGGAGCAGGATCAGCATCGTGATGAACAACATCCCTCAGTCATGTACAATACAGCATAATGCAATAAAAATCCCCCATGCCTTGTTCCCCTCCACCAGTCCCACTCCATCCTGTGCATTGAGCAGTGCCCAGCCTGTGCCCACCACAGTGATCTGTGAGGGGTTCAAAACCTGCAGAGGAAGGAGAGGGCCATGGCTGAGGGCACGCCACATTCATCCTTCACTAACTCGAAAGGGAGCAGGCAGCATCTGTTTTATCACTGCAGATATTGCAATATGACAGGGTATGGTTGTTATTTCAGTGGAACTGAATCATTGATGAGTTGCTCCTGCTTGCCTCACAGAGCAGGTAAGGCTGTGCTTGACTGCAAACCACCCTCGTTGTCAAACGCACAGCAGCCTCATTATTCCAGCATAATTTAGGCTGCATCACTTCAGAAGGTGTTGGAGATTTAAAAAAACAACAAACACAGGTGTTCTCATAGGAAGATGAAAGTGCTCAATCAGCAGAGATGAGCAGAGCAGGGACAGCAGTTAGCCACAGTGGCATAATCCAGCGGGAAATATTACCCCATGGAGACAACACTGCAGAAAGCATTCAGCAGCCACGGGAATTGTGGTTTGGCACGGGTTTGGCACAAGTTTGGCATGAGTTTGGCTGTCAGATTTTACCCAAGCCATTGGGGGGGGAGGGGTGGTGATAAAGTCTACAGCTATTTTTCAGGCTTTTAGCAAGCATTCCCATAATTTTTCTATCAGGAGTCCTATTCATTAAATTATGATACAGGCTAGAGAGCCCTGTTTCTGCTCATCTCTCTGCAGATGCTGAGAACATCACCTGCTACAGCCCAGCAGGCCTGCGTGCCCTGAGGATGCCAGCAGCAGAGGCACAGCTCCACTTCAGCTGCCTGACCCAGCTGTACAAGCAGGATTATGTCTTTCTGTGCCTTGTTGGCTTCTGCATATTCCTTGCTGGCACCATGGCAGCCTGGCTGGCCGGCGTCTGTGCTGTCATCTATGAGGCCCATGCCTCAAAGGGAGAGGAAGAAGAGGAGGAGGAGGAGGAGGAAATCACAGCCACTTAGGATCAGTCTCTCTGAACTCCCATTGTGGGAACCAAAGGCAGGTCCTTCCTGCCTGATTTCCCATGTTGCCTCACCCTAGATTGTTTTTTGGTTTGTTTTTTTATTGTTTTTTTTTTGAGGGGGGAAGTGAAATAAAACAGCAAGAGAAGAAAATATCTGTGCTCTAGTTTTACTTACTGTTCTATACCCACTTCTGCCACTGGGACGCAGAATATTGGCAAAATATTCATTTTGGAGAGGTGTGCACAGTGCCAGGCATTTCCACTACCACCCTACCTGGAGACCACAGAACAGTAGGGACAGAAGGACTGGCGTGAAAAGGTACTAAAATATGGGAAAGGTATTGGCACTGTGCTGTAGCCAAGGAGATCACCAGGCCCTTCCTGGCCAAAAAAACCCCAGCAGGGCTTACTGGGATCAGCCTACACAGCTGGAGCCCAAGTGAATTACTGGATTGCTAGAGCCCCAGGGAGTCCAAGAGCTTCCTGCTGTGAAAAGGTGAAGAGAGATTAAAACCAGGACTTTTAGGAGCCCAGGATCCCACTGGTTCTTCCTTTCCTTCCAGTTACTGGTGACAGCAGAAGGACCCTCTGTGCTCCTGCAGTGCAACCAGACCACCTGTGCCTCCACTGTTGTATGAACATTTACAGAATTGGAAAATCCATCTCTGCTTTTGTCACATAACCCTAAAACTGGAATGTTTAATAAAGCAAAAATATTGCTTACACACTCTCCAAATATTCTTGAAAATGGGTTGTGCATCCATACCGAAGTGTCAGAATTACATCTACAGGGAGATGTAAGATTCTTGTTACCAAGGGGAGTATCTGCTTACATGACCCAGCACAGCAACTCCAGGTGTGAAACACCGGCTGCTTCAGCCGGCACTGCAGGGTCTGGGGAGATAACAGGGGAAACCAGGAGATTTCAGCGAGCACGCTGTGAGCTACCAAACTCAGAGCCATTAAACCGCAGGCTGCGAATGGAAGCTGAGAGCTCTTAGCAACAACGGCCATGGCAAAAAGGGGTGAGGATTAGAGCTATAACGGCCATGGCAAAAAGGGTGAGGATAACGACGTCTGTGTGCTGGGGACACGGGCAGAGCTGCCGGGGGACAGCGGCACAATCCCTCTCGAACTCCTCTGTGCCAGCAGCGACACCGATCCTGCCGGGCCGAGCCCGGGCCGAGCCCAGGCCGCGCCTGCGGGCGGTGCTGAGGGCGGGACGGCCGCGCTCCGCCACCGGCCTCGGCTCCGCCCCCGCCCTCAGGCCGTGAGGTGCTCCGCGCCGCGCTGAGGGTGAGTGCGGGAGGCAGCGGGATGCTCCCAGGGCTTGGTAACTCGGGCTGTCCCCATGGAAAATGGAGGAAGCGCCGTGGGCATCTCGCAGCTGGGGGAGGCTCCGGGGGAAGGGGGCTGCGGGACGAGCAGGGCGCGGGGCTCTGCCGGCGCCTCACGGGCAGCTCAGGCCGGGCCTGGCCTCGGGAGCGAACGGGGGCGCCGGGCCTCAAAAGGCTCTGCTGGCTCGAAGGGCTGAGCTGACATCGGGTAATCCGCTCCGAATTCACCAGTGGGGCTGTTCAGGGAGCCTTAAGGCGCTTTGCTGACTTACAGCAGGAGCAGAGTTGGGAAGGACCCTCTTTCTGCTGCCGCTCTGGGCTGTGTCGTGCTCCAAAATCTCGTGTCTGTGGTGCCAGCCGGAAACATCGCAGGGTAAGAGGCAGAATTTGAGTCTTGTGCTCCGTGATCGTGCCTGTCAGCAAAGCCCTTGCAGCTTCGGGCAAAGGTTGCTGAAACGCTCTGGGAGCCGCAATCTGGAAACGACCACGGGAGTCCTGGTGACTTTGGAGTGCTTTTTATGGCTCCAAATTACGAGAGTAAAGGCTTGAAGCACACTTTGATATCAGTAGTGTAAGAGAAGCAGTTTTTTGACACGCCCAGTTTAATGCTTTGCCGTGCTCTTTGCTCCCGAGATAAAGCCCCAGATTGTAACTTAGTGCTGGAAGATAAAATGCCTGGTTCTCCAAAAAACTTGTAATTTGAAGGGAGTAATGTGACCACCAACCTGCTCTACGAGTTCTGTTTTCAGTGTGTCACCTGTCAGGGGCTAACCTCAATTACAGGTGCATGCAGCTGACCATTCTTCATTACTTCAGGGTTTTAATATTCTTGCTGATAATTGTTTACCACGCTTCCTGTGGACAAAGCCAGCTGTTGTCTTCACCTAGCCCCACTGGTGATAATCCTTTGCAAATGAGAAATAGAACCCTCTAGTCCCCAAAGATCCCTTGTGAGAGGTGCAAGAGGAAGATTTTGCAGCAGCTCCCTGAGGTGGCCTGTTTTTCCCCACACTGACAGATTGTGCTGGTGGGTCAGTGCAGGAGACACCAAAACCTCCCTACATCATGGAGGCACCATCTGGAGACAGGCACCCACTGGGGTTTCATTGGGAGAATTGTCTCAGTGCTGGAGGGAGGTCTCTGCTGCCTTCTGCTGTGCTGTGTCACTCAGCACCCTCCAGGGTCACCCAGACAGGCATCTGAGGTTTGGGGTTGTGCAAGATGGTTGTGGGCGACACCCTTGTGCTCTCTGGCTGCCGGGGGGGAGCTGGAGTGCTCTGTGTGGAGCAGGGCAGGCTTATGGGGGCTGGTGAGCAGGAAAGAGTGAGAGTGTGGGATGTGGGGCAGCATGGCAGAGGCTGCAGGATTCACCTTCTGCCCCATCTCAGGCCTGCATGAGGGAGCACAGGACCATTAAACAAAAGCCAAACAGGCCCTGGTGTCCCCAGGCCACTGGTGCAGATGTTTATAAATGCCAGTAGCTGTGTGTTGTTGGAGCTGTTCACTAGTTTGTGACTCTTGAGAGGGTTCCTGGGAGCTGCAGGGCTGAGCATCGCTCATCTGGCCAGTGGCAATTTAGCTGAAAGTTCAGTTATCATTGCTGTGGTGGTGGGTTTTATTTGTGTTTTATATAAGGATGACCTTAGCAGTACAAATTAATCATTGATGTAGCCCAGCTCCTTCCAGCTCAGGAGATTTCTAAGCCAGGTTCCATTATAATTCACAATTATAATTCACAACTTACTTCTTACCCCCACAAGTGACCCAGTTTCCTACTGAATTTATGAGAACTGCCTGCATTCACCAGGTCCCTTGGCAGGGAATTCCACAGGTCTGGTTCCCAGTGCATGAAGAAACATCTCATAGGGAATTGGCTGGAAATCAACTGACTTCATTTGGTGGCCCCTAGCTCTGGAGTTGGAAGAGCACATGAATTTCTGCCCTGGCTATATAAAGTTCTCCAGACACCACTTCCCACCAATGCTTAGGTGATTTTAAGGCTTGCTTGACAGGAACTAGCAGAGAATTCCTGATTTGTGCAGGCTCCAAAAGGTACAAATTCCTTCAGCCAGTCCCTGTGCTGGCAGCTCTTGGGGTCCAAGCTCAGCAACTCTTCCATATTGTGTTGTTGCCACTTCCCCAAAATATTCACAGCTCCCTTTCTCTGGCAGCACCACGATGGCTGTTCTCTCCAAGGAATATGGCTACGTCGTCCTGACTGGGGCTGCCAGCTTTTTCATGGTCACACACCTCGCCATCAACGTGAGCAACGCTCGCAAGAAGTACCATGTGGAGGTGAGTGCTCAGGCTGGGGGCATGGCAAGGTTGGGGCCAGCCTGCTGACAAGCTCGGTGACACCTTGCTCAGTTTGGGGTGACTTGCTGACATTTCCTGCCCCACCACACAGATGTAGAACGGATGGAGCTGCCATGGCTTTCCAGAAAGCACAACAGAGCTTGGGATTTGGGACATCAGGTGCTTGGAACCAAGCTGAAAGCGTGTGGCTTTGAGCTTGGCAACACTGAAGAGCAAGAAGCTGCTTGGCCCTTTTTCCCTGCAAATAAGACTATGCAGCACTGGGGGAAAAGGGGTCAGAGTGGCACAAAAGTGACAGGAGGGTTTCTCAAACTCTAGGGGAGCCTGTGACCCAAGTCTTTCAAGTGACCTTGCCTCAGCATCCATTGGGAAGGCTTTAAGCCAGGCAGAGCTGTGGGTTGGGTGGGGACAGCTGAGTCAGGGCCATGGCATGCAGTGGCTGCTGTGCCACTTGGCTTCAGCACAAGCCACTGCTCCTTTGCTCTTTCACCACTCACGGAAGTGACAAGCAGGGGTGAGCACGAGGATAGCTCCAGCTGCCTGTTGGGGTCATCCCATTCCTGCTGCATCAAGTCAGGACTGGAGCAAATGTACTCAGTGCATGTGATGCACAGAGGGCTGGATTTGAGGCCTGGGGAAGCCTCTGCAGCCAGGCAGCAGCTCCAGGAAGGCAGCAACAAAAGCTTCAACACAGCTTTTGTGGGCCCCAGGGCAGGCACAGGCTCAGTGCCATGCTGCCACTGCAGGTTGGTCTCGCAAGCACCCAGGCAGCCCTGGGCAGGCCACACTTGCTGATGCTTTGCTGCTGGTTTGTTTTTTGGCAGTACCCAGACATGTACAGCACAGACCCTGAACATGGGCACATGTTCAACTGCATCCAGCGTGCGCACCAGAACACGTGAGTGACACCTTTGAACGGGGGCCTTGGAACACACAGGGCACCCAGAGGTGCTGCTGCCACTGCTGTCATCCAGGCTCAGCCCTGCAGTGCTTAGCAGGAAGGCCCTGCTGGCTCCTTCCCATGCCTTCAGCTGTGGGATGGTGCTGTGAAGCTGTCTCCTCTTCCCCAGTTCCCAACAATCTGCTTCCATGGGTAGATCTTAAGACATGAGGAGTCTTGTTTCCAGAAGGTGCTGATCCTGTTGTGCTGCCCAGGTCTCCCTGGGGAGAGGTCAAAGTCCACTCAGCTCCTCTGGACAGGTTGCAACAGCTTATCAGAGGGGTGCTGGGAAGCACAACTCCTGGGGAACGTTTAGAGTGGCTTAGGGAACAAAATGGAAAGAGTGGGTGGGTGTCCTGGGAAAGAGGCACGGGCTGGGAGGAAGCCCCTAAAACTGTGGGCTCAGATCCCTCCTTTCCTCAGCCACAGCACTGAGCACAGACTGAGCCCAAATTGCCCTTGGCAGGGGATGTTTGCAGTTTCTGCCCTTCTGGAGTTTCGTCTTTTTCAGCAACCTGAGCACAAACACAACCTCCTTGCTTTTATTTTCAGATTGGAAGTCTACCCTGCCTTCCTGTTCTTTTTAGGCACTGGTGGGATCTACCACCCGGTAAGTGACGCAGAACTCTGCTCTGGCTGCCTGACCTGGGCAGGGTGGGGGGCAGGAGGCCAAGAGCCCCTTTAGTAGCCACATCACACTTAACAGCAGTGCCCCTTCTTCAAATTTAGCAGTAGAAGGTCTTCTACAGGAGAACCACACGTAATAAATTCATTACTGCTGTTTCAGCTATTAGAGCCTTTCCTTCCCCTAAAGGTGCCTTGTTAGACAAAGCAAAGCATCTGCAGCCTCCAGTCACTGAGTGGGAAGAATCCCTCCAGCCCAGTTTTTCCAAGCCCTGCCAAAGGAAGTCAACAAAAGGCAGGATTATTTTTAACTGAAAGATGCAGACAACTTGGGAGGAGGCAGGCACATGGGAGAGGCCAAATCCAGCAGCTCTGTCTTTGCCATCAAAAGACAAATTAGGTCTTTCCTGAAGACAAACTCCTTTTCCAAGAGGGAAGGAAGCAGCATTGGTACATCTGGCAAATGGGAGCCACACTGGAGCAAGCTCTAAATTAAGTCAAGGTGGAAGTTTGGAACACCTGCTGGAGGCAGTGGAGCAGGGCTTGGAGCAGCAGCTGCCTCCACAATCCTGGTCCTGGCTCTGGCTCACTAACTGGCATGGGGTGAAATGAGTTTGAGCACCTGGTTGCCTGCATGACTTTGCTGAAGCCACCAAAGCCTTTAATGCTTCTCCTTTCTCTGCAGAAAACTGTCTCAGGGCTTGGCATTGCCTGGATCATTGGGAGACTCCTCTATGCCTATGGCTACTACACAGGAGGTAGGAGCATACACCACAGCACACACAGGGTGCTTGGGGACTCAGGTCTCCTACAGTGATCTCAGGACTCTTTGCTCCCAGCCAGGTGTGCAGGTCTAGAGGCTGCCAACCCTGCAGCACACTCTTCCTGCTGCTGGGAAAAGCTCTCATCCAGCAGGGATGCCCACCCTAAGAGGCCTGAGCTGGTGCCTGCTGTTTTGCCCTGGGGATTTCCCTTTAGTTCCTGCTCCCTCTTCAGCCTGGGCTAGTCTTTCAGTGAGCTGACAAATCCTGCTTTTTTTTTCCAGATCCCAAAAACCGAAAGAGAGGGGTCCTTGGCTCTGTGGCACTCCTTGGGCTGGTGGGCACAGGCATTTATTCAGCCTGCCAGAACCTGGGCTTGGTCTGCGTGCAGTGGTGCAGCTGCTAAAGGGAGTTTTCTTCTGTTTTCTCTTACAATGCTTGGCTTCCTGTGTTTTTTCTCTTTTCTTACTTAATAAAAGTTGTGCGTTCTGTATTTTCATTCTAAAGTTACAGAGGGTTTTAAGAAGCTCTGCAGAATGCTAGAACTACTCTGGTTTTGTAGAACTACAGAAATCTGTCTGTCAGGCAGAAATGTGTTCCTTCTAGCTTTTATGATTTTAGTGACCAAAAAGCCACCTTGCCATTTAACCCCTACAGCAGCCCCATTTCTGGACCCCTCAATTCATGTCACTCTGAGAAGATGTTCCAAAGTATTTATTTGATTGTTAAAAAAAGATGTGGGCAAACAATTGGAAGTTGTTGCTTCATTGTGTGTATAAAGAACAGTAAATTTACAGGAAGGGAGATAGCTTTCACTATTCTGTGCTGGAGCTCAGCACCACTGTTGTGTGGAGGTGATTCTCAGGGCCATGCCTGGCCCAGGCAGCATCAGCCAAACCATCCCACAATGTTTTGTCCCACTTGTAAGTAAGGTAGAGATAGAAAAAAACAAAACTCGAGGTTACCAAGAGTCTAATAAACTATGCTACACTGAAGGCTTTTATGTGGTCACAGAATAGACAATTGTTAGATAGGTACAGGATATCATGTCCAAGAGCTTATATGTGCGTTGAGTAGGGTCCTACTGGTTAAGAGGCTGGAAGGCAATGGGAATCATGGCACACAGCCTGGGAAGCCTGGGCCTGACCTTGGCCTCTGGCAAGCCTCTGGTAACACCTCTGTGGCTGCAGCAGCTGCTGCCAAAAGCCAGATTGGTGCCTCCTGCTCTGAGCTTCCCATTGTCCACCAGGCAGGCAGAGCTGAGCCCTGTGTGTACACCCTCCTCTTGCAGGAGCAGGGTGGTTAATGCTGCTCCAGCTCTGCTTCCCCCCGGGCACTGACAACTGTAGGGCACCTAATTGCTGTGTACATGACCCACATCTCTGGCTGGCAGGCAGGAGCTGCCTGATGCTCCCCTGAGCCTCTAGAACACAGACTCCACATCACCCATCTCCACACAGACAGTCTTCAGCTGCGAGTAGTACTCGATGGCTGCCCGGCCGTTCTCCCTGCCAAATCCTGCAGGGAAGAGCTGGAGTGAGGACACAGCTCCAGGCAGAGCCAGGGGCCACCCGCAGCCCATGGAGCTGGAATGTGTCAGGGGAGGTCACACAGCTCACCTGAGAACTTGTACCCTCCAAAAGGCAGCTCCACAGGGCTGACGTTGTAGTTGTTGATGAAGCACATCCCAGCCTTGAGAGCAGCCACTACTCTGTGAGCCTTCTGGATATCCCTGCAGGAAAAGGGCAATTCAGCTGCATCCCCTCATCCCTGCCAGGCAACATCCACTGGAGAAAGGCCAGCAGGCCACGCTGCTTTCTGGAGTCCAACCTGCCCTACTCTGTCTTTGCCTGCTCAAAGGAGGCAGCACCAATTCCCAAGGATGCTCCAAGTGCATTCGATTCAAGAGGGCAGGACAAGGACACCAATACAGAGTGGGGCAGGGAGCCAACAGCAGCCCAGCAGGCTCCTGATGCATCCTGGAGATGCAGGAAGGCAGGCGGCAGGCCAAGGCTGGGAGGAACCCAAGGGACAGCTGGGCCCACCCAACACTTCAGAAGAAATGGAAGATGTGCAGTCATTTACACACTTCCCTTTTGGCAATGCTTTGTTTCAGCTTTTCTGGAAGAGGACGCTCATGCCCAGGCACTGCCAGAGGAGCAGCATATCACTGCAGCATTTCCCTTCCCCAGAACAATTCCACAACACTGCCCAGTCATACCTGGTGAAGACACCACCTGCCAGGCCAAATTTGGTGGCATTGGCTCTCTCCACAACCTCCTCCTCCGTGTCAAAGGGCAGGATGGCCATGACAGGCCCAAAGATCTCTTCCTTCACACATGTCATGTCATCCTTGCAGTTCCCTGGAAGCGTGGCAGAGCACAAGTGCTTCAGGAGGAAGAGCAGCAGCACAGCCTGGGCATTCAGCAACCCACACAGCCTTGGAGACAGCACCCAGCATGGCAGAGCAGCCAAGCACCTCAAAAACACCAACACCATTCCTGTCAGGCCCTCCAACAGCACAGATTTCCCTGGGCACAGTTCTTGAAAGCCTCAGCCCTCTTTAGGACCCTCACCCAAGTGCCAGTCCACGCTGGGGACATCACAGAGCCAGGCTACAAAGCTGAACCCAGCTTTCTCAGGAGAAATCCCACAACATGCATGGTACCACGACTGGGATGGATCCTACCTAACACACAGGGCCGCATGTAGTATCCATTCTTCAGCTTCGGGTCATCTGGCACATACAGGTCCCCACCACACAGCACCTCTGCCCCCTGGAAAAGAGCCAGGAGAGGAAGGGATGCAGGCACATCCAGCAGCATCCTGCCTGGCTCTGCCTGGCCCTTGGCCTATCCCAGCAGGCTCTGCTAAAACATTTGTCCCCATCTTTCTCATAAAATGTTACGTATTGAAATCCTGCAATCAGGTGTCCCCACAGAGCCTTCTCCTCTCCAGGCTAAATCAACCCAACTCTCAGCCCTTCATAGTGTGTTTTTCCTGTGCTGAGGATTCCAGAGCTTGAAGTGGGGTCACACCAGAGCAGGTCAGAGAGGCAGAATTCCCCCTCACCTGCTGCCCATGTCCTGTTTTGGATGCAGCCCAGGACATGGGGGATTTCTGGGTGCCAGCACACATGGCTGGGGCATGTCCAGCCTCTCATCCACCAGCATTCCCAAGTGCTTCCTCGCAGGGCTGCTCCATCTGGATTGATACCAAGGGTTGCTCTGACTCAGGTGCAGCACCTTGTACTTTGCTCAAATCACCTCCCTGTCCTCCACGTGCCTTAACTTCCAGGAGGATCTGCTCCATGATCTTTCCACAGTCACAGCAGTGAGGCCTACAGGTCTGTAATTCCCAGGTTCTTCCTGTCCATCCTTTTTGAAAATGGATGGTTTGCCTTTTCCAGTCACTTGGGACTTCACCTGACTGCCATTTTCAAGTATCATGGAAAATGGCTCAGCAACTACATCAACCAATTCTCTGAGGACCCTGGGATGCATCCCATCAGATCCCACAGACCTCTGTATCTAGTGGTCCAACACACCCACTGAGTAAACCAAAAACAAAAACAAAAAAAAACCCCAGCCTAACTGGGAAAGCAGAAGAGCAGCTGGCAGTGTGTCTGTCTAGCAGGAGAGACATTCCAGGGTGGCCACGAGGCAGCATCACAATCTCACCTGCTCCTTGGCCTGCTTGATAAAGCCCTGCACACGATTCAGGTGGGGCCGGTTGATGAGGGCTCCCATCCGTGTGTCTTCCAGAAGAGGGTCTCCAATTTTGATTTTCTGGGTGCGTTTCACCACCTCCTTTGTGAAGGTATCCAGGATCTTCCTCTCCACAAACACTCGGGTGCCGTTGCAGCACACCTGGGACACAGGACAGGCAGCTCAGACAAGGAAACACAGCACTCCACAGTCCTTCCCTGGCTGGGTCCTGCTCCAGAGGCTCTTGGAAAAGCCCCTCCACAGCTGCTACAACAGCTAACTTGTCCCTGGGGACAAGGAACACGAAGAGATTACCCTGGGGCCGTGACTGCAATGAACAGTCCTTGCTGGACACAGGGGTTCTGATGCCACCAGGTGGCAAAAACGCATCAGGTCAGCAGCAGCAGAGACCTTGAGCTGACCTCTGAATTCCTAGAAATTACCCTGCTGAGCAAATTTGCTGACAGGATTACACAAAACCTGCAGCACAGGTGGATATCCCAAATTTGGGAAGGACAGAACCCTGTCCTCAGGCTCAGCACACCAGGCTGGAACCTGCTGCCTCTCCAAGGGACACCAGCACAGCTTCTCCTGACCTGTGAGTGCCACACTGGTGCCCAGGGCACAGAAGCAGCTGTGCTGAGCTGGGTGCTTGGTGCCAGGGAGGTTTTGTGTCTGGGAAGGACAGGACACTGGCTGTGGATAAGGCACACCCTGCCCTGGCTCCTGCAAGGGCATCCCTTCTGACCCTGACAGGGAAAGGTGTGACAAGATGGGAGCTCCAGGGCACCCCTCACTTACAGGAGGTGACAGGCTGGCCCCACTGCCCAATCCTGACCCCACCCTGCCTCCCTGGGGAGGAGCACCCCTGCCCCACAGACACTCACCTCGCCCTGAGTAAGGAAGTTGGCCATGAGGGCTCCCTTCACAGCATTCTCCAGATCAGCATCTGAGAAGATGATAAGGGGGGATTTGCCCCCCAGCTCCAGGGTGACTGGCTTTATCCCTTTAGATGCCATCTCCATGATCTGAGGGGAACAAGGACACAAGAGATAAGTGACCCACTGGCCAAGGGGAGCCTGGTGGGGAGAGGCAAGAGAGAAACCCAAAGGGAGAGGTCCTGCAGGACCAACAAGAGAAGCAGCACAAAGGGCAAACTGGATTTCCTAGATGTGGTTAGTTCATTCTGAGGACAGCTTCAGAGAGTTTGGGGGTTGTTTTTTTACAGATAAATCCAACAAAATCTGAAGAGGCATTTGCAGGAAGTCTCCTGTTCAGTGTAAGCTGCAGGCAGCTGTAGCTGCCATCTGTCACTGCAACCCACAGGTACACACATGTAGGCAGCATTCATGGGACATTTCACCTCCTTCAACTCAGAATTTATTTCCAAAAGCCTTTCTTTAATTTTGGAATAATAAATTGAAGGTGAGAAGCTCACAGAAACCATCCAATTGCTTAAAAACAGTAGGTTGCGTGCAGCTTTAGTGCTTTATAGCAGCCAGAAACACATTTTTCTACTGCCACTGTTTTGTGTACTCTCCTCCTGACATCAACATCCACCTGAGCAGCTCAGAGACTTCACAGCAACCAGGGGCTGAGCAAGTGAAGCTCTCCAAGGGGTTTCTCTCAAGCCCATGCCCAGCAGATTAACTGGATCCCCAGCAGATTAATTGGATCCCCAGCATGACCCTGCACATGCTGCGAGCTCCTTGCTCAGCCCCAAAAATGCTGACCTACACCCAGCCTCTACAAGCCCCGTGCAGAAAAGCTCAAGGAGGGATCAACTACAGACCCCTTGTCTCAAGGAGGCTTTACCTTCATGCCAGTTGGCACACTGCCAGTGAAAGAGATTTTGGCCACATCTGGGTGCTGGCAGAGGAACTGGCCTGTGGCAGCCCCACCCTGCACCACGTTGAAGAGTCCCTTGGGCACTCCGGCCTCTGTGAAGATCTCTGCCAATCTCACCACAGAAATGGGGGTGAAGGGTGAAGGCTTGAAGACCATGGCGTTGCCTAAGGGAACCCAGACACAGGCAAGGTGGGGTTAACGTCCAAACTGCTTCAGGGAAGAAACAAAATCCCAACCCCACACTGTGAGTTTGTGTCAACAGACCCCAGAAGTTTTCCCCAAGAGAACAGGAAACACTTTCAGCTGATGACTGCAGTTTAGGGTGCCCTTCCTGCTGGGGAAGATGGGGCTGCTGGTTTTGCCCTGCAGACATTTCCAGAGACCTTCCCTATCTGGTACAAAGCCAAGCTATCAGTGTTTTTCCGGATGCACTCCTAACCTCTTGACATGTCCCCTCCTTCCATTCCCCTTCCCTTTCTGCCAGAATAACAGCCTGAACATTCTCCTAATCCTTTAACACTTCAAGGTAATCACAGACTTCATCCCAGAAATCACTCTCCCCCACGGGATCACTTGGCTTTGAAGAGTGTGGGCAGAAAGGTTCCATTACCACAAGCCAAGGCTGGGCCAGACTTCCAGCAGGCAATCTGGAAAGGGTAATTCCAGGCTCCAATCCCAACACACACCCCAAGTGGTTCTCTCCGAGTGTACCCAAAGGATCCCCCGGGAAGCTGGATGTGTTCACCTGCAAAGAAACAGCCAGGAGGTAGAAAAGAGCAAAGTCCCTTCTTGTCTGATCAGAGCCCCCAGGGCTCAGGTCTGGCCTTGCCTGGGAGCAAACGCAGTTTTACTCCAGCAAGCTCACAGAAGGTGTGTGAGTGCCCACAGAGCATGGCAGCATTGGACAGAGACCTCTCACATTCCTTCCAAGGTCTTCAGGAAAAGGAATGGTCCATCCCTCAGAGAAATCATCAGCAAGAATGGCTTTGTGCCATTGGCATTACCAGGGAAGGTGGGACAGAGAGCAAAGAGCAAACTCCAGTAACATCCTCACCCGCCAGGGATCCTGCCAGCCCTGCATAATACTCCAGGCACTGCCAGGATATGTCGATGTCCACTCTGGCTTCAAAGATGGATTTCCCATTGTTGATGGTTTCCATGGTGGCAATTTCATCTCTCTGCTCCTGTGAGAGGCACAGGACAGAGACAACATGTTAGAGAAGCCTGGAGCAGAACTCCACAAGGAGACAGCTGCTTTCCCAAGCACACAAATCCCAAACATGATCCTGACATGAGAAACAGTCATCTCCAAAAGGAACATTCCCAACTGCTGTTTATCAATTTCCCCACGGTGACTGAGTGCAGGGCAATGTCAAAGGGAAAGCTGCTGGGTTCACTGCTGGTCCAGTCTTGTTTAACATCCCTGTTGATCTAAAAGATGAACAAACATGAACTTAGAAGCCAGCTGGCAAACAATGATTAGAATTCGCAGAACTAAACTGGGAAGAGCAAACATCAAGACCAGGAGGAACCAGAGGCCAGTGAAGAGGGACAAAGCAATGCAGCTGAGAAGCATCCTTTAACAGTCCATCTCCCAGGAAGAAATACTACCCTGCTCTGGAAGTCTGGCAAAAGCAAAAGTTTGGCATAAAGAAAAGTTTTCTCATGACTTATCCACACTGGGGAAAGAAGGTCTGGGTTCTTAGAGATCTGTGCCTTGATGGAGATTAACTCTGATTTCCAATAATCTGTTATCTCAGAAAGGAGTCTGTGTTAAACCTCATCCTCCCCCATGTGTATTATCTGATAGATAAAATCCAGTACTCCTGCTTTCTCTTATTGCCAGAGCACATTCCAGTCATGTAACAACAGCCTTCAACAAGCCAAAAGTTCAGCAATGCCAGTTATGCAATTTCAGCTTTGAAACTGTGTACACTGAAATTTAATCTTAGGAGCTGTTAAAAGAACCACAAATCCTGCAAGACGCCAAATGGGTGGCTTCAGTTTTATGTCTTCTAACAGAATAAAGCTGAGAAAGCACACACTGGCCTTGAATTCAGTGATAAGACCAAAGCTGCACACACAGATGCTGACTCCAGTGATAAGAGCAAAGCCCCGCCTGAAGCAGCCTCCTGTCTCTTCTGGCCAAAGGTGGTTTTTAACTCCTGAGCAACTCCTGGAGCTCTGCAAGTGCTGCTGAAGCCCCCAAGAGCCGCAATAACCCCCAAGGAAGCTGAGAGACAGAACCCTCTCCCCCCAACATACCCGGATAATTCTGGCAGCCTCCAGCATCACCCGGCATCGCTCCATGCCCGACATCTGACTCCATATTTTAAAGGCAGCCTTAGCACTCTGCACAGCCAGATCAACTTCCTTCTCCCCAGAGCAGGGCACCTTGCACAGCACACGACCTGGGCACGTTTTAAACAGGGAATAAATGAGATGGAGACCTCAGAAAAGGGGTCCAGAAAGTGATTTATCTTGCACCAAGCCCCACATACTTCAGTCAAACCACCTATGCCAGGCACAGGATTTCGCACTGAAACGCACTGATTTGTAATCAGCCATAGAAGAGGCGCTGCAATTCAGCTGGTCCAAATTAAAAGAGCTGACATTTTCCACAGTTGTGCTCTGGTTACTAATTAGCTCCAGTTGCTACAAAATCCCTGCGTTTCCCATTTGAGTTTGTTACACTTCTACCACCCTCTCCAGCACTCCGGTTACACATTCCTCAGCACGGTTAAACACTCGGGAGTGATTCCGCTGAGCGCTGCACACCGATAACTACAACCACATAATTACAGAGATATTGAAATCGCGGGGTTTCGCCGAGATCGGAGCGCACTTTGGGCGCAGTCTGCCCGAGTGGGAGCTGATTTCTGCAGAAGGAACCACGGCGGCTGCAGGCAGGGCGCGCAGGACACCGGCACAGCCGCAGCCAGGCGAGCACCGCGGGCCCTGCGGGCACAGCGGCTGTCCCTGCCCAGGGAGGGTCCCCGGTACCTGTGGCCGGCTCGAACACCTCCTCCAGCTGCCCGCCGTCGGCGGGCTGGACGCGGGCGCCAGCGCGGTAATTGAGCGGCTGCTGCACGCTGAGGGTGCCGGTGGCGGAGCTCATGGCGCGGCCGGGAGCGGGGAGCAGGAGGCTCGGCAGGCGGGGCAGAGGCAGGCTCGGCAGGCTCGGCAGCCGGGGCAGCGGCAGCAGCAGGCTCGGCAGCCGGAACGGGGCCAACATCGGCGGATCCCGGCAGGCGCCGCGGCCCGGAGGCGCCGCCTCTGCCGCAGACGCCTTTTCACCGTCAGAGCCCGCCCCGCCCGGGGCGTGCCGGCCGCCGGGCAGCCGATCCCGCTCCCCATCGCCCAATTAAGAGACGGTGTTAACATAAATTAACATGCCCATGCCGTTTATTACTCAGAAACAAAGGTCGCGTTATCTCCCGTGAGAAGTTTCTTGGTTGGATGAACGAACAACTGCTGGTGGAATACTCCAAATGGACGATGATTTCAATACTGCATAGCCTGGGTTGGGACAGCTGATGCCTGGCGCAGAATCCCGTCTCGTTACCTCCCCAAGGCAGTCTTGTGGCATTGGTCAGGCTTCCCGTGAGAGCTGTGCTTCAGGAGAACTTCCCTGCCTGAGGTGGGGGGCCAAGGAAGCCTCCTGCCTGCTTGGTGGCAGCCCGGGAAGGAGCAAGGCCGAGCATCTTCTGGATGTTCTGCAAGAACAACAAAGGGCAGGGTAGGTGAGAGGATGGCAAGGAAAACCAAGAGGAAGAAATCCCGACTCTGCTAACATAGTTGGGGTTTGAAGGAACCTCTGAACATCCTCCAGTCCAACCCCCCCAGCCCAGGCAGGGTCACCTGGAGCAGGAACACCTCCAGGTGGGTTTGGAATGTCTCTGGAGAGGGAGGCTCCACACCCTCCATGGGCAGCCTTTACCACTGCTCTGCCACCCTCATTGTAAAGGATTTCTTCCTCTCGTTGAGGTGGTATTTGTTGTTGTTTTAGTTCATGGCCACTGCTCCTCGTCCTGTTGCTGGGCACCACTGAAGAGTTTGGCACCATCCTCTTGAAACATTCATATGATGAGATTCCCTCTCAGTCTTCTCTTTGGACTAAACAGGCTCAGCTCCTGTTGTTGCTCCTCATTAAAGAAGTTCTTCATCATCTTTGTGGCCTCTGCTGGGATTTCTCCAGTAGCACAAGTAAAACCTCCCCACTTGTTTCAACAGATTCAGGTTCTCACCCACATAGTCCTAATCCACCTAGCTACTGTATACTGAACCTCTCCCCCTATATGTTCAAAACAGCTCAGCATGGAGCCTGACAAAAATGGATGGGCCATTCTTTCCCACCTGAAAAAAGCCTCTGAACACCAAATCCATATTTTGGATGAGGATTCTTTCCCATTTCCAGCTACACACCCCACAGCCAGCTGTCTTTACACACACTATTTACACAGAACCCCACTGCAATTTAACTGCAGTGCAGGTCCCCAGCGCCTGCTCATGGGCTGACCCCTGCAGCCCTTGGCTTTCCCAAATTCCAGAAAGCACTGCTGGTGGTGGCCATGGGAGTTGGAGTCTCCTAATGCAGCTGGAATTTGGGACAGCAGCATGGCAACCAGAGCGTGTGCCAAGTGCAAGTCAGGAGCTTAGGCCCAGAATTAACAAGAATGCCAGTGCTGCACACAGAACAATGAGAGACATGGAGGATAACAGCACATATGGAGCAAACCCCAAAACCTGACTATTGGGATGACCTCATCTGCATCTGAGTTTGTTTCAGTGGAAAACAACAACAGGAGATGGATTAGTTAGCTAGGCATAAGCTAAAAAAATCACAGCAAAATGTTTAAATTTGTTTTTCTTGATTTTTGTGAAATTTCTTTTAAATTTCACAACAGTGCAACTACAAAGAGCCAATCAATTCTTTCAGTTTCATCCTTCAGTGTAAGGAACTCCAGCTCAAGATGCTGCTCCTGCAGTGCTGGCAAAGCAGGGACATCTGAAGAAAGCAACTGTGTCCTCCTGGTGTCACCACCTGAGTGCTGGCTATTGAGAAAACAAAAGGAGGAAGGATTCTCTTCAAATCTGACTGTCCTCTCCAAAATAACTGTCAGGATAGGTCAGATAGCAAGGTTATAGAGCTCCTTAAGTTTTTCACTCTAGAAGGAAAATAAACTTAAAAAAAAAAAGAAAAAAAAAAAGAAAAAGAAAGGCAGATAGTTTTGCAATTCTGCAGTAGCTACAGTAGCTAAAATAAAATAAAATCAGGACCCATCCCAGCTGGAGATTATGAAAAGGAAGGTTTCAGCCCACACACAAGGAAGAGAGGAATTACATCAGGTTTAGTCCCTGGCATACATAAACCAGCCACTGGGAGATGTTCAGCAACTGATTATGTTTGAGAGCATTAACTCCTTGCTGTGGCTCCTCTTAGCGTTTCTTCGACCAAGGCAGGGACAGAAAGGAGCAAAGGAGCAGTCGAGGGACAGACCAAGCACACCAGAGGGTGCTGCAGAGCCAGCAGCCCGCAGCCCGGGTGTCCTGGAGCACAGATCCTAGCAGGGATCCGCGGGACCAAGGAAACCTGCACTGCCTCCTCCCCGCTCCTTCTAGGGGAGAGAGAGGAGAACTGCGGTGCTAAAGTTCATTCCAACTGCTTGAAGAGGAATTCTGTCTGAATTCCAGACTACAGACACTGGCCAGCACTACCCTTCCATGCAGTGTCCCCTCTGCTCTGGAAGGCAGAAAGCATTGCACACTAGCTCCAAAGCAGGTTTTGCTGGACAGCAATCCCAAAATCTACACCTGGAAACACTAAAGATGAGGCCAGGTCCAGCAGAAATCTTGTCCCGTCTGCTGTGGGCCACACTGGACAAAGAAATTTGCAGAGTCTCCTTCCAACACAGGCATGACCATCACCCTCAGGAGCAGGGAGGGAAGAGTCAGATTTAGGGATCCAAATCCCTCATCTGAGCTCTCCTCATCTTTCCTCAAATGACTGCAGGAAGCACAGGAGCTGCTCCTGCTTTGGTCTTCAAACCCAGAAGGAACCTCAGACGAGGCAGCAAGCGGCTCCCTGCCCTAAGACCAGGCTCTGTGGGAAAGCACAGCCCTGGCAGGAGGGATAACTGCTGTCTCCCCTTCCCACTGGGAATACATTTTGGTGAGAAGCAGCCTAATCTACAGTTCAGATGTGTGTGAAAAGGAAGTGAAGAGCAGCAAACAGCCCAGGAACAGCAGCGTGTCCCTCTTCCCAAAGAGACAGGTGAAGGCTGGGAGCTCAGAAGCAGGAGCAGCGACAGAGGATGTAACCCTGACACTGCACCTCCCACCCAGCCCAGCAGCAGACTTTCCCAGCTGAAAACCCAACAGCTCAAGGACCCTTGGAAGGCCTCTCCCAGCAACCCTCCTCTCTCCAAACAGGAAGGCAGGAGGAACTAGGGGACAGGATTTACGTGCCAGGGAGAGCTGGGAACAGCGCAAAGGAAGTTACTCACTGCGAGGTGACTATTTTGGGAGATGCTGGCCAGGTCACAGGCAGCAAAGCTTCCCAGTCAGTGTTTGAAGAGTTTATCACCCCCACATGAAGAGAGTCCCTGATGCTGCTCCTGCCTGTCCCACTAATGTCACTTTAATCACCCCCACAGACTCCCCTGCATTTCCCACCAGGTCGCTGCTTTTTCACACACACCCGAGTTCCTGCTCTACCTCTGAGCTCCACAGGAACATCTCTCTCCCCTGCCTTTGATGGTTTCACAGGCAGCTCAAGGATTTAAGGAAAGACTGAGGGACCATGGTCTCCTTGGTTTGTTCCCAACCTTTTCCCTTATTTTTGGTACATCTCCACTCCTCCTCTTGTGTCAGCAGCATCAAGCCAGACACCAACTCCCACACCACTTGTCCTCCCCTGGGCCAGCACCTATTCTGAAGGCAACTTGGCAAGATTCCCCCTCCTGCACACAGTGAAATACAAAGGATCACAAAGCCTTCACCTCCAAGGCTGTCGAAAGCATGAAGTTCAAGTCTTTGGCACCATTTTAAGCCCTTAATTACTTTCTTGCCCTCTCCCCCAGCTTGTCACAGCTCTGAAGTCCTCTTCTCAATGCTGTTATCACCTAGGTTCTTTCAAACAGCAATAAAGCCAAGAACAGGATGCCAGCAGCAATCTCAGCTTCAGTTCTGACCTCTTGTGCAAACTAAGGCATCCTTGCCCTTCCCTCCTGTAGCAAGGAGGAAGAAGCTGAGCTGCCTGACAGCTGGAGAAGGGCAGGAATTGTTAACCATGATCACGTAGATAGATCACTGTGGAGATTGCAGTCTCACACCCTCCACCAAAGCAATAAACTCACTCCCCTCCTCCAAAGGGCCATCAGCAGGAACTCTCAAGCACAAGGGCAATTTTTTTCCCAGAAGTTCTATGGAAAATTCAACCCACTGCAAACAGCTTGGCACTTCTGTCCCTCAGTTCACGCCGCCCACCAATTTCACCAGATAAAACATCAGGAAATGCCCAGCATTAGAATTAACCACAGGAATTACATTTTTGGACCAAAAAAAAAAAAGAGGGATTTTTCAGCAAGAGAGTTCCCCAATCATCTCAATGGGTGAAGAAAAATCTTGCTGGTGTTGTTATTTAGCTTCCTGTCACAACCTGCAACACTATAAAGAAAGGACTTTCCATGTAACAGGTAAGGCAGAGCAGCACCAGCCTGAAGGAACAGCATCAGATCACAGCACCCCAGGAATTCTGGAAAGTGATCCTAAAAGTTCAGTGTGTCTCAGTGCTTTCAAAGCAGCAAACCCTCTCTAGTCCCTGGGAAGCTGGAGTTTGTCTTGCAGCAGAGAGAGTGAGGAAGACCCTGCCTGGCCTCTGGTGAAGCTGGGTCTACTTGGAGTAAGGGGTGCCCAGATGAACCCCCCAGGTGATCCTTTCAGCATAAATGATTCCACAATTCATTATCTGCCTTTGTACAGCACCAGACTGGGATTCATTTCAGCACAAGCACCCAATACAAAGGGCTCAGGGGAATTCCACCCACCAGCATGCACTTTGTGACTAAAGGAACTCTGGTGTTATGGAGCTGCTCCATCAAGCTCAGCCCAACTCCTGTGATCACACACCATTTCCCTTTGCTGATTTGCTTTAAGTCTATGTCCCTTAGTCTAAGTTTCCTTGACACCCCTGAGGAGAAGTAACAAGTGAGAAAAGCAGTGAGAATTCAGGAAGTGAATCAAAGAAAAGGGAAATATAAATACAGAAGAGAAGGTAATTTGCAGTTTAGCATACATCCAGAGTATATTAAGTTATCCTCAGCACCCTAGGGGAAAAGTGGAAAACAAAATAGACTTCTTGTTGCACTGAGAAGGCCCTCTTGTCCTCACCAGCCATTCTGCCACTTGAGCTGCCAGTGAACCTTCCTGGACAGGTCCTCACTGATATCCTCATCCTCTTCCAAAAGATGGGACTATGGAGCTTTGCTGGAGAGCTCTGTGGAGCCTCCTCTTGGATTACCATACCAGACTCCCTCTCTGTGTCACGTCCCTAATGCTGGGAGAGACTTGACACCAAAGGTACAGTTCTTAAGACTCTGAAAAAAACCAGGCAGCCAGCAAAAACAGGAAGGACAAACCCAAAAGAGCAGCTTTAACTCCTTCCTCACTTTTCTAGCAACTTTATGGACCAATGAAACTTTCATAGAGCTGCAAGCCACCTAGGAATTTCCCCCTAAAGATGCTGCTGTTTGTAAAGATGCATACATTGCTGTAAAAGTTGTAATTATTAAGGAGTAGGATTTAGATCAGCTTCTGATAGAGACAATCTTTTGGTATGGCAATCCACAAAGTTATCACACAAGTCAGAAATCCAATTCTGCCAAATCTGTCCCAGAGCCCAGGTGCAAGTCTCCAGCCAAGTCCTCCAGGCCCATCCAGGACAGCAACTGTTTTATTGATCCCAACCTAGAATTGCTTTGAATATGAGGCACAGGAATGAAGACAAACACAGAAACCACAAAGAGACCCAAGATTACACAGGCAATACTGCTCCTCCTGGATGGGGATATGCTTTCCCTGCTCCAGGGAAAGGGTACTCACCTGTCTGATTGACATGGTGCAGAGAATGTAGAGGAAGATGAAGGAGCAGTCAGTGTAATCCTCACCCAGGAGGTTGCGGTGGGAGAGACCTTGGATGTATGAGAGGGGGATAAATGGAAGCTTTGCCACCACTCGGCCATCAAATCTGGAAAAGAGAGCAATGGATCACTCTGGAGACAGCAGAAGAGCTTTTGGATCTAAAAAGGACAAGTGAGCATCTTCAACAGGCCACCAGAGCAGCTAAGACCACACGAAGACTAAAAGGCCTCACTGCCTTCTCCAGGCCCTCTCCATACACTACACCAAGGTGGATAAGACACCTCTCTCTCCAAGCCCTCCACAGGGTAGGATTCCCTCAGGAGCAGCTCTACCATACTCAAAGTGTTTCCTAGTGGTTTAAGTGATCAAATGGACAAGCTGCTGGTTCGTGAAATCTTGGAGTTTTTGCAGTTTTCTAGTGCATTTCATTTCTAAGTCAGATTTAGCAGATCATTTCTAGAACAGAGTCAGCACTTCAATAAAAGATGAATGACTGTCACCCTGCTGTACTGCAGTTACTCCAACAAGACAGACCCTTTGCTGCAAGCAAAACAGCCTTTTTTAAACCAGAGCATCAACCAAAGACACCTTTTCCTACCCTGGAGCAGCTGTGCTCCTCAGGATGCACAAGAGAGCCACCAACAGAACCCTTGAGACCCCCAGTTTCCCTGCATTAGCTGTGGAGATGAAGGCAGTGCAGAGGCAGGATGATACCGCAGATTCCCAGCGCCATGTCCTGCTCCTGGAACCCCTCCAAGCCCACATTCCAGGGCATCAGGCAGAGTGTGAATTTTGGCCAGTTTGCAAAGATTTCTCCCAAGCCAGACAGTCGACCCAATCTTTTGATGTAGATGTGTGTGATGCCTCATCAGCATGTGCATATTTGGATGTTATTTTCTCTGCATGTGCTGATTTTCGAACAGGTGTTTCTTGTTTCAAGAGATCCTAAATGAGCCTCCTTTCCTGTGGAGATGCATTCACACAGCCACGGCTCAAACACACGCCAACTTTGTTTACATCTCACAGGCAGTTTGGCAAAAGAGCTCGGAACGGATGTTTATCTCCCTGGAACATCCCCCAGTGGCTTAAAATTCTGCGTTATTCCTGCTGTGAGAATGACAAGTACTTCAGCAGCAGCACCCTGAGGTACCTGCTTTTAATTCCAGCAGGTTTTCACAGTTATCAAGAGGTACCGGAATGCACAGCTCTTAGAGTAAGGCAGGGAAGTGATTGCATGAAAAAGTCCCTGGCAAGAGAAAATTGAGACACACAGAAGGTAATTTCTGCCCCAGGTGAAATCCCTGGTGGCTTGGAGGCCACTGCTGCTGCAGATCTCACTGCCATAATGAACCTTTTAAGCCATTACAGTCACTCAGCTGTGTGTCTTGGGCTCAGCACTCTGCTCTTTGGGTTTAAACCAGCCTTGCTGACACTTCCACACCCATCCAGCACAGTCCAACCTGCTGCCCCAGTACTGCTGGCACTCCAGGAATGACAGAAGGAAATCACCCCAGTGATTTCCAGTTTGGCTAAGGGGGCACTTGGCAATGAGAGGAGCAGCATCTGCAAAGTACCTGTCCAAAGGGTGCTGCTTCCACACAATTCCTGCTCCTTTTTTTCCCCAGAAACCACGAACTCATTGAAGAACAGGAAAAGCAGCAAATGTGGCCACAGCCACTGCAGGTGTCAGCCACCCTTTTCCTCCTTTTCCTCCCACACCCAGAGTGCCTCCATGGATACTCCTGCTGCTCAGATTCTCTCTAAAAAAAGAGGCAGTTAAATAAAAGATATGTCCAAAGGCTTTCATCAACTCTCTGCTCAGTAGCATGGTCTCTGTGGGCAGGAATCCTCAAAAGAGGAAGATAAATAAACTTGTAGAAGTTTATTAGTTTCTTCTACTTTTTTTTTAAAGTTAATATCTATGGAAGGAGGAGTCATATAGAAATCAACCCAAATCAACCCCTTCCTAAAGTTCTTAACAAACTTACAGTTCTGTAGTACTTGTTAGTCATAGAATACTCAGAGCAACTGCCCCTTCCCCCTCTAGGAAAGTGGGCACAACAGGGTAAAGCATTTTCAGGTTGTTTTTCAGTTTGCTTTAGGGGCAAGTGCTGCTGTTTGTATTGTACCCAAAGAGCAAGGCAAGCACTTGGAGGTCTCAAGTGCAACCCTACAAATGTCCCCTCAAACCCCTCGTTGCTCACAGTGCACCTCCAGGTCAGGGCTGCAGTGAAATGAGACATCACTGACTCAAGACTGTACCCAAATTTTAAAATCCTCCAGTGCTGGGTTCTTTGCTCTGCTCAGAACGCCCAGTGCTGAAGTCTGACTAAGCTGAATAAATAAAGAATCCACACAGTGGCACTTCTGTTATTGTGTTACCCTATGTTTGCAATTTATCCACCCACAGATCTCCAGTAAAATAACAATTGACTATCCTGGGGACTGCCAGCAGAGAAGCCAAAGGCTTTGGTGCCCAAGAAGTAAATTCTTGATTGTAATGCAAGGATATTGCCCAGATATCAAACAGCCTCCTAAAGGTTATCCTAACAACATTCATGTCATCTTCAGATTTAACAGCCAACAGTTCATATTCAAGTGAATCAAGTTTTAAAAGCCAAGCACAGCCTTTCAGATTTGAATATCTGAAACAAAGCTGTCTATAATCCTCCAAACCAGTTTGGGGTTTCTTGTCTGTTTGTTTTTTTAAACTCCACCTATCCCAGGCCACTTTTAAAACAAATGAAGCTTGGAGCCTATGCCTGGACCTGTTTAAATCTGGACTCTGACTACCTCAAGTAGGGCAACAACAAACTCTGCAATTACAGCTCATTTCTAAGGGCAAGAGAACTGACCCAGTTTTGTTTGCAAGAGCATTTTTTGGCCACACCATTACAGAAAAGCCAAAGCAGCTGAAGACTGAAGATGTTTGCACCAAATTTGCCCTAATCAGGATGTTCCCATGCAGAAAAGATATTAAAGACATTAAAGCTGTGTCTAGACTGAATGCAATTTGTTCAATTTGGTTGTGTTCAGAACTCAATGTTCCCTCTTGAGCAGAACGTGCACATGATGACCAAACCACCACATCTTCATACAAAATATGGATCCATTTATTCATTTATGGCTCTTGGCTGCACAATGTCACTCTTAACACTTCAAGTGATGGAGGGAAGGTGGAAAATATGTTCACCATAAAAATTTCAGAAAAAAATCCAGGAAGTTGATACTTACATGGAGTTGAACATTCCCATCAAGGCAGTGAAGCAGAAGCCAATGGCAAACATGGATTTCATCCGAACCTGCAAGCAGAAAGGTCAGAGATATTTAAAACAACAGGCCCACACTGAGGTATTATGAGCTTATACCCTTAAAAAAAGGCTTTGTACAGATCACTGAAATCAACAGGGAAAAAGGATGACCCAGGAGACAGAGGGGTTGTAAAAGTGACTGAAAAAATCCCAGAGACTGGGCACAAAGGCAGCCACAGTGTGAGCCAGTGATGGGGAAGTGCTGCTTCAGGGAGACAAAACCAAGAAGTGCTCAAGAATTGTCCTGTCAGCTAGCACAGGCTGCTTTTTTCTTTTTTTTCCTTAAGCCTATAAAACCCATCTTCCTTAAGCCTATAAAACCCATCACGGGGATTCCCAGGGGACTCCCAGCAGGGAATCACTGCAATGACCAAAGCTATAAAAAGCCACAAAAATGAATTCTACTTTGAAAGACATCATGGAGACTTATAAAGATGAAAATAGCTAAGGTTTGCCATGAGATGAGGCAGTAACTCTGCAGTTCATACTAAAATCTGTAGTTATTAGAGAAAATCCAGAAGGATCTTTCCAGAGGAAAAGCAGCTTTGTTTGCCAATTGAACAAAGTCTTTCTGTTGGAAAACTGACTGAAATCTTCAGCAGTTGGGAACTGGCTTTAAATTTTCATACCATTGACAAATCCCTGTTGTTATTCTTCAGTTTCTCTTCTTGTCTCTCTGGAAAGACAAAAACAACAGTTATAATCAGTTATGTCAACCCAGAAACCAGAGTGTTTTCATTTCCAGGAAAACTTAACCTCTTTGGCTCTCCAAACAAATAACACTTCCAAAATCAACTCCAGCCCTCTTTGCCAGACAGTAGAAAGCAAAAAACTGTACACAGCCAACTGCTTCTCTACCACAGCAACACGCAGCAAGTCAGGCACAAAGAGAGGAGGTGCCTGGAATCACACATTCAGCACTTTTGAAAGAAATGCACCCAATGTCAGATTTGCTAACTCAACCAACTCACACAGGAGCATGAGCACTGCTGCCAGGAAACAAAAACAGTGCCCCTCTACCACAGTTCCCAAAGGGAGCAGTGGTCAATTTGCTGCACATCATCATAAATACATTGAATAAGTAAAGACTTCCTTTGGGAGGTCTCAAAAGGGAAAACAATACACAGAGCTGGGAGCTGCACCTCAGCAACACCAAAATCCTGCTGGTCTTAGTAATGAATTTTGTACCCTTCTCACACCTAGGAGATTCTCCAAAGAGAAAAGAGATTTCCTACATGAAACTCAGTATTATGTATTCCTGTGCTTTGCAGAAAATACTGTGGAAATTCAACCTGTCCTTAAATCACCACAGACTTCAAAGATACTCAGATTTTCAAGAGGGCATTTTCCACGTCCCTCACTGGAGGACTGCTCTGGCTTCAGCATTATCCATTATCTGTCACCTTTCCTGTCCCATGTCCCCAGCATGCCTTGTGCTCCTCTCAGACTGAGGATGCAGAGGGGAAGCCAGGGCTGGGAAGCTGCAGCCAGCTGAAGTAAGGATGTGGATAATGCAGGAATATCCAAAGAACAGCAAAGTGAGCTAGAGTGATGCCTTAAGTTTCAGCTTTCATATCTTCCAGATTCTGCACTGCATTAGTGTGTAACTCTGAACTTCATATCAAGTGTCAGCAAGCTCTCCTCACAGCTCAGTCACACAGAACAATCCTTTTCCAGTCCCAGAACCAAGGACACTGCTGCAGCTTCAGCCCCAAAAAGTGCAAACAGCAGAGAATTGAGGAGAGCAATCTGGGAGGATGGGACTGCATCACCTGGAGCTGGAATGGGACAATGAACTCCAATATGGAAATGGACCAAAGCTTAAAAATGTGTGAAAATTCCTGACTTGGCCCTGGCCAGGCTCTTGCACTGCCCAAGGTGTTTCCTTTGGAGGCCTTTTAATAAATCCCTCCTTTATTCCTTTAACTCTGTCCAGCCTCTGTTCCAGGGAGCCTCTCCAGGCATCAGGGGAGGATGCAGAAGGGCTGCCAAGGGCTGTCCAGCATGGAAATTTCAAGGGATCACTGAAGTTTCAGTCCAAGAGGCCCACAGCTCAGGAACCCCACAGTTCTCTCCCAAGTCCCTGCTAAGCACAGGGACTCACAGTCAGTTATGAAAAGCAACAGTAACACCCCTACCCAATTCCTCAGCACCCTCTTGGCTATTTCCACTTGCTCCTACGTACAAACCATCCCCTCTGGCAGGAACCTTTCAGACACCTGCTTCCTGAGCCAGGTGGAAAGGAGCGTCCTGGGACATTTCAGCAACCACAGGCCAGCTCTTCAGGAATCCCATTTGGCACAAATACTTGTTTTTTCCCCTCTGCTGCACAACTGACCATATATTTAGGTGGGCTAAAGGTTACATACAGGAAAGAACACAGCTCTGATTGCCCAACATACCTGACCTGTCTCTAACCTATTTCTGCAGATTCGAAGTGAACATGTTCTTGGTGATGTACCAACTTATATAAATGGTCTATTCCTGCCCAAATCAACCTGTTAAGCACTTTGCTGGGTAGTTTACAGTTGGGTAAAGGAGCAGAGAAAGAGGACTGGGTTAACAAGCAGCTCCCTGGAGGCCAAAATCATCTTACTCTGCCCATTGGAGCACAAACCATGAGGATACAGGGATAGAGATCTGCCAGGACTGGAGGGTTTTATTTTGGTTTAGTTTCACTGTCCATCCAGCAGTCCTGGGAATGTCACTGTCTTTTCTTCCAGAAGCACATGGACACAGAAAGCAGTAGCAAGGTTTAAGCCAACAAATCATCTCTTTAAACTGAAATGACAGAAGGCTACATGGATGCTAAAGGTGTCCCGTTCCAGCAGTGCCCAAGCTGATTTAGACACAATGTGACAATCAGTTCACTTTACAGTTAAAAATAAAGCTTTTCAAGTAGGAAACACCAAATTAAGCCTTCCCAAGCAACCCTCCCCTTACCTCCTTGTGCACATGAATGATTCATCCCTTATGAAACCAAGTAATACCATCCACACACCTCCTGTCTTGTTCTGAGCACAGAACAGATGGCAACTGAGGCAGGTCTGTACCACAGCTGTTACTTATCCATAAAGCCTCAGCTCAATATTTACTTTTTGTTAACTAAAATGGCAGAATTTGGAAGAACTCCAGCACAAGTAGATTTGCTGTGACAACAATGCCCCATCTTGCAGAATGATTTGATATCCAGCAAGTTACTGAGATCAGAGATTTCAAAACCATTTAACAGCTGTGAGTAATTTTCTGGAAGTCCAGCGTGACATTTAGGATCTGATTTTTCAGAAATACCAAGAATTCATCTTTGCCTGAACACAAATGAAATACTGAAGCTATGCAGTACTTGTTAAAAAAAAAAATAAAAAAAATCAGTGGCAGAATCTTAGGCTTGGCCAGCAAGCATCACAGCAAACAAAATCAGTGGTCGTTTCCTAAGTTCTGATCTTTGTCCCTTTGTGCTTTGTTTTTCATCTGCAAAACAAGATTATTTCAGTGTATAAAAATTGGTGGAGCATCTGAAGTCCTCAGATTCTACTGTTTATTGCTTTAGTCCAAGCACAAGTAAAATATTGTCTGCTAGGAACACAGCTTGGATGGTGCCCTGTAAAAAAGTCATTGTCACACTTCTTTTATTGAATGTTATCTGCAGTTGATACATATGGTCACTTTCAAAGTTGCCTTATCCACCAAGCAGTGTTCATCCCACGCAGGGATTAGTCAAGATTAAGAACTGAAATGCACAAGGGGAAGCATTTTGGCTCCTGTCCCTTCAGGAATCTAACGACAACAGGTTTTCTACCTAGGAAGAACTGTTTGAAGATGTGTTTATAATTCCCAAGCTTTGTACAGATCAAATGACTAATCCAGCTACCTGGTGTTACAGAGGAATGAGGAAACCAACTCCCAGGAGCTCTCAGAAGTGTTCCTGCCACGATCTCTGTAATAACTTAACTGAGCTTTGCTGCACGTTGTGAGTCCTGCAGTTACCAGATCCTCCAAAAACCTTTCAACATCTCTTTACCTTGTTCAGTACTTCAAGAGTTACCCTAACCCAGAAAGAATTCAGCTTGCTGACAATGAAAAAGAATGGAAAAATAAATCACTGCCTAAAATTGAGCAGAATTGGTTTATCAAAATTGAAATTAATGGGAGAATGGTTACTGCTAACACGAACATCTTCAGCTCTAAAGTGTTCAAATGAAGGGGAAAAAAAATACCCAAAATCACAATTAAGAGTCCTATACCAACAGCAAGCTGTCATGCACTGCTGCAAAGAGCTTTGACAGCTGAAATTAGTAACAGCCATGGATATCAAGGCTAAAAAGGGAGAAAAAGTCAGGGAGCTCAGCAAGAGGTGCTGCTCCTCTCAGTGATGCACCCATTTGATCAAAACCATCGGGAGGCTGGGTACCTCCTGCCTTGGAAGAGTAGGGCAAATGAATAAACAGCCTTGAAAGGAAGGATAATAACTTCCATCAGTTTCTCAACTTTTCACTGTTCTTGAGGCACCAGTCTTACCTATCTTCTTTTTCTGCTGTCTGCCTGCTGATTCAGTTATTGTTTCCTTCTTCTTTTCCACTGCAAAAGGAAAAGATACTCCATCATTTCTGCACAGTGATACCACCACTCCTGTTCCACATTCAAAAAAAACCATTTTATTCCTCTGCAGAACGAGGGGCACAAAAAGCAGCTAAGTAGGACTTAGGACATGTACAGAATCAATAAGTTATCAACTACCAAGGCTGATTACACCAATCACTTAAAAACTATAATTTAAAAAAAAATCAAAATCCTGGATAAGATACAAACATTTAAAGGGTTAATTCTGAACTCTGTCAAGAGCCCATAACATTGTGGACTGAGCAGTCTGGGGACAATTTTGGCTCAATGACCCTTGCTGATTTGTCATTAGTATTAGACAGTACTTTTGATTCAGCAAGTGGAATGAAAAGAGCTTTGTGGCAAGTTCTGCTCCCAATTATCTGCAGTGGGAAGCAGAATACAGGAAAGTCTGTGTTCTCCTACATCCCTTCTTCACAGGCAGGCATTCTCAGGGAAGTGCTGTCCAAGCAGGCAGCCACAGCCTCTCCATTCAATTCATTAGCACTGAAGTATTTCCAATATTTTAAAGCAGAAGCCTAAGGTCAAAGGTACTAAAACCCCAAATCAGACATGCGTCAATCACCTGCCACCAACCACCACTGCAGCAAAACAGGCCAGCAGAGCCAGCACAGGGAAATGGGAACACACCAAATGTGCTGCTCAGTGGCAAAGGAGGTTCAGGGACAGCAAAATGGGCTTTTCCAGGAAGCAACAGACATTTTCATGAAAGACCTATAATAAGATTACTCCAGGAAGGAAGGATGATGAAGCATGACCATGGTCTAACAAGAGAGAGCAGCCCTTTTTTACTTTAAACTCTCTGTATTTATGCAAACTGCATGTATCATATCAACTCTACCAACAAAGAGCCTTGCCTCACTGTTAGCTCACAGATACCTCCTCTCCCTCCTGAAGTACCAGCTCAGCACAGACCTTCCAGCCCTGATTTCAAAGCCCAGAGGAAAGGAAGACAGCCAATGCTCTAAGCCACAGCAGGATTTGTAGAGCTGCCTTATGAAATGCTTGTGAGTCAATCCCAACTGCTCAGAAAATCACAGCAAGTCACCTCAATATCATCCCTCCGTGGCAATGGAGTGAGACACAATTGCTTTTCCCAAAGAACAGGAGGCTCTCTGGTGGGCAGGGAGGAAAACAGGGAGCTTGTGTCCCTTGGGAATACTGCAGAGAGCTGTCAGATGACACAATGCACCCAGAGCTCACAGGACACTGTCTCCATAACCTTCCTTACACCAAATCCAGCTGAGAAACCCCATCAGTCCATCCCTGCCCTGGTCCACATAACCCCACAGCCTCAGCTCTAAACTCTTGACAGTGCTATTAAGATTCATGCCAAGCACGAGGAACTCCCAGCTCCAATTCCCTCAGGACTGTCCAAGGGAACATCCACTACAACACATGAGAAATTCCAGGGACAGCCTTCAGCCTTGTAAATTTACCCCTACATTCACCCAGAACAATCCCTGCAGCAGCCACAGCTGAGCCTCTCCCTCAGGAGAGGAGAGGGTAGGAAGAGATGAAATTAAGGAGTAACAATGTCTGCTCAAGCACACTACCCAGCTCCTTTGTTTTTTGCAGATCCTCAGGATCCCAGCACTCTCATGGGAGAGCTTAAAGGTCTCAAATGTGTTTTTTCCTGTTTCAGATGTGTTAGATAACAGTTGAAAGGTGTGGCTCAAGTGGTCCACTTGGCAAGCTGTAAGCCCTCGGGTCAGCCAGCTGTCCTCAGTACTAGAGGGGAAGGGAAAAAAGCAAAGCTGAATTTTTACTGACTCCTTATTCAGCTTTACCTTCTTTTTTTGTTGTTGTTTTTGAGGGTAGGCAATCAAACAAGGAGATCAGAAACTAATTGAGATGCATGAAGCTCACATCCCTCCCTTCACAGTTTATAGCCTATGATGATACCAGGAGAGCTGTAAAAGCAAACAGCATTAAACTCTTACAGCAATCATTAAGCCCTAGAGATTAAGCCCTGCTAACTGCTTTTGGAATTGAACAACACAAACACTGAAGTTTGCAGCTGAGTTTCAACTCCTTCTCTAACTTGCTCTTCTGGGGCTAATTTCATCCCACACACAGGACAAGTGGGATTCAAACGAGATGCAATCCCCACCTGCTCCTGCTGTGGTGACAGGAGCCCCTAATGACACAAACTTGTCAAATACTTCAACTCCTCCGTTTAAACTGCCCAGGGGAAGGCTGGGATAAGCTGGGCTGGTAAGAGCACTATGAGATAATATTGCTCTCTCATGCATTAAAGAGCACTGACACCATAATGAGCTATTTGTAAGGTAAAACCAGCTCTATTTTGGCCCCAGTTGTCGTGTGCTGCCTCTCACTGCTGTAACTTGGGTAGGGTGCACACAGCTGAGACTGAAAGGTCAGAATTTCTCCTCTGCAACTTGGCTTCTGATACAGACAGGTCCATTTAAACACTCCATGCTCCCTCCTGTTCACCATTTCTCTTAATATTTGATGCAGATCTTCTGACTGCTCACTCTCAGCTCCCCTTTCCCTTCTTCCCTCATCCTTTGTTTACCCTTGCCCAGACCTCCTCTCTGTGGAATGAACCTGGGACTTATATCCTAATATTTCCTAACCTACTTGTTTCCAGTTTATATTAGGATAATTTGGTTTTACATCAGCTCAGACCTTTCTATGATGGCTTTGTCTTTACTCACCCCCAACCATCAACCACGACTTTTAATCCTTACATAAAATGCTTTTTCCTCATGGTTTTCATTACTCAGCCCTAGTTCTATCTTTTTACAGACCTCAAATCCTCCTCTCCACCACTGAAAGGCAGAAAATGCATCCTTGGATGTATTTCAGACATTTATTTCAGACTCTGGCTGCTGATGTGCAAAAAAAAAAAAAAGCCAGTACCAATCTCTTGCTCCCTCCTGTCCTTCATTGACAGGAGTGGTAATTTAGACAAGGGAAAAGGTCTTTGGCTGAGCTTCCTCCAGCAAAAGACCAAAATTAAGGACAGAAATAAGGCCCTGGCAAGTACTTACATTTCTTGCTCTGCTTTTCCACTTCAGCCTTTAACCTCTTGTATTTGTCTGTCCGATAAACCAGCACCCAGGTTATACCTGAAACAAACAACTCAGCCAGTGAGGAGGGAAGTGAGAAGCCCCTGCAGTAATGCTGATATGAGGGAGCGTCTCCACGCACAGAAATTAAACTTTTATGTCAACAAAACCCTGCTGTAACAGAACCAAGGAAGCACAAAAGCACCAACACACTGCACCCTCCCTCTCCTTCAAATCCCACGTAAAATGGAACTGTAAAATAAACCATGAAATGAGCTCTAGGTGTAAAACTGAAACAAGTTTTTGGTTTTCACTTTTATTGCTAAACGCGTTTTGCATGTCTGGGATGAAGATTTGGGGATAGAGGGGATTTGGGGATACAGCACAACGCCCGAAATGGGACCTGTGACTTAAGACTACCACAAAAGGCGCCTATCCAGCACTTCCTTAAAAACCTACCCCATTTCAACCACTGAAACACAAAAAACCTTTTCAAGCAGCTTAAACCACATCACTGCAAGGTCAGGAGATTTCCTCACATCCTTCCCACAACAGCCATAGGGGAAAACCACTACGCCCTCTTTCATTCTCCCTCCTTGGGGGAATAACCCCAGTTCCCAGCGCCCTGCACCGGCGCTCAGCGCTGTTCGGGGGGCACTCACCGCTGAGGAGGTTCAGGTGACCCCGAGCCCCGTGTCACAGCCCCCCTCCCCAGGGCCGCCTTCCCCCGCTCCCGGCCGCCCCGCGCACACAGCCGCGCCCTGCCCGGCTCACCCTCGGCCAGCAGCGCGGTGCACACGGAGATGAACACGATGAGGAGGGTGTCGGCGAACATGGTGCTCATGGTGCTGCCGCCCCCGACCCGGCAACGACGCCGCGCACCCGGAAGTGACCCCGCCACCCGGAAGCTGTCTGCCCCGTTGCCTAGCAACTCCCGGAAGCGACCATCTGCGCTTCCGGCTGCGCGGAAGCCGCGGGAAGGGCGAGGGGCGGGGAGGGCGCGGCGAGCGCTGCTGTGATTGGGCAAAGCTGCTGTCAATCTGTTAAGAGTGGAGCCGTGCCCTGTCCTGATTGGGCAATGCGGCTGTCAATCGTGGCGGTGGGCCCCGCCCCTCAGCGCGGCTGAGGGAGGGTTGTTGTCATGGCGGGGTCTGGACCCAGCTCTTGCCTCAGTCCGCCCGAGCCCCGCACACCGGGCCGTGGTGAGGCCGCGCCCGCTTCAGGCTTCGCGGAGGGCTTCACAGAACCAGTTAGGTTGGAATAAACCTCCGCGGTCATCCCGAGTCCAACCTGTGACCCAGCACTGCCGTGGCACTAAGTGCCGAGCCCGCTCTTTCCTTAGAAAGCCGCAGCCACGGTGACTCCTTCACCCCCCTGGGTAGCCCGTTCCAGTGCTTAATCACCCTTCCTGTGAAGAAATTCATCCTCATGTCCGACCTGTGAAACACGAGGTTCACTTTCTTGTCAGAATTTAAAAGGTTTAATAAAAGACAATAAGAAGAAGGCAATAAAACAGAAAACATGGCCAGGGTATCTCTGGCAGTGATCCAAGAGCACACCCCAACTTAGAACACACTGCTTTAAATGCACCCACATGTTGCACATTCATAGACCCTCATGCATTATTTAGAAATATTTCTTTGAGTCCCCCAACCTGTCTCTCCTCATTTCTCTTAGTTTTACTCTTGCAGATCTTTTGATGACAGATGATCAATAAATTCCTTCCTTGGGGGTCTGGTGTCTTCATCCAAATAGGATAATCCAAGAATGCAGAGAAATTTCCTGACCATCCCTTCAGCACTCTCTGAGACAGCCACAAAAGCTCCTCACATTGCACCACTATTTCCAGGTTTTGCCAATAGCAGAAATAAAAGAAACCATACTAACACAATGAAGTTTCTCCACACTATAGACACAGCATTTCCTTCAGTATTTGTGAAAAGCCAACTTTATAATATGCATCTATAACACGATCTAAACCTCCCTGGTGCAGTTTGACACCAGGCAGGTGTCTGCCCTCCCTGCACCTTGCTGGGATATGGTGCCTGAACCCGCTCGCCAGGGAAGATGCACCAGGATTTTGCTCACAAAAAGATGGGCTTGGAGAAGCCTCCTGGCTTCTGCAGCTCTGCCCTGGGTTAATTAGCAGTGTGAATGGAAGGGTTCAAGACCAGCTTGGTCAGGTTTTGGAGCAGCTGGTCTAGTGGAAGGTGTCCCCATCCATGGCAGAGGGGTGGACTGAGACGATCTTTAATGGCCCTTTTAACCCAAACCGTTCTAGGATTCTGTGTCTCAGTTAGTGTGATGCCTTCTGGAGGCTGATCTGGAACAGAGACTAGACAGAGCAAGAGGATAAAGTAGATATTTATTAAAAGGCCTCAATGGGCACAACTGGGCTGCACAAGACCACAGGACCACACCCAAGATGAACCCCAAAATGGTCACTAAAAGGATGATAAATCACGAGGTCCCACACTTTTATAAATTCTGGTCCATCAGCATATTAGGATCAATTGTCCAACCACAGTTTCAGGTTATGAAGCTCCATCCTCCTTGTTTTTTCTTCTCACTTCACTGGTGTTTTCGTTCTTGGGCCTGAAAGTTGTCCCTAGTATCAAGCTAGAGAAGGAATGGTTTTGTCTCCCTGCTCTGTGAAGAGAACTCAGTAGCATTTAATATGAAACTTAAAATTACCCACTAAAACAGCACAGAATCTAAAAAAATATAAAAGCTAAAACATAAGGCATCAAGTGCATCTCAGCAGGAGGCAGTTTCTGGGATCAGATATTTAGGAATTCTGCTGCCTTGCCCTTTCCCAGGGGCTGTTGCTGTCCCACACGCTCCTCGTAAAGCCAGCAGTGGAGTACAGCATTCTGTGATTCACAGGGAATTAAACCTCCCATTGCTCATGTGTGTAAAATATTCATGGATGGGAGGGGATATGAAGTGCATTAATGAGGACAGTGCAATAATGGCAAGGATTTGGCAGACAAATTGACTTTTACTGAGGCTCCAGCGATTACACCTGGAGCAGCAGAACTAGAGCAAATCCAGGGGTTGTAATGGGGTGAGGAGACCTAGAAAGCAGAAATACAGAAAAGGAAGCAGGGCAGGCAGGGAAGGGCAGGTTTGTGCCTGTCCTTACGTAACAGAGGAGTTTGCTGTCGGTGACAGAAGTGCACTGTGGGATTAGAGCTGAGTGAAAAACAGGGAGAGGAGAAAACCTACCGCCCTTAAATTAAACACACCGTTCAGAAAGAGGGTGAGGAGCTCAGAGAAGACAACGCAAGCAGCGAGTGAGGACAGAAAACAACCTCTCTGAGGCTGGGGACAGGCACACGAGGAAACCAGAGAGCCACCAGAGTGTGTGCAGGTGGCTGAGCCAGATGTCACTGAGAGGTGCAGCCTGTCACCGCAGGAAAAGTCCCAGCACCGTGTCTGGGCACGGGGAACTTCCTGAGACATCAGGGCAGAACTGAGAACTGGATGTCATCAAAACGAGACTCAGAGCCATCAGGGAGACAGGGATGAAACTGAGGGTGGATATTTCAGTTTGGGGTGAGCAGCAGGAAGATGTTGACAGCTGGTGATGCAGCAGGACTTGTGATATACAGAAAAAATTCTCTGTGAGGATGGGGGAGCCCTGGCATTGGGTTGCCCAGAGAAACTGTGGCTACCCCATCCCTGGAAGTGCCAAGGCCAGGTTGGACAGGGCTTGGAGCAACCTGGGATAGTGGAAGGTGTCCCTGCCCATGGCAGGGGACTTGGAATGAGATAATCTTTAAGGCCTCTTCCAACCCAATGATTCTATATTGTTTTATACCACCTCATGCAGTTCCCTGTGCTGAATGCCATCCTCCACCCTCTCTCCCTCTCTTTAGAGCTCCCTGACTTTCCTGGCTGAGAGATGTATCAGCATCTATCAAAGCAGTATTTTGAAATATTTTCTTATGCTGCTGTGGGAAATTATTCACGTGGTATCACTTATTGATACTGAATGGAGATCTTTTGGCAGATGCAGACCAGGAGGAGATGGTCAGTGGCATGAACCCCTTTCCTCTGCAGTGTCCGTGCTTTGAACTGGAGGTAGAGGTGACAACAGGCTCTTTGTCATTTCATCCTGTCACTTTGAATCACACTGGGATCCTTATCAGCAGATCCTTTTTTCAGACAACACACGAAATATTACCCTCAATGGCATTTCCTTTTCAAAACAGCATTCTGTGCTTTGATCAACGTGTAAAGGACAGATACAGAGTTGGGTGCAGTCTGATTTGATCTACCAGCCTGGGATATGAGAAAAACGAAGGCATTTGCATAATACATTGCTCTGGTTACACAAGTCAGGGGCTGGTGTAGTCTACAAACATTCTAGATATAGAAGTGGTAATATTTATGGAGGCAACCTTGAAACCAGATTAGAGAGGCACCTAATCCCAGTAGGTTTCAAATACTGAAGTCTCCAAACTTAAACTGAACAAAAGGTTCTGTTGCTTTGTACAGTGTGTTAGTGACCAGCAGCCAGTAAAAGGGTGCGTAAAATTCTCAGTTTTGAGGAAAGGTACCTCTAAAACTAACTGGGACTTGGATTTGGTTCACTTCTAGTTCACAGCCCTGGCCTGGTTTTGAAAGAGCCATTAGCCTGACCTCTGCCATCTCCTTGTGCTCTGTATTAATAAGCCTTGGATATCCTTTGCTCAAACCCCTCCAGGGCCCATCAAGAGGTATTCACTTCTCCTTCCCCCTGCAGGTGTGTCAGCTTCTGCCACCTGTCCAGCAATAAGGGGACCTGGAGGTGAAATGCCGTGATGGGCATCCTACAGAGGAGCTCAAGAAGGGCAGCACAGCCTGAAACAGGTGCAGCTCAGCAGAGGGTGTGGACTGTCCCCAAGCAGGGCAGCAGTGAGGGCAGGCAGGAGGACAACTTTAAGGCCTGGAGTTCTCACTCCAGGTGGAGTTTTTCCTGAGGTGGTTTTGCTGTGTCAGCATTGGAGTAAGAAAGAAGAGCTGTGAATAGCTCCTGGGTCCCAGTGGGGTGCACAGGAGCTGTGCCCATGGTCAGTGATTGGAAACTGGCATGGGGCCATGGGAATCCACAGGAATTCATCCCTGCAGGAAGTTCTCATCCATATATAGCACTTCCTTCCCTGGCAGCGGCTGCATGCAGTGCCATTCTCCCATGGCACTGCTGGAGAGGAATTGGGAACTGTGGGCAGAGGGGTCTCCTTCCCAAGAGATCCTCTCACATCCTGGGACATGGGACTGTCTGACAAACATCTCCACACCTGTTTTGCTGTGTTGAAGTAGGAAGTTAAAAACCTAAGTGAGAGTTCTGATCCTCACTGAACAGGGCTGGGAGGAACCTTAGGGCATTGCTTGGGCTGGCTCCTGCCCCAAAACAGGATCAGCACTACTAAACATTTCCATACAGGAGCATGTCTAGTTGTTTTCTTTTATTTTTTAAAAATCCTCAGATTCAAAAGTGGAGAGTCCTTACTCTTAAACAACCTTTTCTAGGATTTAACCATTTTCAACCCAAGAAAATGCCTCTGAATTGTCCCTGTTACAGTGTTGAGCTGGCAACATTTTGTTTTAATCCCTACCAGTAAAAGAAATTTATTCCCTTTCTGTTTGTGGCAGCCTTTTATGTATTTGGAAGTGGTTATCATGTCCCCACAGCCTTATAGCCCAGCAGAAACTTTCCCCAGACTAAACATGGGTGGGTCCTGCAGTCCTACAAAGCCAGACCCTGGGCTGGTCCCGAGTCCCCACTGGAGCCTCTCCACCAGGCCTCACCTTTCTCAAAACATGATACCTGTGGATATTTGTATGCCCCAATGGGATGTTTGCCTTTTTCACAGCGGCATCACCAACTGACTCTTTGATCCACTCTACACCAGATCTTTATCTGTAAAAGGCCTGGCTAGCCAGCAGGTTCCTATCTCACATTGCCACGGATCATTATGACATTTGTCTGCATGGACTTGCACACTACATGTTGCCAATCCTTTTTCCATTTTGTTGAGGTCATTTTGACTTTGAATCCTGGCCTCCAGAGTGCTCATGGTTCTTCCCAGACAGGTCCCATTTGCCAAAGACATAAGCACAATTTGTATTCCTGGATTTGGGTCATTAATAATAATTTAGGAGTGCTTGCAGGACCAGGGCCCACACAGTGTGGAGAATCAGAGTTATTATGGTTGGGAAAGACCTCCAAGATCACCAAGTCTAACCATTGACCCAGCACTGCTCACCATGAAAGTGTCCCCAAGTGCTACATCTGCATGGTTCTTGAACATTTCCAGGAATTTCTCTCTTCCAATGCCTGACCACCCTTTGGGTGAAGAAATTTTTCCTAACATCCAATCTACCACCCAAACCTTGGAATAAATTGAGGGTATTTCTTCTCGTCCTATCTCTTGTTACATGGAGGAAAAAAGCCGACCTCTCACCTGGCCACAACCTCTTTTCAGGTGTACAGTAATAAAACTCCCCCTGAGCCTCTGTTTCTCCAGGCTGAGCCCCCCCAGCCTTGTGCTCCAGACCCTTTCCCAGCTCCGCTGCCCTTCTCTGCACTCACTCCAGCCCCTCAATGTTTTCCTTGTCGTGAGGGAGCCCAAAACAGAATCCAGTTTTCGAGGTGTGGCCTCACCAGTGCCCAGCACACGGGGCCGGTCACTGCCCTGGTCACACAATTGCTGATGCAAGCCAGGATGCCCTTGGCCTTCTTGGCCAGCGTGGGAGACAAATCATGGAGGTTCCGCCGGGGGCCACCGTGGTGCGGGTCCCAGCGCTGTCTGGGATGGAGCGGGGAGGCCGGCGAGGCGAAGGGAGCAGTGAGGGGACAGCGAGGGGACAGTGCGGGGGCAGTGCGGGAGCAGTGCGGGGGGCAGCGAGGGGGGCAGCGAGAGGGCAGTGAGAGGGCAGTGAGGGAGC
>VZTB01002866.1:257809-282447 GCA_013397245.1 Thryothorus ludovicianus | reverse complement strand
CCTCCGCCCCCAATTGTGTCGGTCGTGCATGGGGGTGCCCTTCTGTGCCCAACTTTAGGGTGGCAGGAGCGGGAATTCTGCAGCAAATGCTGACTCACAGCGGCAGAAGGACCTCCTGGCTGCTGTGCCGGGAGGGGCTGGCCCTTGGCAGCGGCAGGTGGGAGCGGAGCGGGGCGAGGGCTGCGGGGCCGGGGCAGCGCCCGCCGGGGCAATGCGGGTGTTCCCGGCAGGCTGCTACACCCAAACTGCAGCGCACGGCAGCCTTAAGGCTTTTCAGCCTTTTATTTTCGTTGTTTCGTATAACGTGTCCGTCTGAATTTGTTTAACATCGCTAGGTCGCTTTCTTTCTTAATAGAAAAAGAAAATTGCTTTTTTTGCTCCCCCCCCGTCTTACTTAAGAGCAGTAAAACCAGCTCTGCCGCTCATCAGCACTGGTATGCAGGGCTGCACATTTTACCTGTATTTTGGAAAGGATGAAGAGATTTGGAAGTAGCTATACCTGTGAGCTATTTCTTGCTGAGGAAACTGAATGTCGGCAGGCACAGGATAAAGATGAGCCTTAGATCTCCAGTTTCATCCGTGTTTGGAGGGGGATCCCTCCTTCTCTTGAAGGATGGCATAACCCAACTGCTGTACCTCAGCCCAGTGTTTTAAGCATGTGTCTCTGAGTATCCTATTGATTCTTGGACTGATGTTGCTGCTGCAGGGGGGGAAAATCCAGCTGTAACAGGGGAGGGATGGTGAGAGAGGATGCAGTCTCCTCCGGTGGGAACCAAAGCTGGATTGTTCTTGCAGTACAGCTCCTGGTGACTCAAACACGCTGGGTTTGCCTGTTCTCTGATGCGTGGGTCTGCCTCTCTGTAGTTGTCCCAATAACATCATGTCTGGCGCTGCTGAACTGTTATGTCTCTGAACACTGTGTCTCAGGCCCAAAGGTAAAAGCAGTGATTACAGTACAATGCACCATGGTGGTGCTCAGCTTCAAAGTGAAAATGCTCAAGAGCAGCAGGCTGCCTTAGGAAAAAAGTAGGGAAATGGTACTTTCTAGCAAGGGAGATGTACTAACTGGCTTTTCCTGTCTCTCAGCTTTGATTTTCCCCCCCTTTAGTGGCTGCTGAAAACCTCTGGGCAGTGTTGCTCCTTGAAGGGAATCCAGCAGATTGCTACAAAGTTGGTGGGAAAAGGCTGCAAGAAATACGCTGGCAAAAAACCCCAGGCAACAGGAAAAAAGGTCCTGGGTGGGACTTGTGCCCACAGCTCTTCAGATTCACATTTGGTGCAAGTGCAAGGCAAGGATGTGGGGGCTGTCCCTCACCTGACTGGTGGCAGTGCCGGGTGCCACAGCGGGGCTGATGTTGTTTGCTTAGCTAAGGGCTTGCCTGCAGCCAAAATCCAGCCCAGGGGCTAGCGTGCTGATGTGCTGGCTCTGGGTGAAAAGTGAGTGCTAGCGGGAAAGTGAAGCAGGCACCTTTCCCACCGGGAAAGCGACAAATCCTTCCGGCTCGCCTCGACACCAATTGGGGGCTGTTGTCGCAACACACCCCTTTGGCAGCACACCAACCCAAAGATAACGGAGGGAATTTGCTTTCCAAGGCCCCCACAGCTCCTCCCACTGCTGCTTTTGGGTCTGCCATGGGGATCATAGGCTCCTCCATCCCTCTTGGTGTACCAGCAGGGTCAGGCCGTGGAAGGATGGGATTGTGTTTTGTGGCTTGCCCCAGATGCCCTGGGGAAGCTGGTGTTGGAAGTGGCTGGCCAAGCCAAAGAGCTGGGGGTTGTTCGGCTGGTGTTCCTTAAATCTGTGAGAACTCAAGTTCAAAGGCTGAGTGCTCTTCCCTAGCGAGCAAAAGAGGCTTGAGCAACTTTAGTCACTCAGATAGGGGTAGAACCCCAGTGCTTTCCTGGTTTTTGGCTCTGGAAAGAAAGCTGGAGTGTGTTGGGAGCCACGGAGGTCCTGGGCAGTCTAGGATGCTGCAGCCTCTGTGGGAGCAGTGCAAACTGCACAGTGGCTGTGTTGAGTCAGCTCAGCTGGGACAGGCTCTTCACAAAAAAAAGAGCTGTCCCCTGAGATCCAAGCACTGTGCAGCCTGGACAAAGCATGCTGTGGTTTCCTGGGGTGGAGATGATTTGGCATTAAGACCCCCATCCTGTCAAACCTGAAGAGGACTGCCTCGTTCCCTCAGAGCAGTTCCCTAGGCTGGTTGTCACGTTTTCTTTCGCCCTTTCTGTTCTCAAGTGTTCTGCTAGAGCTCTCATTTCCCTCTTAACACCCATGGCCTTTGTGCTAACAGCTTCTTCCCTTGCTCCTGCAAGAGATTCCTGACTACCAAGGGCTCTGCAGCGCACAAGGCAGGCAGCCAGCTGCGGGCTGGAGGAAAGTTCAGCAGGCTGACTGCTGAGATGAGCTGGGAACTGTTGGGATACCCCCTTAAGCTCTTTCTGTGTCCTCACTTCAGCTTAGCTGCTGGGACCTTGCAGCTCTGCCAGTATGCCTGGAGCAGCTTGCTTCCAGCAGACATCTGGTGCTGGGGTGGCTGCAGGGGTGGGGAGAGCTCTTTGAGCTCAGGCTGAAGCTTCAGTTGTTGTCCCCACGTGAAGTGAGATGCTGATTGCTGCTTTCCAACAGGACCTTGTAAGAAAAAACACATTTGTACAGGGCTGATTGCTTTGGTTGGCTGCTCATAGCTCAGATTATAACGAGGGCTGAGAATGGATGCCACTGCAGCCCTGTAGTTACATCATTTGGGTCTTGAGTTAGCACATCAAGTTCTCAATGTCTGTTTGGACATGCAGCCTCAGAGTTTCCAGCCTGCAGAGCAGCAAGATTGCAGCCTGTGTTCAGCCAGGTGTGCCCTCCACTGACTCCCCTGGGCACTTTGAACACTGGGAGGGCTGGCTGAGGCTGGAAGAGTGAGCCAGCCGGGAGGCTGGAATTGCCCAGCTGGGGTGGGACAGCAGTGCTGGCCCACAGGGAAAAAGTCTGAGCTGCATGAGGCAATTCCAGCTCTGCTGGGAACCTCTTTTGTGACAGTCCTTTCCAAAGTACCAGCTCAATCCTCTACCACAGCAAGGGCTGAGGTCCCCCACAGCAGCTCGGGGGTCACTGCCACAGTGTCACCACCCGGATGGCAAAGAAGGCCAGGGGAGATCCGGGAATGACTCCCCCATGGGAGGGGGACTAACAGGAATTGCAGCAGCCCTGTGCCGGTTCAGCACCATTTCCTGGTGACGTTCGTTTGTGGCTGGCAGGAGCCCTGCATCACAAGGTCTGACTAGTTAAACACTGGTGTCAACGTGTGCTAGAGACTCATCAAACTTTCTAGTAGAACGTTGTTCTGTGCCAGGCCTGATCAGACTGATCCACAGGACGTTTTGATAGGTCAGCCCTTTCCTGTTACTGATGGAAAATGTGCTCATTATGGAGCCTGCTTACCATAGTCCCGTGGGCTCAGCCAGCTCTGGGCTATGGAGTTTGCAGCAGGGGCTTGAGAAAAATATCCTGTGCCTAAAACCAGAGGATTGGGAGGGATTGTGTTAGAGGGCTTGTTTTCCTCCCTGCCTGTAATCTGTGTTTAGAGCCTCTGTGTGTGCCTGTTTATGCTCCAGCCCAGGATTGCTGATCACATGCACAGTGTCCCAGGGTGAGTGAATAGAAACCTGGCTATCCCATTCCTGCTCTGGTGGCCTGTGGCTCACAAAGGGAGAGGCAGGGTGGTGAACCTGCCTGGGAATGCTCTGGGTGGAGGCTTTTGGTTCAAGAATAGTAAGTTTCCAGTCCTGGTGCTGCCACATGTGTGTGCTCCCATTAGGACTGGAAGGGATGGTGTGGGTCATGAACTGGCTGTCTGCAGTCACAGGATTTGATAGATGCTCTGGGACCCTTCCCAATTTGCTGTCTGTTCTGTGTGTCATCCCAGTCCAAGCACTTCCTGCTACTTTTTAATTACCATAACCTTCAGGAAGAGACCAACATCTGTGACTCGTGTGCTGCAGGAGATAAGCTGGAAATAAGGGCAGCATGCTGTAGAGGACAGCAGAGAAATAAAACAAATAATTACCGTGGTTCCTTATGTTTGATCTGAGGGAAAATTCTATCAGAGCACAAAACTGGAGACTGTTTTATCCAGAGAGGTGTGATGAGGACACACCAACCAGGCTGCTGCAGATGCAGAGCCATTGCTGGCTCCTGCCAAGCCAGCTCGCAGTCAGATCCTGCAGGAAGGGCGTTGTGGCAGCGCTGTCCCTGGAGATAACCTCTGGGCTCCTGTCCCTGGTGGGATGTGACTGCTGCAGTCTGTCCTTGCTCCTGGTTGTGCTGTGGGCCAAGGGCATTGCTCTGTTGGGGAGGACTGTCCTCATGAGGAGCAGCCTGCAGTGGTGGCAGGAGGCTGTGCCTCTCTTTCCATGCTTTTGGCACAACCCTTTTCCTCCTTCTAAGGGATCTGGCAGCTTCAGTGTTTCTTTAGGGCTGGAATCACTCGATCTGGCTAAGTCACTTTTGTTGGGTGTCTCATCTAGAGTCCCTGGGAAAATGGGAGGTCCTCCCTGCAGCTGGAATGGGAATTTGAACATCCCTCTGTGATGTCAGATTCCTTGGGGATGGACAGACTGCTCTCAGCATGTGGGTTTTAGCATATCCACCTGTACAACGCTTAGGAGCTCCTGCTAGCCCAGGACAGGGCTTGCCCTCCTGGGGCTGGAGGCATCAGCTGTGTCCTGGCCCCTTCTCATGGTGGTTCCTGGTGGGTGGCTCTGACACGTCCATCAGCTTTCTCCTTAGTACCTATCGGAAGTCATAATTCACTGATCAGAGCAACCCAAGAGGGATTGCAGGATAATCTGCATAATAATGTCAGGGAATTAGTCAACTCCTGAAGAGTATCTCACCAGCTGGCTATAGGCCACGAGTGAATGTGAATTAAATATGTAATTAATATATTCCAAATAAATGTCAGGGGTAGGCCTCTAAGCACCCATCTGTTGAGTTTCTTCCCCTGTATACCATCGCTCTCCTTTTGGGAAAATAAGTTGGATTTCTTCCCCAGGTGCCCTCTGCATCTTCTCTTCCCAGCAGAATAAAGCTGTATTTCTTCCTTGAACACTGGCTTGTTTGTGTGCTTGGTTCAGGGGAGGAGTCCTGCAAGGGGAGCTGCAGCTCCTTCTGCTCAGGAATAACCTCTGGGAGCTCTCACCCGTGCAGAGCTGTGCTGATACCTTCCCCTCCATGAGCTGTGAGGTGTGGGTTGGTTTGCACAGCTTTCCCAGGGAGCAGCTCGAGCACAGAGCTTGGGGGAGTGCAGCTCAGGGGGTTTGCTCCAGCCTGGAGCTGAGCTCCCCTCGCTGTGTGGGAAGTCATGACCGATGGCAGGAGGCTCCCTGCCCATGTGCTTGGAAAGTCCTGCTTCAGTTCCATGTGGCAACCCTGGGAAAGGTCTGCTTGGCAACCACGGAGGCTCAGAGGCTGCTGGGTCCTGGCTATATTTAGTTTTAACCAAGTTCTGGAGGAGGGGAAGGCTTTTGCTTGAGAAAGCATCCTGTTGCTGGGAGTTGCTGCGGCTGAATCACCGGCAGCGTTTGCTCTGGCAAGGTGTGCATGGATGAGGTGGGTCTGGAAAAGGGGCTGAGCAGAGACAAGGAGCTCTGGCAGAGCTCATATTCCTGCAGATGAGTTGTGTCACGTAAGGCATAGCTAGTGATGGGCTTCAAATCCTCCAGCTTGTGTACTGGGATCACATCACCTTTCTCAAGTCATCCTCTGCACTCCTGGGCTTCTTGCAGAAGAAACAATCGCCTTTCCCTGGGAGAAGCAGTTAGGAATTGGTAAAATAAGGACTCTGAGCCCAGGCTGCCCCTTCAAGTGGGTGCTAAGTGCTTGTTGTCAGCGTGTGTCCCCTGCATCCAGACTGGTGCACACCGGCACAGTACTACTTCAGAGCCATGCTCTGTTCTTGCTTTTACCGGGTATCTGTCCGTCTCCCCAAAATCTGGCTGTGCTAATTTCCAGTATTTGATGGATCTTTTCACAGTCACACGTGTATGCTGTGCTGCTTTGGGAGAAAAGGCAGGGAATATGTGATTTATTTGTGGGGACACTTCCTGAGGCTGGGAGTTTCTGTTCCCATTGTGTAGGGGAGTTTCCAAGCTGTAAGCTTTTCTTCCTCCTTAACAGTGAGTGTTTATCAGCCAAGGGGAAAAACTGCATGTCCAGCTGTAGGAGTTGTTCAAATTGGCATCAGGGACTGCCCCTCATGAGACATTGTTTTTTGTATCACAAATGATAGTGAGAAAAGGGAAAACCTTCTCTTGGACCTCTCTGAGGTTCACTGCCCTACTAAGGGAAGCTGAACATGCCCTGTCCCCCACTGTCCCTATGTCCTGCTGCACTTAAAGCAGGTGTATTGTGTGAGCAGTGCCTGGCCCACACCTGCAGGACCGAGGTGACAAGTGTGCCTCTTCCAGAGCCTGGAGGTGACACCCCTGCTCACCCAGGCAATATGGGATGCTGAAACTGAGCTCAGTCCTGAGAGCAGGATTTCCTCATGGTTGCTTTTCTCCACTACTTCTGCCAGCTCTCCAGAGCCCACCAAGGCAAAGGGAAGGGTCCACTGTGTCTGCCAGGTTGCTTTTTCCAAGGGGCAGCATCTGCCCTGGAGCCCTGGATGGCAAATGCAGCTGGGATCCAATCTGCTCCTCCTTTGGAAACCTGGTGGGAGGACATGTTCCTGTCTCCAGCTGCTTTGGGGTACTTTCTCCTTAGGCTTTTCTCACCATCAGGTGTCTCAAATGGTGAGGTATGGGGCCAAAGGATGATTTTCAGAGCTGGTGGAGGCTCTTCTCCACCACCCAGAATCCATAGACCAGAGATTAGTGTGCATAAGGCAGACTGGCACCATTTATCTGATGCTCTCAAATAATTCTATTGCTAATGCACATGCTGAGGTCCAAGGGGAGAGGGTGAATACAAATCCATGTGTTGCTTTCCCTGATTCAAAGGCAAGGAGTCCTGCTCCTTCCCCTGGGCTGGCAAAGCAGTTTCTGGTGCAGATCCACGTGTAACCTGTGGGTCTGGGGATCTGTCTGTCTGGGTGGCGGTGCTGAAAGGTGGTTTATTCCTGATGGCAAAGGGCCTGGGAAGTTTGGTGTCCTCGGCAGCTGTAGCCAAGGCTGAGCCCTGCTGTGCTGCACCCCATTGCTCCACGGGCAAGCAGTGGTGTCTGGGGGAGTGAGCAAGCAGAGAGGCACTGAACACACCCTGGTTTTGCAAAACCTGTGGGATACAGATGGATAAGCAGTAGGGCTGTGGCAAGCCAGAGAAGGATTTGGTTAGTGGGAAAACAGAGGAAAGGGAAAGGGGGCTTCGGCTTTGTCCACGTGTGCGGAAGGGCAAGGACTGGCACGGACTTGCAGAGCTTTGTTCTGGGTGGGAGCAGCTTGCTGCAGGGCAGGACTGCCAGCGTGGCTTGGGAAACATGACCTGCCTGCTGGAAGAGGCAGGAGAAGAGGGTGGGATGCTCAGGAGGCCCTGACCCAAACCCCAGACTGGTGCTCAGGGTGACCCGGAGTGCTGTGGGTGAGCTGGAGCCGGTTCTCTCCGCAGCAGAGCTGTGTGTGAGCCTCTGCAGCCAGGCTGGGGATGACTCACAGCCCAGTGGTCACAGCCAAGGCAGGTCAGCCTGGCCTGGAGGGAAGAATGGTCCCTGGAGATGGGAATGCTGTCAAATCTTCCAGCTTCTCAGGCAAACAGCCTTGCCCTCTGCTTGCCGGGGTGACCTCCTCTGCCAGGCATGCAGAGAGGAGAGTCCACCTCCCTGTTGCCTCTCACCAGTACTGTCTTCAGCTCTCCAGTTGGAGGTTGCCAGCCAGGCATGGAGCAGATGGTTGAGCCATCCAGGAGGTGGGAGCATGGAAAGAGCCACTGGCAGGCTGGGGCAGGCAGGTTGAGGCAAGCACTCTGCTCTTTGCAAGGACAGGGCTCAGCAGAGCAGGGCCAGGAGCAGCTCAACTGGGCACCTGCAGCCAGTGTGATTCCCCTGAGTTGGAGCAGCTCACTTTGGCACCAGGAACAGCTGCTTTGCCCAGGCAGTGGATGCCATGGGGCAGGAGCAGTGCTCCCCAGCCAGCCTGGCCTTGGCTCTCACTGGCTGCCAGGCAGTGATGCAGTCACCAGCAGTGCATTGCACAGTGGCCAAGGACTGCCATGAGTGAGGGGAAGGGACTGCAGCAGTCTTTGGGATTTGTCCCCCAAGCTGTGCTCCGGGTCGTGTCGCAGTGGTGGCCGTGCAGCCGCTGCCTGCCCTGGTGCCAGCAGAGCCGGTGCCAGGCTCCCTGTCCCAGCCTGCTCCGTGTGCAGAGCGAGGTGCCCGCTCCCTGTGCCAGCAGCATTCGGCAGCCAGGGCCACGTGGCTCCCCAGCCGCTGACTCCGCAGTGCCCCGAGCCTCCCTGTGCCAACAGGCACCAGGATGTGCTGGCTCCTCCCAGCCCTGGCAGCTGTGGCAGAGATCCCTGATAAAGTCCCACGGCTCTCATCCTCCTGTCTTCCCATCCTGGGCTTTGTTTGCTCTCCCTCTGAGGACTCTCTGGTGCTGTGGTGGGGTTTCTGGACTGGCTGCTTTCTCAGGGAGGAGCTCAGCCCTAGTGCCCACGGGGAGCTGCCTGGCAGGCTGGTGTGCCTGGGGCCCCTGGGCGTGTGGCTGAACCCAGGCAGGAGCTGACTGTTTTTCTGCTGCCACTTGTGCCCAGAATAGGAACTGTGGGCAGGCTATAGGGGCGGAGGAGAGGGTGGCAGGCAGCAAACTTGGTGCTGCTGTCACACTAAGGAGTACCATGGTGATGCCTCTGGAGCATTTTTCCCTCAGTGGCTTTGAGAAAACCACAGACTCTTGGCTGGAGGTGCAGCAAGCAGGCAGAGATGTTACCTGGGGACATCCTCCCTGTGCCATTTAGATGTAGCTTGCTGCTGATGTGCTTCCTTTGCTCTTCCTTTCCCAGTCATCAGTGTGCTCCAAGATTGTCCAGCTGCTGGGCCAGAACGAGGTGGACTATCGCCAGAAGCAGGTGGTGATTGTGAGCCAGGACAGCTTCTACCGGGTCCTCACCTCGGAGCAGAAATCCAAAGCACTCAAAGGCCAGTTCAATTTTGACCACCCAGGTGAATGGAGAACAGCACTGGGGCTCTGCCATACATTGTGGGGAGAGGGCTGGAGTGGGACCCCCAGCTGCAGTAGCAGAGACCCTGCATGGACACTGGGGCTCTGCATCCTCATGGGACAGGAGTGGGTGGCTTAGTTAAGCTCTGGTAGAGCAGGGTGCATCACTGGTAGGGTGGCTGGGACCACCTGTGTGTCATCCCCCCCACCATTCTTGGGAAAGAAATGGAGTGGAGTGTTTGGGATGAGAAAGAGCAACAAACTCTTTAAGACCCTCCTCTTCCTGCAAAAACATCCCCCAGTTTGAACAAGGTTTTTATAGAATCATAGAATCATTGAAGAGTTCGGGTTAGAAGGGACCTTAAAGGTCATCTTGTTCCAATAACCTTCACCTAGAGCAGGCTGCAAAGGAGCAGATTGGTTTTTGGTGCAGCTGAGTCAGACCCAGAGAGATCTGGCCTGGCAGGGTCCCTGGAGCCAGCAGCTCCATGTCCCTCCTACAAGGAGGAAACCAGCTGTGCAGCTGCTCTGCAAACCCTTCCACCGAGGGGCCCTGCCCTGTTACTACAACAGGGGCTCTTTGAACCATCTCTGGGCTGGTGGGGAAATTCCAGAGCTACTGTCCCTTCGTCCCCCACTGAGGACAATGGCCAGAGGCAGTGAGCACTGAGCAAACAGAGCCCTGTCTGTCTGGCAGCTCAGTGCTGGAACACTGCTCCAGTCTCTCTCCGAGGGCTGGAGCCCTGGAGGAGATGCCTGCCTGCGCCTGGGCTGTCAGCACTGCTGTACAAGGACGGTATTGATCTCTGCAGGCCTCATCCCAGGCTGGTGCAGAGCCACAGAGCCCCGTGGCTCTGGCACAGCTGGGCCTTGCCCCGTCCCTGGGGAGGTGCTGGGCTTTCCTCCCAAGTCTGTGTGTCTGTCTGTCCCCAGCGTGAGGTGCCAACCACTCTGGCCTGGGCCAAGCTCAGCATCTGGTGGGTGGGAGAGGTTGCAAAGCTGCCTCGGGTAACGTTCCCTCTCTCCTCAGATGCCTTTGACAACGAGCTGATCGTGAAAACGCTCAAAGAGATCACAGAAGGGAAGACGGTCCAGATTCCTGTCTATGACTTTGTCTCCCACTCCAGGTCTAACAGCTGCTCCTGCCTTGCCATGCCTCTGCTAACATCCCACGGCAGCCCTGCCCTCCCCAGCCTCCTGCCCTCTGCTTGGGTGCCTAACCTGCCAGCACAAAGTTTCCATCCTAACTCCTCCAGCCCCGGGTTAGAGCATCCCAGGCAGATACAGGCACAGGCTGAGGGTCTGGAAAGCTGAGTAGCCATCCAGCAGCATCCAGGCATCAGTGCTGGGAGGTTGTGACCTCCCTTCTCTTCCCCCATCCACGCCTCCTCTCCCCATAAACTCAGTATTTGCTGCTTTAACAGATGCTCCAGCCTCAAACACCCAGGCAGTGCCAGGAAAGGAGGAGGACAGCAGCTCTTGCTCCTGTGACACTCCCCTTGCATGTGTTCAGCTTGTTTTTGCATGCCTGTGTTGGTCATGGATGGTGTGGCTCTGCTCCCTTTCCCACTGGGCTGTCAGGGAAGTGCAGCCTGCTTCCCAGGGAAGCAGAGCTGGCCATGCAGGTTCCCATGCATAGGCTCTCCTGGGCTTTCTGGCTTGGCGCATAACCCTTGTGAGCAGCAGCTGGCCAAGGTAGGGGGAGAAGGGGTAGTGTGCTTCCTGCTTTGCTGTTTGTCCTTCCAGGAAGCGTACGTATGCCTTGGATTCCCTCCACGGCGGTGGGGTAGGTCTGCCCTCTCCTCGGTCGCCCCCCTGGTGCAGCAGTGGTGTCCCAGGGTTGGAGCAGTGCTTTAGCAGCACCGCTGTCTCCCCCCTCCCCACCTCTCATTTTGTTCCCCAGCCTCCCCCAGCAGGTTTTGACTGTGCTTCCCCTGCCAGGAAAGAGGAGACGGTGACCGTGTACCCTGCCGACGTGGTGCTCTTCGAAGGCATCCTGGCCTTCTACAGCCAGGAGGTGCGGGACCTGTTCCGCATGAAGCTCTTCGTGGACACGGACGCAGACACCCGGCTGTCCCGCAGAGGTGAGGCAGGCACAGGCATCCCCCTGAGCTCACCTGGGCAGGTGACAGCGACCAGCGCAGGGCTGGAGCTGGCACGACCCCCTGAGCTCACCTGGGCAGGTGACAGCGACCAGCGCAGGGCTGGAGCTGGCACGAAGCTGCAAAGGGCTGGGGAGCTTTTCCCCCGCAGTGCAGAGTGTCACTAGGGCAGCTTGCTCCGTGTCTCTGGGGATTCAGTGGGATTTTTGCTGCCTTGGCTGGGATTCCTCCTTTGATGACTGCTGAGCCTGCCGTGTCCTCGCATGGCCCCGTGGCACCAGCCCAGTGCCAGCAGCTGAGCAGCAGCTGCTGCCAGTCAGCAGATGCCAGCAGGGAAGGGTGCAGTGGGCAAGGCAGAGCATCTGGACAGTTCAGTCAGAAGGCAGTGCCTGACAGATCCACGCAGGACCTGGGCTGTGGGTGTGCTCCGAGGATGGCGTTTGGCCCGTGGTGTCCACTGTGGGTGGTGCAGATGGGGAGTCTGGTTGTACATTTGTGCCACCCATTGTGGAGCTTTATGTGGTACCTGGAATAGGGTTGATGGTTTGGGGCCAAAGAGCCCTAGAAACCAGAGTGTCCCTCTTTAGGACTCCCCATGTCCTGCTGGCTTGGCTGTGGGAGGGGCACCCACACTGCAAAGCCTGCATGACTTGAGATGCCCCTCATTTCTAAGCAGCCTTGAGGGCTGGAGTCGCTGATGCAGCACCTCCTGGGTGACTAAAAAACCATTTTGGGGACTCTTGGGGCAGAATTCAGTTCTGTCTGAACTATTCCTACCCCTGCCTGGCTCTGACAGGGTGCCTGGGATGCAGAAGATGACTTAGGGGAGCAGTCCCTTCCAGAGCTCTGCACTGTGACGAGGGGAGCACGTCTCAGTGCGTCACTCTGGGACTCTTGTGTGCATGGGGCTGTTCCACTCTGCACTGGAGCTGGTCTTGCCTGCCCTCCTGCTGTCAGACACATGCAGAGCCTCCTCAGCTGCTGGGATGTCATCAGCATTGATTAACAGCTCCTTTTTACAAATCCCTCTTGACCCTGCCCACTGTTCTTGCCTGACTCATCCAGGGAGGTGACAGCACAGTCCTTGCAGGGAAATGTATTAGCAGGTCACAGATAGGCACTTGCAGGGTCCCAAAATGAGCCCTAATCCCTTAAAGTGTGCTGTGCATGAGCTCGAGGCCACACACAGCCACGGGTAGGACTCTGCTGTGGTGTGACCCCAGCTCAGCCCCACAGAGCTCCCTGCTCAACTTCCTCAGCTGGGAGAGAATCAGAAGAGTGAGAGTGAGAAAACTTGTGGGCTGAGACAAAGACAGTTTAATAAGTAAAGCAAAATGAGGCGTTTGTCACCACTTCCCGTGGGCAGGCAGGTGTTCAGCCATCCCCAGGAAAGCAGGGCTCCATCGTGTGTAATGGTTCTGTGGGAAGACAAACGCCATCACTTTGAATGTCTCGCCTTCCTCCTTCTTCCCCCAGCTTTATATCATCATGTGTGTGGTGTGGAACATCCTTTGGGTCAGTCAGGGTCAGCTGTCCCAGCTGTGTCCCCTCCCCCCCGCTGGTGGGGTGGGGTGAGGAGCAGCAAAGGCCTTGGATCTGTGTAAGCACTGCTCAGCAATAACAAAAACATCCCTGTGTTATCTACGCTGCTTTCAGCACAAATCCAAAACACAGCCCCACACCAGCCACTGTGAGCAAAATTAACTCTATCCCAACCAAAACCAGCACATCCTGCACCCGTTGTTCCAAAGCACGAGTCCCACACTATCCAGTCCACTCTCATTCCCCACCTTTGGTGTAGCACACAACTATCAATCCTGTCTTTTATGGACCACCCCTGTAAAAGATCTCCTGAGTGTCCACTGAGTTAATTTAGTCCCTGACTTTGGGCTCCATCTGTCCCAGTGGTCATTCAGGACAGGGGAGGGTGGTGTGTAGTGTGGAGTTTTTGGGTCACTGCTGTACCCATGCTGCTTCTTGTAAGGCTTGTACCTCTCCCACCCACCATCAATCGCTTGCAAAAGAGCAGCTTTGCTGATGGAGGTGCTGCTGTCTCCTAGTTACTGCAGCTCATTGTTCTCCTGGTAGGAATCTGGCCATTTCCCTGCCATCAGCAGTTGGTAGGACCACTGCAGCATCGAATCTGTTTACTGTATGTCTGCCTGTCATTTCTGGGAAAGGAGAGCCTCTGTGAGAGGTGCCAAAGGTATAATCATGTCCCTGGAACGTAGCTGGAGGCAACTCATAGCAAAAGTTGGGATCTTAAGTTGTGATGTGGCCCTGAGTCATCTTTCTGTCCCAGAAGTCCTAAAGGGTTGCAGTGATTGGGTTTTCAGCTGGGCAGCAGCAGATGAGGTTCCTGGAAGTGCAGCTGACAGCACAGTTAATCAGTAGTGCTGGGGTTCAGCATGTGCAGCTCACATTGTCCCCATCTCAGCACCTCTCCCCAGAAATTCTGCTAGCAGAGTGCAAGGGGCAAGGTCTGCCAGGTACCTCAAACAGGGATCCATGGAGATCAGGGACCTAATTCTGGCTAAGCTCCCTCACTGCCCTGTCCTTGGCCTGTTTCCCTAAAAAAGAAATGAGGTCCAGTGTCACATGCATGTTTTGGGTCCAGTTTGAGTTTGGACCTGCTGGCTTCAAAGAGATGCTGACCTATCCTTGGGATATTTGCCTGCCCTGCCAGAAATCTCTCTGGACTGTTGTGGTCTTAGCCTGGGCTGTTGGGACCTGCTGCTTTGGGGCCAGGTACAATTCAGCAGGTGTTTGACTTGTGTTTGTGTGTGGGGCCATTGTCCTGCTGTGTTGTGCCCTGGGAAGAGGCAGGAAGGAGAGCTTTGCCCTGCCAGGACCAGGCCCTGCACAGCTCACAGGCCTCCTGCACCCCAACAGATAAGCTGTGTGACCTGGGAAACAAAAGTGTTCTGTTTTCCCTGCCTCTTTCTCTGCATTGTTCAAGCTGGGGCTCACTCCTGCTCTCTGGAGAAGCTGGCTAGAGCAGCCTGGTTCCTGGAGCAGGCAGGGAGCTGGCACCTGTCCTGCTGCCAGCCCTTTTCCCCCCATCACTTCCCCCATGCAGGGCTGTGAAAGGCCACGCTGTGAAGCTGCTGGCTGAGGGCAAACAGAGCCGTGGGGACAGTGCCAGACCAGCAGTGTCCTGGCCCCGAGAGCACACAGGCAGTGGCTGCCGAGCAGGTCACGCAGGCTGGCAGGGCAGTGCTGGGCCTTGGCTCTGCCTGGGACACGAGGGAAGGCTCATTCCCAACCCAGTGCCAGGCACTCACATGCTGGGGAAAAGCCAGCAGCCCCCTGGGGACAGCCAAGAGCCGTCTGCTCGGCCACAGAGCTCCTTTGGCTCTTCCCTGCGGATTGAATTCCTGCTGAACTGGGGCACTTGTCCACACTGAAGTGGCTTCAGACTGGAGATGGCACTGGCCCAAACAGCTCATGCAAACGGAGTGAAAGGCCTGAAGAGAACAAGCAGGAGGCCAGTTTGCTCTCCTGCCTTCAGGCTTCCTCCTGAGCTGACCTGCCCCAAGCACCCCCTCAGCCTCTGGTTCTCCTGCTTGGCTGGGGTTAGCACAAGGAGCCTGGCAGAGCTGTGCAGGTTGGGTGAGTTTTGCTTTCCTCACCTCTGCAGATCTGAGTTAAGCTGTGCCTTGATGCGTGTGTGTGGCTGAACCCTACTGCTTTTCTATTTTCTGGGCAATTCTGCACTGGGGTGGGTGAGAGAATGCCCAGTCAGGCAGGACAGAGTGGCAGGAGGGAGGCAAAGCCTGGGGCTGGGAACACTCAGGACTGGGCTGGTACTGGTTACAACTGGAATCCACATGCAGAGCTGAGAAAGGCACGAGGCCAAGAAAAGCCCTTGGTCAGGTCAGCCAGCCCTTGGCTCCCAGGAAAGCTTGGAAGCAGGTTAAAAGCACGGAGCTGGACTGGGATGTGCTCAGACACATGGACAGCAGCTTCTAGGAACAGAGATCTCAGGCAAAATATCCGGGTGACTGGCCAAAGGCTGTACTTACTGAAGGGAAAGGAGGTAGAGAGATTTGTTCCTCAGCTCCTGACTGTGCCTTGCACTATTCCCTCAGTGCTACGAGACATCAGTGAGCGTGGCAGGGACCTGGAGCAGATCCTGTCCCAGTACATCACCTTTGTCAAGCCTGCCTTCGAGGAGTTCTGCTTGCCGGTGAGTCAGGGGAGCGACACCCCTGTGAGTGCTGCAACAGCAGCTCTGTGTGCCCAGAGCTCAGATCAGCCTCCTGTGCCTTGCTCCCTCTCTGCAGGCTCTGGCCAAGGCTGGGGTGCCAGTGCTGGCCAGGGCAGGGTGTGATGGGCACTGTTTATACAGCCACTGCCTTCCTGGTGAGATCACCCATCCCTTTGGGAAGGCAGCGTGGCCGGAGGAATCCCTCCCTAGGCAGGGGCTAACAAACCCCTGGGCAGCTCAGCCTGGGAGGGAAGATCCTTGGCTGTATTTAGCTGGGGAATGGGAGGTCGCTGCCCCCAGGCAGTGTTTGCTGTGTCTGCCTCCTCTTTTGGGCTGTCCTGCCTGCCCTTTTTGCTCTGCAGTGCTGCTGACTTCATGCTGAGGAGAGCAGGGAGGCTTGTTCTTTCTGTCTGTGCAGTGGCATGTGGCCTTGCAGGTTGCGTTTCCTGGCTGGTGAGTGGCCAGGGTGACAAGGCCTGCCAGGAGAAAGGAAGCTCCTTTGGGAGCTGGTAACAGAGGCAAGGCTCCTTGGCAGAAAAGGACTGTGGGGGAGAATTCACTGCAGTCCTGCAGACTCACATGGACACAGCAAGTTTGCAGGATCAGCCTTTGTACACCTTTCCTGTGCCTTGGTCCTCAAGGCTTTTCAAGCAGATGTGTTAGTTACATGAGAAGTCTTTTTCATTTTGGAGGAAGTGAGCCAGCAGAGTCCTGAAAGCTGGGAACTGCTGGCCAGCACCACAGGCAGGAATTAAATTGTGCCTCCCACCTTAGGAGCATCCCTGTGCCTGTCTATCTGATCAGCTCTGCCTCTCACCTTACAAGGGACTGATTCTGTGCTACAGGATCTTTTCCTGGCTCATGTACAGCTCCCTGTTTTCGGTCTTGCTCTTGTACAGCTCCCTGTTTTCAGTCTCACTCAGCTGTGGCTCTGGGGACCAATTCCAAAGCCCAGAAAGGCTTTTCCTGAGAGGAAGGTGCAGCTTGCAAGGCTCTTCTTCTTGCAAGTCCCCAGCAAGATAAATCCACAGTTTTTCAAAGCAGCAGATGCAGCACCAGGCTCATCTGATTAAGAGTCTGTAGGAGAATGAAGTGTGAAACAAGGAGGGCACAAAACTGCCTTGTTTCTACCCACAGCTTTGCAATGGTCTGCTCCCACTTCCAGCCTGGTGTTGGCTCAACTGCAGAGCAAATGCAGGCTCAGCACCCACTGTTGCTGTTATCTGACTCCTAAAGCAGCTCTGGGCCAAGTGGTCCAGTACTGAAATGGTCCAGTGATTTTTGATATGTCTGGAAGCACTTGGAGGTGTCAGGTGACACCCATCACCCCAGCTGGCTTGGTGGGGCTTGGCTGTCACAAACAGGGAGGAAACTGAGACTGGCACCTGCAGGTGAAGCTGGTGTCCTGAATCACACTTTATTTGCAAGTGATGTGGTCGTGAATTCTCCCCCCTTCCCAGGCAGATCTCATGGCTGTGCCCAGGCATGCCAGCTTGTGCTCTTGGAGCAAGTCTGGATTGGATTCAGGGGGAGCAGTGTTCCCAAGAGCATCAGCTGCTGGAGTCGTGTGATTATGAGGCTTCTTAATTGCAGGTTTTGTTTAGGGTGCCTCTTACTGGCTGCTGTATGAGCTCATGAAAATGGAGTCAGGGCACAAAGCACAGCCCTTGAAACACAGAGCAGATCACAAATAAGAGCATCCAAAATGTATTATCAGCAATGACATACCTCCCAGTGGGTCTGGCTTGGGCAAGGATGGGGCAGGGACAATGCCCCAGCCTGGTGTCTCTCCACTTTCCCTGTAACACGGTGCTCTCTCTCCTCCCAGACCAAGAAGTACGCTGACGTGATCATTCCCAGAGGAGCAGATAATGAAGGTAAGCACCCAGAGCCTGCTGCTGTGCCCTGGCAGCCAGCTTTGGGCTATTCTGCTGCAGTGGAGTTAGGCTGGAGGCAGCAGGACCTGCCACAGAGGGGACTCAGGCTGCTGCCACCCGAGAGAGCGCTGCTGTCACCGGTGTGCCCGGATGAGTCTGTTCCCTTTGCTCCTGCTTGGAGCTTTACTGACTGGGAGTTTGTGTTCCTCTCATGCCTCCAGGCCCCTCTTGGTTCCTCCCACACAAAAGGCAACTGGATCAGCTGGGTCTCCCCCTGGCTGGAATCAGCCTGACCGTGCTGGCTTGAGGGGCAGAGGGATGAGGTCCCAGGGAGGGCAGTGGGAGGGACAGCAGGGGCACACAGCCCTGCCTTGGCTCTGCTGGATTTGCAGCCATCCTAACGCCACCTCTCCCCCTTTTGCTCGCAGTGGCCATAAACCTGATAGTGCAGCACATCCAGGACATTCTGAACGGAGGACTCAGCAAACGCCAGAGCAACGGGTACCTGAACGGCTACACTCCCCCGCGCCAGCGGCAGCCCTCAGAGTCCAGCAGCCGGCCCCACTGACCCGGGCAGAGGCGTGAGGGGGCTGCCACAGCCCCTCTGTACATACTGTCCACTCGTCCCCCCCTTATCTATTTAAGAAACCAGACGGAGACGAATGCCTTTAATTTTGTATGTCCGAATTGCTGAGTGAGGAGCAGCCGGTTTTGCTCGGGAGCCCGGACCACCCTCAGCTCCCGGCCTTGCTCAATAACTCCTCCAGCACGGAACCGGCTATAAATCTCTATAAATATAGAATTGCTCTATTTTTGTGTAAATGCAGAATAACGTAAAATTACTTGCCGTGAGGTGTTTGCCAGGCTCAGCGTTGCTGGGAGGGACTGGGAAAGGGGGTCCTGGGAGGTGCTGGTGTCAGGATCTTCACCTCAAAGGCGGTAAGGAAGGAAGAAGTGTGCTGTCCATCCTGGGGAAGGGCAGTGGCACCTTGAGTGTGGCCTGAGTGTTACACCTGGGCTGGGTTTGTCTCTTCCCACCGTTGCTGTTCAGGTGCAAGCAGCCTGGTTTTGGCTGGCAGGTGCTGCACAATGCCTCTGGCAGATGGGAGAATGATGTGGAGTATCTGCCCCTGACTCTGCAACTCCAAGTCTCAGCCTTTCAACAGCATCCCATTCTGTGCCTGACACCTCGCCACAGGTGTGGGGCTGCTGCCACACCCTCCAGCGAGGACCTGGAAGGTGGTGTGGGTATGTGGCCATATAAATATGGCCTTTTTAGCAGTCTCAGTGCCTGGTTTGTGTGGGGGCAGCACGTGGATACCTTCAGCCCCTCTGGAGGTGTCTGGTGGCACTGTTAGTTGACCCTGGGCTCACCTGCCTGGAGGGTGACTTGCAGGTCAGAGGTGTGTCTCATTCCTCACTTGGATTGGTTTTGCTCTTGTATGGGGGATTTTGGGGTTTGTGAGGCATGGTTAAGGGACAGCCAGCCTCTTCTAAAAGAAAGGGGCAATGGCTGATAAAAGGCAGCTGCTGAGCTGCCTGTCTGAAGGGCTCAGCAGTGTCATGGTCCCTGGGCTGCCTTGCATCCCCATGTGAGACATCCACAGGTCTCATCTGGGTAATTGTGAAACTACCCAGCAGTCCTCTGCTCCCTGTTTTCAGTGTCCTGTGTCCCTTTCACTGTCCTAGGGGACACTGTCCTTGCAGTCTGTTGTCCCAAGGGCTGCCCAGGCAGTGCCCTCCCTTGCCCAGGGTGAGAATTAGTCTCTCCTAACCTGGTGGTGCTATGACAGCCATGTCCAGAGGGGCCTGGTGAGGTTGTACTGCAGATTTAGGGATGGCTGGAAAGGCCACCTGCAAGGTGGGGCAGTTTGGCTGGGGCAGGGGCTTGGTGGGAGCCAGTGGAGGGGGTTTGCTGGGATGGTAGCCAGCAAAAACCCCTTTGGCCCATGCTGCTAAGACTGACTTGCCCTACCAAACCCAAAATTTCACAGGTATCCCACAAAGCTTGGAACAGAGACCCTTAGCCTTGCTCCCTCGTGGCTTTTTCAGTCTTTCCAGAGCGTTGGTTTTGCTCTGTGGTCAAGAGTTTAATGGACCATGCTCCATTGCTCTCCAGCCTGATGTGAGCTGGGACAAGCTTTGGTCTTGGAGAGAACAAGAAAGGAAACACCTCCCCCCAGTGACTGCTGCTGAGGCAGACTCATTCCTCTTGCTCTGTGATGAGGCAGCCTTTTATCCCTCTCCCTGTCTGCCAACACTCCTCCAGGCACGTCAGCTTTGCCACAACCAAGGGCTGGCACCGCCTGATTCTGTGTAGGTAAGAGGGACCCAAGCCCTGCAGAAATGGTGAGGCTTCTCAGGCCTCCTGCAGAAGGCAAGATAAAATACTGGCCTTCTCTCCCCGGTGAATAAAGACAGAATAAATGGATGCTGGTGTTGTCTCCTGTTTGGTGCTGCATGGTGCTGATTGTAGTCCCAGAACAGAAGCAGACTTTTCATTTCTGAAAGTCTAAGCCACACGTGGAGCAAAGCTGCTGGCACAGATCAGTCCTGTGGTGAAGAGGGAGGCAGCAGTTCTGGCTTTTGGCTGGTTTCCCCCATCTGTATGGCCCAAAAAATTTGCCTGACAAGGCTTTTAAAAGGGCTGATGTGATGTGCTGTGTGTTAGATGCACAGGAGAAATGCTGACAAGATACTCTTGAGAGGTCAAAATAACCAAAAAGACCAAAAGAAAATCAAAGAACTTTGACCAAAAGTTTAGAGCAACACATACTCAGCATAAAACACTTATCTCAGAGCATTAAATTGGCCCATTCAAAATCAAAAACTTTAAGCCCATTCCATGTTAAATTATCCCTGAATTCCAAGAAGAGGGAATTAGAGGAAGAAGAAAGCAAGGAAAGATAGAGAAAAGGAGACACAGAGCTACCCCTTCCTGAGTTCCAGAGGTGTTTCATCTGATGGAAACCCCAAGAGCAGATAGGGTCAATACCTCCAGTTCAGCTTTAGCTAGTCCTTAGCCTTCCTGGGCCCTTGTCCCAGGTGGGTTTTCCAGTCATTTGGCCACTCAGGAGCTTGGTTAGGGCTCCAGGGGCAGGTGTGGAGCCTTGCTTCTGGTGTGCCAGGGTTTGGCAGGGCTGGAATACCAACTCTAGGGATGGGGGATGCACAGAGCAGGGCATTACCTCAGCAGGGCAAGGCCTGACCTGCCCCTTCCCCCACACACGTGCACCCCAAAATGTCTCAAGACATCAATCTGTCACACTCAGCAAGTCCTGCTGCACGTGTGGCTTGGGGTGCTGTTGTGAAACCCCTCTGCTCTCAGAACAGCAGAGCTGGACAAGTTCAGCCCTTCCCAGTAAGCACCTTGAATAAACGACCATCATCAAAAGACCTCACAGGCAGGGTGGCATTAGCACCAGTGGGGTGTCAGGCAAGGGGGTTCTGCTTTTAGGAAAGAGATAAATCAGTTTGTGGCAAAACACTGGATGTCAGCATGGATGCAAAAAGGGGAAGTCAGGCTTAAATGACCTAATAACCCTCTGAGGAAACAACTGGTTTGGTGGGTGAGGGAAGAGCAGGGCATGTTGTCCTTGAGACACTTTGGCTTGAGTCAGGCATTTGATAGCATCTCCTGAACGTCCTCGTAGTGTTGATGCACGGGCTGGATAAACCCAGAGGTGGATGGAAAACTGGCTGGAAGTCTGGTCCCAGAGCGTGGTGATCAGCGGTGTGAGGTCTGGGGGAAGACCAGTAACTTGTGTGACAAGGTCCAGCCCATCTGACATCTTCGCTGAAGGTCTGCATGGTGGAGAAACGGGCTGACAGAAATGTTTTGCTGACAGAAATGTTTTGCTGTTCAGCAAAGGGAATTGCAAAGTCCCTCACTTGGGGAAGAATGATCCCATGTGCCAGCACATGCTGGGACATCTGGGAGGCACGGAGAAGGCTGTGAGGGTCCTGGTTGTTCAGGGGGCTGACGGTATCCTGGGCTGCTTTAGGGGAAGTGTTGGCTTGGAGTGATCCTTCCCTCTGCTCAGGTGAAGCCACACCCAAATGCTGTGTCCAGTTCAGGGCTCTCCAGTAGAGGAGCTACTGGTGAGAGTCCATGGAAGGGTCATGAAGACAATGAAGGAATTGGAAGATCTCTTCTGTGAGGAGAGATTTAAGAGATGTGGGATTGTTCAGACTGGAGGAGGTTGAGAGGGAATCCTATTAATGTATATAAATAACAGGAGGAAAGGTGAAAAGACAGAGCCAGTGGCTGGACATGGACACAATCTGAAAAAGAAGGGGTTCCCTCTGAACACCAGGAAACATCTGGGAGGTAACAGAGCACTGGCACAGCTTGTTCAGAGGGGTTGTGGAGTCTCTTGGAGATATCAAAGCTGCAGAAGTTCAGGAACAACTGGTTTGAGACAACCCCACCTGAGTATGGGCTTGGACAAACTGGGCTGTCAGGAGCCTTCCAACCTCAGCCAGTCTGTGAATTTGAAATATTTCTCAGCAGGGAAAGGTGCTGCTGCCAGCTTTATCCCTTCTCCTGAGTTTGGCTCTAAGCTGTGTTCCCCCTCAAGGGGACTCCCAAACTCCTGCTGCTGCTGTCCTCTGGTAGTGCTGGTGCTGGAGCTCTTGCAGGTAAAGGTGATGCCAAAGCCTGGTGGCCCCAAGCATCAGCATGGTTTTGGTCCTGAGCATCACCACGGTTTTGGCCCTCATCTTGTACAGTTGGGGACATGGGAAGGTGCACTTTGCCTGGCAGTGTGTCCTCATGGAATGTGAAGCTGGCTGTCCCCATCCCTGGAAGTGGCAGGGCCAGGCCTTACCTGCACCCCACAAACCCATCCCTTCCTGTGTGACTGGTTTAGATTGCTCACCCATCTCTGGTTTTTCTGCACATTTCTCCAGATGCTGAAGGCAATATGAGCCAGGTCCAGCATGCCCACAGTTTTCCAGGCCTGCAGAGCAGCCAGGACATGTCCACCTGGGCAAGGTACTCCCAAAGCTGTCCCAGAGGGGAGGGCAGGTCAGAGGCTCTCCATGACAAGGGGTGGGGGTTTTTGTGTCCCAGGAATGACGGCCTCCTCCTGGAATGTGGCACCTGTGGGGTGCCTGCTCTCTCCCACCCCAATTCTCCCATATCTCCCAGAGCACACACACATTCTGGAAGCTCACAGACAGCAGCCTGGCTGACACCCCTGCCTTTTGTGTTGCCCCTTCCCTGGATGCCCTTTGTACAGAAAGGACATGTGCCACAGGAGCAATCAAATTTATTGATACAAACCTTGCAAGAAGATTCCAAAAATTGGCTGTTCCTAGCAGGAATTTTTCTGAGTTTCACAGACATGTCTGATGCACGGGCATGCCCTGACTGTCATATTTAGGGAGACATATTCCTGGCCTTTGGGATGCCTGTGCAGCCTGGAAACACCTTTTTTGGGAGGGTGGCAGAGGGGACAGGCAAGAGGAAGAGGGTATAGGCAGTGGAAGAGCCCCTACTACAGAAGCCTTTGGTTTGTGACTGGTTGTCATCTTGGAGGCAATTCACTGCTGGCTGGATGAAAACACTCCAGTTGGCATTGTTATCCATCCATTTCCAAACATCTGCTCCTCTTCCAGATGTGATCCCCCCAGCCTGGGAGGTTCTAAGGACCATGGAACCCAGTGGGCCATGAGCAGGCACTGGGCATTGTCACCTTTACAGGGACACATGAGCAAAGTAGTCACCTTTGTTAAGAGGAAAGCCAGAAGTTCACAGAATTATAGAATATCCTGAGTTGGAGTGGATCCACAAGGACCATCCAAATCCAATTCCTGTCCCTGCACAGAATGGGTCAGGTTGGAAGGGAGCAGAGAGGGTCATCTGGTCCCACCTCGCTGCTCAAGAAGGACCATTTCAGAATATAGCATTGCTTTGTATCCAGGCAGGTCTGGGATACCTGCCCAGGGAGACTCCACAGCCTCCCTGGGCAATCTGTTCCAGTGCTTGATCACTGCACAGTAAAGAAGTTCTTCCTTCTATTCAGGTGGAACCTCCCGTGTATCTCATCCCAATGTTGGCAGCACCAAGAGCCTGGGCCCATCACCCTGGCATCTCCCCTTTAGATATTTATACACATTAATGAGTTCTCTTTGATACCTTCTGGAGGCTGATCTGGAGCAGAGACTAGACAGAGCAAGAGGATAAAGTAGTTATTTATTAAAAGGCCTCAGTGGGCTGCACAAGAGTCTGGCTGGACCACACCCAAGATGAACCCCAAAATGGATGACCAGTCACAAGGTCTCACACTTTTATAAGTTCTGGTCCATCAGCACATTAGAATCAATTGTCCAACCATAGCTTCAGGTTATGAAACTCCATCCTCCTTTTTTTTCCTTCTCAATTCACCATTGGTTTTGTTCTTGGACCTGAAGGTTGTCCCTGGTACCAAACTAGAGAAGGAATTGTTTTGCCTATCTATTCTGTGAGGAGAACTCAGTAGCACTTAATATGAAACCTAAAACTACCCACCAAAACAGCACAGAATCTAAAAAAATACAAAAGCTAAAACTTAAGGCATCATCCTCATGCACAGGGCAGCCTTAGAATCACACCAGGTGCCAAGTTCAGGCACGTTGAGAAATGCATTGCCCATGAAGAATGAGAAGTGCCGTTAATCTGGAATTACAGAGAGACAGGGGGGCTAGGGAAGCGATCATCCCTTTGTACTCATTGTGAATCCCATAGCAGAGTGAGGCTGCACCTCGAGTGCTGTGTTCAGCTCTGGGCCCCTCACTTTAAAAAGGACATTGAGGTGTCCAGCGAAGAGCAACAGGGCATGTGAAGGGTCTGGAAATCCCATCACGAGCGGCTGCGGGATCTGGGGGTGTTGAGGCTGGAGGAGGCTCAGGGAGGAGCTCAGCGCTGCCCGCAGCCGCCCGGGGAGGGAGCAGCCAGGTGGGGCCTTGTGCCGGCAGGACAAGAGGAAATGGCCCAGCTGAGACAGCGGAGATGCAGATTAGACATTAGAAAAAAACAAACAATCACTGTTGTGAGCACGGGCTGGTCAAGCATTGGAAGGGGCTGTGCAGGGAGGTGCTGGAGCCACCATCCCCGGAGGTGCTGAGGAGGCGCCGGGACCTGGCGCTGGTTTAGCGCTGGCAGCGGCAGCCCTGGCTGCGCGACTGCCCTCGGTATCATCCCGAGGCGCCCCTCCAGCCCTGACCGCTCCGATCGCACGGCGGCACCGCCGGGGCCCAGCGCAGGCCGGCCGCTGGCCGGGGGCTCCCCTCGGGCCGCGGAGCCCCGGGCGGGCCGGG